>OZ023180.1:5739262-6235100 GCA_963995505.1 Hypericum androsaemum
GGTTGTGTTCTTGATTTTGGTTAGTTTGATATTATTTTTGAGTTAGTTTTTGGTTGTTGGTGTTCTTGGTCAAAGGTTAAAGAAGGTGAATTTTTTTATTTTTTATTTGAGGGTATTTTGGTCATTTCCATGACCAAAAATGAAAAAGAGAGCCGATGACATCAGCCAGGGACCCGAGAGTCTATTATCGTCAAAACTTAGGGACGGGACAATCATTTTCCAAAAGTCAGGGACCCTAGAGGGAGGGTGACCAAACCTCACGGACGTGAGATTAATTTGCCCTTATTAATATGGTTCCACAAGAGGTTGAGTAATTCGAAGTCAATTCGTAGAAGTATCGAGAATTTTTAACATTAACAATCAAGTCGATCAATCAATTTTTTTTCTAATAAGTGAGAGTACTTAGTTAGTATATTAGGTTCATGTATATATAAAAACTAGCAGTCGTCCTACGATAGAAATATTTTTTTTTGAAGGTCATCATACCATTAATGTTGGGAAGGAAGAGGACGCAAGCTGTGGCGCAGAAGGTTGCTGCTTACTGTACTATGCGAGGGGTGAGCCTATTTTCAGTGATTACTGCATACTAATAAGGTGCTTCCATATCAAAGAAGATGCTCGAGCTCTTTAATCAATTACTCAGTTGAAGATCTCGACAAAAAAAATTTAGACCTCTGGTTATTCATAATCAAACACTATTGTATCGTATTTATGTGTGATTATATCAATAATATGTTTTTCATATATTTTTAGAATAACATCTTAGTAACTTGTTAGGAAATAACTGCAGCAATGAAGAAATAAGAACGGAAGAGAAAAAAAAAATACAAATTTGTTAACCTAGTTCGTCAGAAATTAACTACGTGTGTCAACGCTACCAAGCCAGAATCTTCTGAGGATTCTTTTCTGGATATATAATTACAATGACATCAATAAATTATTTATACTAAATAAGGATGTAACCTAATCTCTTAAACAATTCCACCTAAATTGAAATAATCTCTCAAATAGTTGAATCACTGAAATGAGGAAATCTATATAATCAATTTCAAGTTCCATAACCCAACAAGTCTTAATTGTTAGACATTTTAATTGTTAGACATTTTAATTCCATACTATGTTATATATGCAACGCACTATGTCCACTGGACGGGAGTGCCAAATAATTGAGCCATACAGACGACTTCTAAAAGTCTTTCCGGGCCATTGTGGTTTCTATATTCCGGCCCCACCATTGCTTCACTCTCCCCTCTCATTTACTACGTCATCAGTAGTTTAGTAACGAGCCACTTTTTCCATCGACAAATTAATACATTCTTTTTTTGTTTTTAAAACAAAATAGTAAAAAATTAGAATATAAAAATTTACATTGAAAAAGAGCTGAACAAAAATATCTGTTGTAAAGTACCTAAATTCCAAATAAATTCGAAACAATGAAACCTTTTTATATAAAATTGGGTCCTAACCATCGTTGTAAAAATAATTCACTGTAAAAAGTCGACAAGTTCCATCAGAAACACATTTCTGGGTCCCTTCATTGGTCTGTATATGTATAATTTTTTGTTTTAATTAAAAAATAAAATTACATCTTAAAAAATTTACTCAATCCACGACATTCCGTCCATTAATATATAATCCTCTTAATAATTTTAGAGCTCGATGACTTCAACTTGACTAAGCTTGTATTTTTAGATTTGAGGGAAACTTCAACACTTCTTTTTGAACTTACCCAAAAAAAAGAAAGAGAGACAGGACACACCAGTTTGTCATATATAGGGACGATGAAGGACAAAGGAGCAATGGAAACTAAATCCAAAAGGGGATTCGTTCATTTTCTCAAAAAGAAGAAAAGGGACGTATCAATTTTTTTTTTTGATAAGTAAAAATGTTATTAACAAATAACAAAATTAACAAAGTTACATCAAAGAAACAGTCAAGTAAAGAGAGGAGATAACAAGGGGTGACAAAAAGCCCGTTACAAAGATGAATCCAGAAAATGTAACAAATCCTGATTGCAAATTGCTCTAGTAGAGTTGGACCAATACAACCACTCTCGAACGTTGAAGAGAATAGAATGAATAACAAACTCGTGGCTTCGTGAAGCCCCATCAAATTATTAGAGTCAGCGTATCAGATTGATGTTACTCAAGGACACGTATACCAAAATCCATTCTTGCTATCTTTGCTTCAATCAATTAGGAATTCTTGTTGCTTCGCAATCAAATTATTTTCAATGACGCAAGATGCGATGTGGAGCTTCTCTTATATTCCGTTATCTATCACGTGCAAGAATGAATTATCTCGTCTGATGTCTCCATAGTGCACAATCAACCGCTTCTCACTTTCATAAAAGCGTATATGGAGTTATAATTTTTGGGGTTCTCGGACGGGGTTCTTCTTGTGGGTCTTGTTTTTTTCTTTTCTTCTTCTCTGTAATTACTGTTCCTTCCCTTTATAATGAAATTTTACCTACCAAAAAAAACGTATACCAAAATCCCACATTTGCACAATTCCCATAATTCAAGTATATCCGTTTCTTTCTACCAAAAAAAAGCAAAAAAAAAGTATATCCGTTTCTTGTGTGGTCTTTACTTATTAATTAATTACGACTTTTATGAGAGCTAAAGACGTGAGGTCTTATTTTATTTCAACTGTCCCAAAAACCCAGATTATAAAGGGGTGGATTCGGTGGGGACAAGGTTAGTCCCCAAATTTGGAGACTAAAAGAGACATTAAAGCAATCAGGGGTAATTTTGTCAAACTAAAAAAATTAGGAATAACACTCTTATTTATGAAAGAATTGAAAAGGTAAAAAATAAAAACCTATCCCCCAATAGACGAGAAAGACTCTTCACATTCCCAAAGAAGGACTCTTCAAATTTTTTTGAACTTCAAAAATCTTATCATATATTTTTTTTAAAAATTAAACTTAATATCTTAATCAGTGCCTATAATCTTGTATTTCCTAAACATAAAAATATCTTCAAAATTTTATTTTTTTATTTTGGTCGAATTCATATATCTTCTTTTCTTCTAGTATTTAATCTTTTTCCCTCGTCATCAAGAACATTTCTAGATTAATTCATAAATCTGGATTTTTTTCACTAAAATCCGAGATACATATGTATAAAGTTATTCAATTCGTAAACCAATATCACTTTATTAGAAAACCAATATCACTACATCCAAAAACTAATACCACTACATTCGAAAACCAATATCACTACATCCGAAAACTAATATCACTACATCCGAAAACTAATATCACTACATCCGAAAACCAATATCCCTACACATGCGAACCAATATCACTACATTCGAAAACCAATATGACCACATTCGAAACCAAATATCTTTACATTCGAAAACCAATATTACTACATCGAAAAATCAATATTACTACATTCAAAAACCAATATCTCTACATTTGAAAACCAATATCACTACATCAGAAAACCAATATCACTACATCCGAAAACCAATATCTTTACATTCGAAAACCAATATCACTACATCGCAAAACCAATATCACTATATCCGAAAACAAATATCACTACATCCGAAAACCAATATCTCTACATCTGAAAACCAATATCACTACATCCAAAAATCAATATCACTACATTCGAAAACTAATATCTCTACATTCGAAAGCCAATATCACTACATCGAAAAATCAATATCCCTACACATTCGAACCAATATCACTACATTCGAAAACTAATATCACCACATTCGCAAAATATTCGGAAACCAATATCACTACGTTTGGAAAACCAATATCACTACGTTCACAAACCAATATCACTATGTTCGAAAACTAATATCACTCTTTAATCCATAATTTAGTCCCCACCTATGGACATAATTTCTTTAATCCCCACTCAATCCATTCTCGATTATGATCTGTATCACGTGCATTAATATCATTCGTAACACATAGAAATAAATCATCAATAATGTGTTGTAAAAAGTGAGGATGATACTTGATTTTTTGAAAATTTGAAAAATTTAATGAGATACCAATGATTTTTTAGATAAACTTGAACTCTCAAATTGATTATTGAGTCATTAATAAATTGCCGAGTAATTGATTCGGCGATGCTTGAATCAATCCAATGAAAAGTCTTCAAAATTGTATTCTTGATATGTGAATGACATTCACTCTCTTTAAGTGTTATTTGTCCCCTATTGTATGTGGCCAATGGTTCTAGAAAGTATATTTTTAGAATTACTCAAGCATTCTAGAATTTCTAAGAAACGATTCTTAAAATTCACCTCTAGAACTAAAAAAATGATGCTTTATGGTGTTAAATGTAGGAAAGAGAGAAGAGATTGGATGTTTGGGTTGGATTAAATGGCAAAGGAAGACTTCTATTTATAGGTTCTCAAATAATATGTTAAACAAGTCTCAAAAATCATAAATGAAATGAACTGCAAAAGCCAAATCCAAATAATATTTATAAATGCATGAAAAGATACAAATTTAAAGTTAAAACTTTGAAATATTACCAAATTTAAAATTGGAATGATACTATTATTCATTCTTTCTTATTTTTCATATTTTTAAAATCTAATTATCAACTAAATTATGTTAGTTAATTTATGAAAAAATAATGTATCATTTAACATTAAAATCAAAGAACACCAACATAATCATCTACTTGATCCTGTATGCTTTTTACTCGGTTGCCTTTCTTCGTGGAATATTGATCATGAAGTTAACTTTTAAATCCTCTAGGGACAAAGTTAACAAGAGAGTTGTTACATGCGAAAACATTTGTTCACATCTGCTTTTTTCAGAAAATATCATATTAAAAAAATAATTCATAGATAAAAAGTTAAAACACTTGGAATCCACTACTTGCTATATCAGTGACTTCTACAGTTGGTCGGGCGACGTATGTCTTTCGTAGCTTTGGTATTTGTGTCTCGGGGGCGGATTTGGTGGGGACTGGGCTAGTCCCCATCTATGGGGATTAACTCAAACCAATATCACTACACATGTAAACTAATATTACTTCACATGCAAACCAATATCACTTCATATGTAAACCAGCCTCTTGCAAATCAATATCATTTCACATGCAAACCAATATCACTTGACATGCAAACCAATATCACTTGACATGCAAACCAATATCACCTGGTAGGTTATTGACTATCAGATTTAAAGATAATCAAATCTGACGGCCCAAAATGTAGTTCCCACCTGTGGAAAAACAATTTTTAGTCCCCACTCAATCCGGTCTCGTGTCTCGGGGTTCATCATTGAATCTTAAAATTAGTGTTGCTACGGAAAAATCATTTTGATGTTATGTGATCGATCCTCTTCCGAGTCCCATGTGGATTCCACATGAGAGAATGGATTGAGTGGGGATTAAAGAAAAATTATCCACAGGTGGGGACTTAAATATTGACATTATATTTGATTTTAAAATAGTTTCTGCAAATCCAAGGGCTATTAATCTATCAATGGTACTTTTGACCTTTTACCCATCGCATACCAATTAGGTTTTCCACCCCATCCATTTTAACCTTTTTAAACACAACCCACCATCTTCCACGTCTCTTCTTCTTCTTCTTCTTCTTCTTCTTCTTCTTCTTCTGCTCTCTCTCTCTCTCTCTCTCTCTCTCTCTCACACACACACATCCAATCTCCCACAAATCCGATGGCGTCTCAGCAACACGATGCCGTCTTTGATCATCCCAGTTCTATGACGACCTCGAGGACTATCCTGAGATTATGGACGATGATGACGACGAGGAAAACCTCTGCCCCACCTCCTACGGCGCGATCGTCCTCCCCTCCCCACTGCAGCTCGACCGGAAGCCCCTCCTGCTAGACGAGATGAGGCTGCTATTCTAGCGGCTGTGGATCGACGAGGATGAGATCGAGCTCCTCTAGGATTTCCTCGAGTACTCGGCTTGGTTTTAGTCTGTATGATATTGGTTTTAGTCGCTAATGATATTGGTTTGAGTATGTATTAATATTAATTTTTAGATGTAATGATATTGATTTGAGTACATACTGATATTAGTTTTGGTCTATACTGATATTAATTTTACTCTGTACTGTTATTGGTTTCAATTGCTAATAATATTGATTTGAGTATGTATTGATATTGGTTTGAGTACGTATTGACATTAGTTTTAGTTTGTACTAATATTGATTTTCATATGTAGTGATATTGATTTTCATATGTAATGATATTAGTTTGAGTCTGTATTGATATTGGTTTTAGTATGTTAGTTTTAGTCTGCATCGATATTGGTTTCCGAATGTATCGATAATTATTTTCGAATGTATTGACATTGGTTTTTTACTGTAGTGATATTAATTTTCGAATGTGGTGATATTATTTTTCGTGATCTCTTTTGTTTGGTTTGAGTATGTAATGACATTGGTTTTAGTTTGTAATGATATTGGTTCGAGTATGTATTGATATTAGTTTAAGTCTGTATTGATATTGATTTTAGTCTGTACTGATATTGGTTTGAGTATGTATTGATATTTGTTTTAGTCTCTAATGATATTGGTTTTAGTCTGTACTAATATTAGTTTGAGTATGTATTGATATTAGTTTTAGTCTTTAATGATATTAGTTTAAGTCTGTAATGATATTGGTTTAAGTCTGTAATGATATTAGTTTAAGTCTGTAATGATATTGGTTTGAGTATGTACTGATATTAGTTTGAGTAAGTAATGCTATTGGTTCTAGTCTATAATGATATTGGTTTATGTCGGACGGAATTCTTGAACTCCTTAATTTGACAGATTATGAAATTTGTCTTGAGTGCATAAAGGGAAAAAGAACAAACTCTAGGAATTTAGGTGCCGAAAGAGCTACTGATGTCTTAGAACTTATACATAATGAAAAATGTGGTCCATTCCCTACGGCTTCTTGGAATGGACAACAATATTTTATTATGTTCATAGACGATTACTCTAGATTCGGTTACCTATATTTGATACATGAGAAGTCTCAATCCTTGGATGTTTTTAAGTCTTTCAAAGCCAAAGTTTTGACAGCCTTTATTTTCTTTCCAAGTTGAACTTCAACTTGGAAAGAAAATAAAGGCTGTCAAATCTGACCGTGGTGGTGAATACTACGGTAGGTATGATAGATCAGGAGAACAATGTCCAGGATCCTTCGCACTTTTTCTCAATGAGTGTGGAATTGTTCCACAATACACCATGCCAGGGAAACCTAATATGAACTGTGTTGCTGAACGTAGGAACCAAACTCTTAAGGATATGGTGAGGAGTATGATCACTCATTCAACCTTACCAAAGTCACTATGGGGAGAAGCTTTAAAGACTGTAGTATATATCCTTAATAGGGTACCCAACAAAGTAGTTACCAAAACTCCTTATGAAATGTGGACAGGTAAAAAACCTAGTATCGGGCATTTGCACATTTGGGGTTGTCTAACTGACGCAAGGCCTTATATGCCACATGAAAGAAAACTGGACTCAATAACAGTTAGCTGTTACTTTGTTGGTTATGCTGAATGCTCTAGGGGCTATAAGTTTTACAATCCCACATCAAGATTCTTCTTTGAGACGGGAAATGCAAGATTTCTTGAGAACGTTGAGTTTTGGGGGGAAGAAAATATAAGGAGTGTTATTTTTTAAGAAGAAATTATTGTTGAAAATGAACAGGTCATATTACCTATTGTTGTTCATGACACAGTTCAAGATCAAGAAAACTATGAGATCCTTCCTCAAGCACCACCTATTGAGCAAACTCAAGAAGTGCCATTAAGGAGATCCAATAGAGAAAGAAGAAGTGCGATTCTGGATGATTTTATCGTCTTTCTTCAACAACTTGAGGATGGCATTGGCTTAACAGAAGATGACACTGAAGACTTTTCTGAAGCTATGCAAAGTTCTGAATCTATTAAATAGATCGATGCGATGAATGATGAGATGAAGGCTATGAAAGACAATGATGTTTGGGATCTCGTTGAGTTGCCTGTAGGTAAGAAATCTATTGGTTGTAAATGGATATTCAAAACCAAGAGGGATTCTAATGGCAATATCGAGAGATATAAAGCTCGTCTAGTTGCACAAGGCTTTACTCAAAAGAAAGGCATAAATGGAAGGATGCCTCAGACCTTGAAGCAGGAGCCCGGATGGTCGCTTTGACCTACAAAGTGAGAGCCCGGATGGTCGCTTTGACCTACAAGGCGAGAGCCCGGATGGTCACTTTGACCTACAAGGCGGGCAGCCCAGATGGTCCCTGTGACCTTCAAAATGTCTGGGTGGACATCTCGGCCCGTGAAGTGGGATGTCCGGGTGAGCATTTTTTCTTTGACGTCCGGGTAGGCACCCCATCCTTGGAGGCTGGATGGACGCCTCGTTCATGAAGCCCGGGTGTACGGTTCATGCTTGGAATGGGATGTGCGGGCTAACGTCTTTCTTTTGAAGTTCAGATGGGTGCCTCATTTTTAAGGACCGATAGGGCATCCCGGCCCAAAGCAGGATAGGGCACTTTGGCCCATTAGGCAGGAGCCCGATAGGGCATTTTGGATTTTTGAAGAGGTGGCCTAGATGAGTGCTTTAAGAGTTAATTTGAACGATGACGGGCATAAGACAAGATTTTACATGGGAGGTTCGTGAAGGTTGAGACGGCCTATATTTTTTATGTTAAGCCGGGATTCCCGAGATTCAGGCAAGACTTGGCAGGTGAGTCTTTAGGCTACGATTACTTGGTCGACACGATCGGAATTTTCCTATAAGAGGATGAGATCTGCTCATTTGGGAAAGGTGGCTTAGATTTTCCTATTCTGAGCCGGGTTGATTTGAAAGCAATATATTCGTTCGGGATGGATTTTCCTAGTGTGGAAGGACGGTCTAGCTAATTCCTATTCCAGGTTGGGTAAACGGAGGCGGCCTAAGGGATTTTTCTTAACTTGAAGGCCAAGGCTAGGTCAAGGCGTCTATTATATAAGGAGGACTCAGGCGAGAGAGCGGATATCCACAACACAACACACAACTACTTTACTTATTATTGTTGCTTTTCTTTTCCTTAGCCCGTAGTCCGTAGTTCATAACTTAACCTAGCCTAGCTTAGTATAGACCGACTTTGGGACGACCACTCTGTATTTGTCTCGAGTTACTTGTTCACTTATTCCCGCAACAGCTTTCGATTCCTTGACAACCAACACGATATTGAAGCAAAGGAAGAAGCAGGAAGCTGTAGTAATGCGGACCTTGACCAGAGACTGAGAAGATTAAACTCGATCAGTATTGAATAGAAATAGTCTTGGCAATATCTCGGAACTCTGTGTTTATTTAAGTTGAAAAATGATTGATTTTACTTATTTTATATTAAGTTTGTTGTAAAAATTGGCACGAGACCGAATCCGGTCCCGTAAAAATTTTAGGATTTACAGACAAAATAATATTATAATGGGAAAATTAATCTCAAGTCCTTTGAATTTGCTTAAATATATTCAAAAATTTCCATGTTTGCAAAATTACTCTCAACTCCCTCGTGTTTGATTTTATTATACTTTCGGGTCCCTAGATGATGTCAGCAGCTCTTTTTTTCATTTTTGTCATAGAAATGACCAAAATATTCTCAAAAAAATAAAAAAAAATTACAACGCCAGCAACAATAACGCAGAATCAGTAATCTCCGTTCAATTGGGTAACATAGTGCACCTAGCAGCCTCCTCCGCACCGAATCAAAATCTCCTCTGGACCTAGCAGTTGTGGCAACCCTATTGTCGAGACTAAGAACAGCGCCGGGAGACGAGCTGGACAACGGAACTAGTGGCAGCGTCTCTTGACCCAGCCTCTCACCGTCCTAGCCTCCTACGCCGGCTACCCAAGCCTCCATGGACTGGCCCAGCCCTCTCATCTCCAACCTAGCCTCGCAACCCCGACCTAGAGCCTCTCAACCCCAACCTAGCCTCTCAACCCTGACCTAGAGCCTCTCCACGATGGTGACCTCCTCAAAATCGACCCCCAGCGGAGAGGAAAAATTAGGATAAAGAAAGGGAATTGAAACCCTAGTAGAGGAGACCCTCGCTAGTGACCTCATGGTATTTGTGGTTTCGTCCTTTTTGCTGTCGATTTAATTGTTAATTAATTTCTTGTACAAGAGCTTGAAGGGGCTGGATTCGAATGGGGGTACAGGAGCGGAGTCAATCGCCAATCTTTGTGGATTTTATTTTTGGTTTAGTATTTTTAATTATTTGTACAAGAAATCAGGTTTGCTTAACAAAATTTTGGGTTTTTTTTGCCGGAGAAGATGGTGTTCGCCGGAAAGATGACCGGAGAAGATGACTGGAGATCTAAGTTAACCGGAGCAAGGGTATTTTAGTCATTTCATTGACAAAAATGAAAAAAAGCTGCTAACGTGCGCCAGGGACCCGAATGTATAATAAAATCAAACTAGAGGACAACATAATTATTTTTCAAACAGGAAGAACTTTTGAATATATTTAAGCAAATTCGAGGGACTTGAGAGTAATTTTCCCTATTATAAGTTAACTTTAGATGGGTCTAAGTAGATCTAATTAAAATAACATCTCATTAACGGGTCTATTTGTAAAATCTAAATATTGATCTATATAGATCATACATAGACTCGGACCCTAGCTTCAATTCAAAGTATACAACATTATAGATACTCATAATCTAACATAAAATTTCTAATTTCATCCAAAAAATTTATACTTGATCATCAAGTAAGTAATCCTAATTGTTTTGGCAAGGGAAAGGAAATCAAGAATTTTTATTAGATAACAAACCGTCTATTATGGTATTATTCTTTAATTAGTATTATTTTTATGTCTACTTTATCGAATAAATCTCAATTAATAATTTTATGTAAACATATTTAATATGTGAAATGTATGGCGTCCTATTTGAATAATGATTTTTTTATATGAGTAGATTTTTATTAGCGCTGAGAAAACTAGTACAAATTTCAACTAGTTGCAAGAGAAAGACAATTAAAAAAATAAGATTACATCTTGAAAATTATATATATATTTTACTCAATTTTGTTGTGGGTAAAGGGTTACAACAATGCTAAGAAAACCTGAGATGGTTCAGAGTAGTCGTTCCGATCTTGGCCTAACAGAGAGGGGGAAAACGTTCAAGACTAGGGCTAAGCTATAGGAACAATAAAGAGTAAAGAGCAATAGGTTTGTTTGTTGTGTTGGTAATGTCACCTCCTCTTCCGAGCCCTCTTTATATAAGATGTTTTCACCGAGCCTCCCGTCCTCAAAGTAGAAAACCTTAAACTACCTTTATTGCTCGAAGATCTTGGTCCCAAAATTCGATCCCGAGAAATTCACCTCAATAAAGACCAAATCCCGCAAGATCGATCAATTTATGACCGTTACCAATACAGAAAGATTTAGCTCGGCTTGATATAGGAAAGTTCTAGACCGTTGTCCAAACATAAGAAAACCCGGCCTTAAAAGAAGCCATGTCAGCCAAGTAACCCGACATCGAATAAGAAAGCCTCCATCAAAATAGGAACCCGGCTAAACTTAGGAAAATGTAGACTGACTTGACCTTTTCTAACCTTCTATGCAATATATCATCTCAAACTGTCATTGTCCAAAGCAACTCCAAAGCACTCATCCGAGCTACCTCCTCGAAAGCCCAAAGCGCCCTATCGGGCTCCCATCATATGGGCCAAAGCATCCTCTCGGGCTCCCGCCATGAGGGCCAAAGCACCCTCCCTGGCTTCCCGCCTTGAGGGCCAAAATGCCCTTCCGGGATTCCCATCTTGAGGGTTAAAGCAGACTTTTACCAACACGGTCTGCCACTTCCAAGTCCAAAGTATGAGGACGCCTACCGCCAAGTCCAAAGTAGGACAGTGCCTACCGCCAATCCCAAAGTGGGAGGACGCCTACCGCAAAGTCCAAAGCGGATGGTGCCCACTACCAAGCCCAAAGTAGGAGGACGCCTACCACTAAGCTCAAAGTAGGGTGGGGTCTATTACCAAGCCCAAAGTAGGAAGACGTCTACTGCCAAGCTCAAAGGGGGATGATGCCTAATACCAAGTCCAAAATGGGAGAACGCCTACCGCCAAGTCCAAAGTGGAACGACACCCACTACCAAGTCCAAAGCAGGAGGACGCCTACCGCCAATTTCAAAGTGGGATGGTACCGACTACTATGCTTAAAATGGGACGGTGCCCACTCGGACATCTTGCTTCAAGGCCCGAGGTGCTCACCTAAACATCCACTTTAAAGGCCAAGGCGCTCACCCAAATGTCTGCTTCAAGGGCTAAGGCATTCACCTGGTCATCCGCTTCAATGGCCAAATCGTCCAACTTTGAACCAGAGCAAACATCTGCATTAACCTGCATATTTGACTTCTTTCTCTCTGAATCTGAAAAGGTCATAAACTACAAAGGTGTAGATCCACATCTTTGCTTTCCAAAGAAAATCATCACAATTGGAGGTCTGAGGCAGAAGCTATGGTTTTTTACCAAAATGTGATGGTCCTTGACGAGGCAATCAACACAAAACTTGAAGCCTCATTTTGACCCTCCTCCATCCATACTTAGGCAAGACTTTTGAAATATAAGTTGGAGGTCTACTTCTTGAATTTCCATTGCAATAAGAATCACTCCATTCTAAGGTCTAGGTAATGTCTTATGCCCAATTTTCCGAGGATGGACGTGACTACCTTAGTACCCGCCATGTGCTTGTGGAAACGCCAAAGTTCTCTTCCCTGACTCGTGAACATGGACCTCAAGCTAAAGCTCATCTCCAAAAATGCGGACCTTGTATCAAACTTTAGTTCCATGAATGCAAAATATTTGACCTCCAACAAATTTGCAACAATAAAATCATCACATCCACCAACATATAATCTTATTGGTAACTTTAGACCACTTTAAATTTGTCGAATCTTGTATTTTTAGATTTGACGGATACTTGGACACTGCTTTTTGAACTTTTCCAAAGAAAGAGAGGCAGGACACATCAGTTTGTCATATAATTTTTTGAGACGTTCAGTTTTGTCATAAATCCCATTTTGTCAAAAAAGGAAAAGGGACGTATCAGATTGATGTTAAACATGGACACGTGTACGAAATCCCATATTGCAATTTGCATATTTCCAAATATATCCGTTTCTAGTGTGGCCTTAACATATTAATTTATTACGACTTTTATGAAAGCTAAAGTCATGTTCTTTATCATCTATTCGATCCTGCATGCTTTTCACGCGGTTGCGTTTCTTCGTGGAATATCGATGACGAAGTTAACTTTAAAATCCTGTCGAGAAAAGTTAACGTGAGAGTTGTTACATGGAAAAATATAAAGAATTTTTTTTAAATGTTATCAAGTCAAATTTTATAAATAAAAAATATATTATTAAAAAATAATTTCTAAATAAGATTTTTTTAACGATTGCACTTCATCACCTAGAATCCACGGACTTGCTATGTCTGTGTTTTTTGTTGTTGCAAATACTGTATCTGGCATTCGCTGCTATTTCTGGCCACGATTTAAAATGAACAGAATACTGGGTAGTCCCAGAGACAATTAAGTGACTAACTGAATTAGAATGTCGATGAGATTCTATCACAATAAAAGAGCTCAAGATTATTACATCGTTAGTTGTAATTGTTAAAATTGAAGGAAGATGCTTCCTTGATTCAGGGAGGAAATTAAGGAATGCTTCCTTATTTTCCTCCCCAATTTAAGAAAGATGTTTTCTCATTTTCCACCTCATTTTCTTCCTCATTTTTCTCCTTTATTGTTTGTTTATACAACTAGGTAGATTTACTTCTTAGTATAAATATTCATGTTGTACATCATTATTTTCTTAAATTGTTCATTCATAAATCAAAATCTCTACAACTTCATTTCTCCTTCTTTCTCCTTATATGGAGTTTCTCAACATGGTATCAGAGCATTAAATCTCTGTACTCTTCTGCTTGAAAACATTATCTTCTTTCTCTTCTTCTCCTTCCTCTTCCTTTCAGAAATCTATTCAACAAAATGGCAGTGATACAATCTGCGCGAGTCCCTACTGGTGAATTTACAAATCCTTTTTATGTACATCCAGGGGAGAGCCCTGCTGAAGTTCTAGTCTCCCCTCTCCTTAACGAGAAAAACTATCACTCTTGGGTACGAGCTATGAGTCAATCTCTCGAATCCAAGAATAAGCTGGGTTTTGTTGACAAAATCATTGCAGTCCTAAGTCGGGAGGATGCTCTGTTCCCTTCTTGGAAGAGATGCAACACCTTGGTGATAAGGTGGTTGATTCGCTCCATTGAACCAGACCTCGGAGAAAGCCTTCTTTGGTTCGATTCAGCTACTGATATGTGGGACCACCTCCGTGAGCATTTTGGCCGTGGAGACTTCGTCAAGATTACCTATTTGAGGAAGAAAATCTCTAAATATTCTCAGGGAATACTCTCTGTCAATGAGTATTTCTCAAGATACAAATCTCTTTGGGACCAGTTGGTTCAGTTTCGTCCTCTACCCGCCTGCAAATGTGCCCCAGATGCTCACATTACCTGTGCTGCAACCACTCAGATGGCAGAGCAACTTGCACAAGATCACATCATGGGATTCCTGACAGGTTTGAATGATAATTTTTCTACTGTTAGGACCTAGATTTTGATGCTTGATCCACTTTCTACAATGACTAGAGTTATGTACTTAGTCACTCAACATGAAAGATAAATTATAGACTTGCCTCTACCGCCTAAAACAAATGCTGCTCCTGCCACTTTTTCTTCACATATTGTGAATGATTCTGTTGCTGTGCTTGCTGCCCAATATACTGCTAAGCGCTTTGGTTTAAAGAAATCCTTCTGTACACACTGTCACATAGAGGGACACACCATTGAGAAGTATTTTAAGTTGCATGGTTTTCCACCTGGTTGGAAGCCAAAACCAAGAAATGGCCAGGTGATTGCAGCAGCACATGGTGAATCTTCAAGCAGTCTTACTGGAAACTATGGTTTTAGCCAGGAGCAGATGAGAGGACTGATGAATATGATGCAGAAAACACTCTCCCAAAGGCAGGTGATAGTTCATTCTGCAGGACCTATTACAGAAGAAGCTTATGGTTCCAAAGTGAATTCAATGACTCACCTGTCTGATCCCAAGATGAATTCAGCAGGTACTTTTTCAATCTGTAATATGCAGGGAGATCAGAATATCCCCATTGGATCCCAGGCCTGGATTCTGGACTCAGGAGCTTCCACTCATCTGACTTGTTTAACTAAGTAGTTTGTTGAATACAAGTCAATGGATCCTGTTTATATCACCTTATTCAATGTGCTTTATGTCGCTTCTTTTGCATTTAATCTGATCTCGATCAGCCAGCTAGCAAAAGATCTTCCAGTGTCACTGACTTTCAACTCTACTTGTTGCTCAATACAGGACCTTACCACACAGATGAAGATTGGCAATGCTAAGAGATCCCATGGCCTATACATCCTCAACCCAGACACTACCCTGCTCAACCCAGACACTACCCAATCAACCTATTTGGGTACTACCAATAACTATATTTAGCATAAATTAGATCTCTGGCATTGTAGACTAGGTCACATTCTTAGTTCTAAACTCTTGCTACTTCTGAAGTTGTGCCCTCTATCTCTGTAGGAGCTGATTTACCTTGTGACTGCTGTCATTATGCAAAACAAAAGAGAAATCCTTATCTTTCCAGCTTGAATACAGCAAAGTCTTACTTTGATTTGATACATGTAGATGTTTGGGGTCCATATTCTGTCCCTTCTTATGATGGTTACACTTATTTCTTAACCATTGTTGATGATTATTCTAGAGCCACTTGGGTATATTTGATGAAAATTAAATCTGAATTTTGTTCAAATCTCGTAAAGTTTTGCACTATGGTTGAAAGATAGTTTAATTCTTCTGTCAGAAGGATCAGATCAGGGTGAAGAATTCCTTATGTATTCTTTTTTCCAACATAAAGAGATTCTTCATGAAACAACTTGTGCATACACACCATAACAAAATGGTCATGTTGAAAGAAAACATCAATACATTCTTAATGTAGAAAGAGCCATTCGATTCCAAGCTTATCTCCCTCTTGAATTTTAGTCTGCTTGTATCTTACATGCTGTGCACTTGATCAATATCACTCCTTCCATTCCTTTGTCAAACAAAACTCTATTTGAAATCCTCCACAAAAAGCCTCCTACTTTCAACTATGTAAAAATATTTGGTTGTTTATGCTACGCTGGAATATTTCCCAAGCCTAACAAATTTGAGTCTAGAGCAAGAAGATGTATTTTTATAGGCTACACAAGTGGGATAAAGGGTTATAGGTTGTATGACTTGGACAATCACACCACCTTTACTTCCAGAGATGTGAAAATCTATGAGCACATCTTTCCATTCCAAACCACCTTACCATCTCCCTCCATATTTCTCTCTATAATACCTACTCCGAGAATCACTCCACTACATCTAGATATGCAAGATGCTCAACCACCATTACCTAACCCAGAGCTTTTTGTACTACCAGATCCCACTGAAGATTAACTTCCTACACAACTTGATCAACCACCTGAAACCAACCTCAGGAGATCCTCTAGAACCAGATATGAACATGGCTACCTAAAAAACTATATCACCTCTTCCCTTATCTCTCAGCAGAGCTGGTCAAATTCTGCAGGTAAAGGTACCCAGGTTTCTGACCATCCTAGATCAGTTCTATATTCTATTTCTTCTGTGCTCACAACTAATTATCTTGGATCATCCCATAAGGTGTTTGTTACAGTACTTGACAGTATTAGAGAGCCAGAGACCTTTGCAGAAGCTTATGAGATGCCGTGCTGGAAGGAAGCCATGAATGCAGAACTCGCAGCACATGAAGCCAATAATACATGGGATGTATTGCCTCTTCCTCCTGGCAAACAGGCAATTGGTTGTATATGGATCTTTAAAGTCAAGAGACATGCTGATGGGAGTATTCAAAGGTTTAAGGCCAGGTTAGTTGCTAAAGGCTACACTCAAGCTTTTGGCATTGATTACTTAGACACCTTTTCACCTGTAGTCAAAATGACTACTCTCAGAATGATTTTGGCAGTTGCTGCTAGTCAGAACTGGTTTTTGGAACAACTAGATGTTAATAATGCCTTCCTATATGGTGATCTTCATGAGGAAGTATATATGCAGCTTCCACCTGGGTTCTCAGCTCCTGGCAACAGAGTGTGCAAACTAAGAAAGTCTCTCTATGGTCTCAAGTAGGCCAGCAGGCAGTGGTTTGAAAAACTTACATCATTGCTACTATTTTTTGGTTTTACACAAGCCAAATCTGACTACTCCATGTTTACCTTACATAAAGATGGCTTTTTCACTTGCCTCTTGGTGTACGTCGATGATATAATTGTAGCAGGAACATCTTTTATCCACATACAGGAGATCAAAAGTTTCTTGGACACTAAATTGAAGATAAAAGACCTTGGAAAGCTGAAATTTTTCTTGGGAATGGAAGTGGCTAGATCTAATACTGGCATTCATATTTGTCAAAGAAAATATGCCATCAATCTCTTGAAAGATGCTGGTTTCATTAATTGCAAGATAATGCAGACTCCCATGGTGCTAAATCAGAGACTGAGTCACTCTGAAGATTCTCTCCCAGCTGAAGATGTCACACATTACACACAGTTAATTGGTAAACTTCTCTACTTAACCAGTACTCGACCTGACATCTGTTACTCTACTCATCAACTCAGTCAGTTTTTGAGTGCACCACTGATTATACACAAAAAGGCAGTACACCGTATTCTTAGATATATCAAAGAGCATCCAGGTTTGGACTTGTTCTTCCCCAGCAATACTAAACTCAAAGTCACAGCCTTCTGTGATGCTGATTGGGCAGGATGTCCTGATACTAGGCGTTCTACTAGTGGTTACTGTGTCTATATAGAAGGCTCCCTTATCTCATGGAAATCGAAGAAGCAACAGACAGTTTCAAGAAGTTCTTCTGAAGCTGAATATCGAGCCTTAGCATCTGGGAGCTGTGAAATTCAATGGATCACTTACTTGCTCAGAGATTTAAGGATTCAACACACTCTACCTGCTGCTGTCTTCTGCGATAATCAATCAGCGATACATATAGCTGAAAATCCTGTGTTTCACGAGAGGACAAAACACATCGAGATTGATTGCCACTTGGTACGAGAGAAAATTCAAGATGGGCTGATCAAACTCTTCCATGTCCCTGCACTTCACCAAACTGCGGATGTATTAACCAAGCCTTTACCGTCATCTTTGTTCCTTCATCATGTTTCCAAGCTGGGACTGTTGAGCATCCACAGTCCAGCTTGCGGGAGAATGTTAAAATTGAAGGAAGATGCTTCCTTGATTCAGGGAGGAAATTAAGGAATGCTTCCTTATTTTTCTCCCCAATTTAAGAAAGATGCTTTCTTATTTTTCTCCCCAATTTAAGAAAGATGCTTCCTCATTTTCCTCCTTTATTGTTTGTTTATACAACTAGGTAGATTCACTTCTTAGTATAAATATCCATGTTGTACATCATTATTTTCTTAAGTTGTTCATTCATAAATCAAAATCTTTACAACTTCATTTCTCCTTCTTTCTCCTTATATGGAGTTTCTCAACAGTAATATGATGAGATTGTTTATAAGTATTAAAAATTTACCAACATATTATCTTAAAGTTTTGGGTTGAATATGAAAATTCTAACATGATATTAGAGCAAATTAATTTTGTGACTCGTATGTACGACCACATGGCATGACAAACATTATCTTAAATTTTTGTGGGTTAAATATGAAATTCTAAACAAAATCCTTTCAAATAGAAGAGTCAGGTTTCGGTTTCAATACCAAGCAGGAAGGAAATATTACAAATTAGTTTTCATCTATTTTGCAGTTTATGGCATTTGAATTTTTGTTAAGATAATCAAACTAAATGTGAACAAGAAAGGAGCAAAAATTAACGCTCAACTAGTTTCTGTTTCAGCACTGTCGTCGTTAATTACGGTCTACGTCTTTTTTTTCGTTTACAATTACGGTGTACTTAAAGTTAGTATTAGCAAAGACTCTCTAGAGCAAAAAAAACTTAAATCCTCCCTTCCTCCCTCCTCCGCCCCCTTCCCACCTACATAAACCTATATCATTTTTTCCCCAATTCTACTCCGTTTAACCAATTAAATCCTAATCCTTGACAACTTGTCACGACCCAAATCGATTGTTGGTGACTGGCGCTAGACCCTAATCCGTTTACAAAAGATAATGAGTCTAGCCAGCCTCAAACGTAGTTTAACTTTACAAATCATACATGTTTACAAATTCAAGATGGTAATTATTTTTTGCATTTATCCCAAGATCAAAATAAATTGTGTAACAACGGAGCTTCTACATCAAAGAGCAAAATACAAACCAGAGACCCCAAGACCAGTCCCGAAGAACAAAGTTGACTAGACACGATCAGAATAGATCTCCGGATCAACACAACTCGTGTACGAGTTCCTGCAAAATTGGTGAGGGGGTGAGTGTTTTGAAACACCCCGTAAATAAATAACATATGCATCGCAATTTATTTAGCCACTCAATGCACAAATATACCTAACACATGCATATGACTAACATGGCAATTGAATCATGCAGACATTGACAGTATCATAAAGTCATATTTACGAGATGAAAAAATATTAACACATAATCACAAAGGCACATAAACATGAGCAAACTACGCAACGTCTCATACCGTCACGTAATTTGACACATGAACACATAATTCCAAAATTAAATTACAGCACTTGACAAATATTCGGCAGAATCTAAATCGTGTCACTCCCTCTCCAACATGAGGATTCTCCAATATGAGGATTCTCCAACATGAGGATACCATATCTCAAAGGTGCCATCATCAACCAACCTCCTTAGCCAAATAGTTCTGCCCGCCGGAAGGCAACCATATCATATCAGACCAACCTCATCGGCCAAATAGTTCTGCCCGCCAGAAGGCAACCATATCATATCAGAGCAACCTCATCGGCCAAATATTTCTGCCCGCCGGAAGGCAACCATATCATATTAGATCAACCTCATCGGCCAAATAGTTCTGCCCGCCGGAAGGCAACCATATCATATCAGATCAACCTCATCGGCCAAATAGTTCTGCCCACTTTCATATCAATCAAATCCATAGGTTTCAACGAATCAAACATATACAGTGCCCCATCTGGGCCCAATTAACCAAACTCTTACAAGTCATAATGTCACATCATAATGCTCATATGGAAAATGCACAATATGCACTCAAAGTGCCAAATTCAGATCATGACAAATAAATAGAGTGTGCCAAAAAAATCATGAGTCACATATTATTTATTTACCAATTTTGGCTCGATGACCACCTGGATCCACCGTCCTTCCAAAATTATAAATTCCATTGCTCTGAATTCCTAGATTAATAATAACAATAACTCACTCAAATGAACTTCAAAAATTGTTCCAAAATCTTTTAAAAATTGAATTGTTCATATTGATTAACATATGCGTAATTTTTCCTTAACTAGCTCTAATACACTCTCATAAAATATCATAGCCTTCACAATTAAAATTTAAACTATCGAAGCCAACCACTTAATCTTTTCAAGCTCACTTTAATTCACTTTAGAAAAATATACATGTTAGTGGTAATTGCAACCAAATTTCCTTGTTCTTTCCAATGATCATTTTAAACTCCCACTTAGACCGAAAATCATCTTCACTGAATTTTAACAAAATAAATTACTTTATTTGGTTAACCATCGTTATAAATAGTTAAGGGTTTCTCAATCATCCTCATTTATTTCTCCCGCTCCTTAATTATCCTATTCAAACCAAGTCCAATAATTGCTAAATCTTCTTACAAATAAGTTTGAACTATCAATTATTATAATATCTTATTTTACATTTCATGTTCTCGTTCTAAGTGTATTCGTAAAGGTTCCATAGAAAACTTCAAATAGGAAAAGTCATTAATACTTCCAAACTTCTCTAACTCACTCAAAAATTAACTTCCTAACCAAATCTGACTTCTCACAATTCCAAAATGAAAAAATTCTAAATCAGTTAACTTACCTCAGTTTCCCTTTTTCCCTTTCTCAATCGCTAAGGTTCCTTCCACGTTCTTTTTGTTTCTTTTCAATTTTTTTGTATTTTTGGTCGATTTTGGTGAAAAGGATAAACTGAGTAATTTATATTACTTACAGCAAGTTTCAACCGCCTCTTACTATACCTTTATTTTATTTTTTTCACTTGGTGTCCATTTCTCAGGTCAGCCACTTATTCCTATAATTATTTTTTCCCTCCTCGCGACATGTGTTCTCTTTATTTTCTTATGTTGATCTTTTCTTTACATGGTTATCTTTTATTTTGTTTTTTTCTTGCTTTAAGAAAGTTAATCATATTGGGTTGCCACGTTTTCAAATTCTGGTGTTAACTGTCAATTAAGTTCGCAACTATTATTTAATTTAATACTTCAACTTAATTCATACCAAATTATATCTAACTATATTTTTAGAATTTCACGATGAGTAATTTGCGTTGATATTTTGAGATATAGTATGTCATTATTATATAAATAATTTAGCAGATTAAATCTAATTAAATTTAACTGAGATAATCAGATATTACACAACTTCAGACCTTCCGTGTCCCCAGGCTCCACCGCCAACCCCTTCCACCTACCATTGGAGGGAAGGTTTTGGGGAGGCGGTGGAACCAACCCCCTAAGACATGACGTCCTCAACAACCCTGTTCGTGGACAATATTCCTGCTCAGTGGAACTTCGGTTCCCTTCGGGCGTTCTTTGACAAGCATTGCTCGGTGATTGATGCGTATGTCGCCTCCAAAATAATCATTTATTTGTACAAAATCTTAATGATTAATTCTTCTGTTTGTTGCTTCACTTGAGCAGCTTCGTGGTGTAATCTGTTTGAAATCAATTTATTTTTTAGATTAATATACAAATTTATTTAATTAAAAAAACTTAGATTCTCATAAATAAGATTTCAAGTTTAAATTTATTTGGCTAATTACTGTCTACTTTTATATCTACGATATCATTATGTACCTCTTCAAATAGGAATTGGATTCAGGTTTGGACTCGCATTTTGCATCAGTATGGGCTTGAAATTTGTTTGGGCCGTTGGATGAGTTTTTGTAAATACTCATGCTGATCGGATGGTCTACAAGGAAATGGGGTAACGTTGTCTTTTTACCCTTGTCAGAAATCCATTTCTACCAAATTTTAGGGGGATGGAGAGGATGGCGACGACCGAGTATACCGACGGTGACTAACAGAAAAGGCGGCGAGTGGACGAGGTGGACAATCGGCAAGGACGACGAAGTCGTGGACCTCAGCAAAGACGACGAGTACGACGGGCTCTGGCAAAGAGGACGAGGTCGGTGGGATCTGAAGACTATGGCGACAAGGCCGAGGTTTATGGTGGGCTGTCAGGTCGATTTATGGGTTCATGGTAGGCTCCTTCTTCTTCCCTGGGTTCTTGGCTTGGCGGTGGGAGGATGCCGTCCATTTCTAGGTTTGGTGGTGGTCAGACGTGGGAGGAACCGTCGTCAATTTTGAGCACCTGCAACGGCATCATCGGGACGAAATTATGTTTCCTGTACAATTAGCACAGGCTGTAAGGGAAGAAATGAGTGCATCCCACCAGTTGCATCCTCTCTTCCCTAACTTATTTCTTCTGGGTCTTTATTTTAGAGGGTTGTATTTTTAGCTTTCTAAGAAGAAGATTTGATGGTTAAGCTAATAGTTAGAAGGAAGAAGAAGCAATAACAAACAGAATACTAGCCAACAGATGTTGCAACGACGAGACCGATAACAATCGGTCAAGTAATGTTGTCTTGATTTTGATTGTTAGTTTTTGGATAAGAACTTTCACAAGCAGGTACTTGATGCGTTGAGGTTTAATTAAGCCCTTGTTAATTCAACTTGTTTTTAGTTTTCGTCGATTACATATGTCAAAATTATATTAAATGGTTTACTATTAGGATCAAATGGTTTGCACTGGTATGATAAAATAGATTTTTCTGTTATGTTCAAATAGTTTTCATTGTTACGATAACATAGTTTTTTCTGTTATGTTCAAATAGTTTTCATTGCTACGATAACATGGTTTGCTATGTCATGATAAAATAGTTTGTTATGTCATGATAAAAATGTTTGTTCTATTAAGATCAAATGGTTATATTAAATGGTACGTTCAGTTATATTAAATAGTATGCACAGTTGTATCAAATAATATGCTCAATTATATCGAATGGTATATTTTTTATTAAATAATTAATTAAATTATGTATCGATGAGTATGTGCGGTTATATTAAATAATAAATTTATATTAAATAGTATATCCGATTATATCAAATGGTATTCTCAATTATATTAAATGGTATGTCCGATTATTTAAAATATTTACAATAAATCAAATGGTGTATATGTTTATATGTACCAATTATCTATATAAAAATAAAGGCAAAAAAAAAAAGCAAATGTGGGACCTACCCCTATTCCTTTCTCTTTTCATATTTTTACCCATTCTATCCCGGTCCACTTGCACCAGGACCGACCGAATTAGGTGCTCCACGACCAAATCAAGTCTCCTTCAAATACCATGGTCAAGTGACTGAGCTTTTCCTATAAATCTATCGATTTATCCATTACCTTTACTTGAAGTATTTTGTTTTTAAAAAAAAATTGAACATTGTATTTTTTTTGGGGAAGGTGGATATTTTATTATGTATAAGTGAACATATTTGACCAAACCATATAAATGGATTGGTTAGACGTGTCCACGAGATTCATAAAATCTAAAGTTGTTGAATTTTTGAGTACTTGGTGGGTGAGTTTTTATTATATACTCTGATATTTAAAGTCGAATATTATTCTCTAAAAAAAGTTGAATATTATCGACTTATATTTTAGAGATAATATTTTTATAAAACTATAATATTTTTATAAAACTAAGACTTTAATTCAATAATTTCTAAAGTGGTGTGGGTCTTAACTTTGTAGCCTACAATTATGATATCCGGATTTTGAGTGTAGTATCGCGGCAATAAAGTGTAATCGAGTTTATCCTACTTGGTCTTTATCTTGGCAATAAAGTGGGTCTTATCGAATGTTGAGTGTATAATTCACACCATTTAACCATCCTAATAAAATATCATTTCTTTTGAGGTTGTGATTCCTAGGCTCATCAAAACTCTACTACAATAAAATTTAGTAAAAATTATTGAATTAAATTCTTAGTTTTAAAAAAAAATTTAAAAATTATCTCTAAAATATAAATCGTTAATATTTGACTTTAAACATTAGAGCCTATCAAATACATAAAATTGCAAAAAATTTGTCAATGAAAGGATTCAAACCCTACAAACCACACACTAGTGGACAAAGCTTTGCCAACTCAGCCACACCCATTATATTGTCTAGTTGTCATGATTAATGCATATTAAACCAAGATAAGTAATTTTTTCTTGGTATCTAACTAAGATACACGATTTTTTCTTGGTATATTGACAACGTAATTTTTTCGCATATATTGATCTACCCGAAAGAATAAAACGTATCTTGGCACCAAGAGAATAGCACAAAGAATAGCACAATTATCCTTTAGAAAATAAGAATAGCATAATCGATGGCCTACACCAAGAGTTTCGACCTTGCTCTCTGCGTTCTCCTTGCAATTGTTTCGTAGTTTCAACCGAAGCTCCTTCTCCTACCAAAGGCCACCTCAATAGTAAGTGAATTGATAGAAAAATGGAGCTTTTTATTTATATCGGTTCTTCTTTTATGTCACAACAGATCACAGAATCAATCATTAAGTTAGTCAAGATGGTCAATATAAAAAGTTAATATTTCCTGTGGGTTGATTGAATAATTGATTTAGTGGGAAAGGTACAAAAGTTTTTGGCATATAATTGAACTGAGATTTTTTAAAGTAGATTTTGTACTTTAGTTTCTAAGGTTTGAACTTTGTCTTCAACTAAAATCTCAATTTCCCACCATATTCTCCAACACTTGAGTCAGTCATCAGAGACACCATTATTAATATGGTTCGACAAGAGGTTGAGTAATTCGAAGTCAATTCGTAGTAGTATCGAGAATTTTTAACATTAACAATCAAGTCGATCGATCCATTTTTTTAATAATAAGTGAGAGTACTTAATTAGTATATTAGGTTCATGTATATATAAAAATTAGCAGTCGTCCTACGATAGATTTTTTTTTTGAAGGTCATCATACCATTAATGTTGGAAAGGAAGAGGACGAAGGCTGTGGCGCAGAAGGTTGCTGCTTACTGTACTATGCCCGGGGTGAGCCTATTTGCGCCAATTTCTGCAAAGGATAATGAGATTCTTAATTACAACTCGCGGAAGGAATCTCACAGCTATTTTCAGTGATTACTGCATACTAATACAGTGCTTCCATGTCAAAGAAGATGCTCTAGCTCTTTAATCAATTACTCAGTTGAAGATCTCGACCAAAAAAAAATTGGACCTCTGGTAATTCAGAATCAAAAACTATTATATCTTATTTATGTGTGACTATATCAATAATATGTTTTTCATATATTTTTAGAATAACATCTTAGTAATTTGTTAGGAAATAACTGCAGCAATGAAGAAATAAGAACAGAACAGAAAAAAAAATACAAATTTGTTAACCTAGTTCGTCAGAAATTGACTACGTCTGGCAACGCAACGTTACCAAGTCAAAATCTTCTGGATTTACAATTACAATGACATCCTGGTGGAGACTTGGAGTGTTGTTTCGGGCACACTTCGTCGGTTGGTGGTTCTGGTGGTTGGACTGGTCTTCACTTCTGTTTTCAGGTACCTTCGACACTCTTTGGTTGGGTTACGATTTGGGAGACTATTGTGTTTTTTCTTGGGCTATGTCCTAGGTGACTTTTGAATTAGTGGTTCTTGCTTGTAACGTCACCTGGGTTTGTCAAATTTGAACCTTGCTACTCACTGTTGGGTTGCACTTGGGCTGCTGTTGTATCTATGGGGTTTGTTTGTACTTGTCAATTATGGAGATCATTAAAATCTACTTTTCAAAAAAAAATTACAATGACATCAATAAATTATTTATACTAAATAAGGATGTTACCTAATCTCTCAAACAATTCCAACTAAATTGAAATAATCTCTCAAATAGTTGAATCACTGAAATGAGTAAATCTATATAATCAATTTCAAGTTCCATAACCCAACAAGTCTTAATTGTTAGACATTTTAATTCCATACTATGTTATATATGCAACGCACTATGTCCACTGGACTGGAGTACCAAATAATTGAGCCATATAAACGACTTCTAAAAGTCTTTCCGGGCCACTGTGGTTTCTATAGTCCGGCCCCACCACTGCTTCACTCTCCCCTCTCATCAGTAGTTTAGTAACGAGCCACTTTCTTCCGTTGACACATTAATACATTCTTTTTTTGTTTTAAAAAAAATACTAAAAAATTAGAATCTAAAATTTTACATTGAAAAAGAGCTTAACAAAAACATCTGCTGTAAAGTACCTAAATTCCGAATAAATTCGAAACAATGAATCCTTTTTATATAAAATTGGGTCCTAGTCATACCATTGTTGCGAAAATAATTCACTGTAAAAAGTAGACAAGTTCCATCAGAAACGCATCTCTGGGTCCCTTCATCGGTCTGTATATGTATAATTTTTTGTTTTATTAAAAAATAAAATTACGTCTAAAAATATATATTTTTTTACTCAATCCACGACATTCCGTCCCTTAATGTATAATCCTCTTAATAATTTTAGAGCTCGACGACTTCAACTTGACTAATCTTGTATTTTTAGGTTTGAGGGAAACTTCAACACTTCTTTTTGAACTTACCCAAAAAAAAAGGAAAGAGAGACGGGACACGCCAGTTTGTCATATATATGGACGATGAAGGACAAAGGAGCAATGGAAACTAAATCCAAAAGGGGGTTGGTTCATTTTGTCAAAAAGAAGGAAAGGATTAAGGACGTATCAATTATTTTTGAGAAAATTATGCTCAGGTCCTTGTAGTTTGACGTCCTTCCCTCTGGGGTTCTTGCATTTTCGAAATCGTTTCTGACGTCCCCAAAATTTGGTTTTAGAGACTCTTGGATCCCTGACGTCGGAATATGCTAATTTCTCCGGAGAACACCCACCTGAAAAGACTAAAATACTCTCTCACAAAAAAATAAAAAACTCTTCTTTTCTTCTCGAGTTCATCTTCTCCATCTCCATCTCCCCTTTCATCATCTCTCTTTCCCTCCACCACCATAAAACCTCAAGACCAACCATTAAAAAATATAAATTTACCACCACGAACAAGAATACCCACGAACAAGAACACCCAATTCAAAGATAAAAACACCCAATTAAAATATAGCGACACCTAATTGTATCCACATGAATAAGTAACTAATTAAACAACCCGGAAGCGACGAACCCAGAAACCAGATTCGGGAGCACCAAACCTTGAACCTTGGGAGCGGCGAACCTTGAACCTTGATTTTGGAACTGGGCCGAAAATAATTTGGGAGCGGCGAACCCAGAAAAGATATTGGGGAAGAGAGAGAGAGAGAGATTAGGGAAGAAGATGACCTCGTCACCAAAAATTGACGCTGTCGTCGACCTATGTCACAACCGGAGATGCCTACGAAGCCATGCTTCAAGCCCCAACAGAAGAGAAAGTCGGGGGCGTCGGTGTAAGGGGTACGAAATCCTAGAGGCCGGTGAAGCGATTGAACCGAGACAAGGGAGGATGGAATGCAGAAAGAAAGATTCTGGAGGCTGGTCGAGGAAGGCGACGTTTGATCTCGGGAAAATGATGGTGATGGTTGATCTCGGGGAAGAAGAGAAGGCAGGAGAACTTGGCCACGGAGAAGGATTCAGGGAAGAGATGGTTGATTTGAATTAGTTTTAGCTTTCGATTTGTTTGATTTGATTTGGTTAAATGGTGGTGGAGGGAAAGAGAGATGATGAAGGGGGAGATGGAGATGAAGAAGATGAACAGGAGAAGAAAAGAGGGGAGTTTTTTTTTAGTGGAAGAGTATTTTAGTCTTTTTAGGTGGGTGTTCGCCGGAGAAATCGGTATATTTCGGCGTCAGAGACCCGAGAGTTTCTAAAACTAAACTTGGGGACGTCAGGAAGAATTTTAGAAATGCAGGTACCCTAGAAAGAGGGCGGTCAAACTACAGGACCTGAGCATAATTTTTCATGACATTCCATCCATTAATGTATAATCCTCTTAATAATTTTAGAGCTCGACGACTTCAACTTCACTAATCTTGTATTTTTAGATTTGAGGGAAACTTCAACACTTCTTTTTGAACTTACCCAAAAAAAAAAAGAGACAGGACACGCCAGCTTGTCATATATAGGGACGACGAAGGACGAAGGAGCAATGGAAACTAAATCCAAAAGGCGGTTGGTTCATTTTGTCAAAAAGAAGGAAAGGATTAAGGACGTATCAATTATTTTTTGGTGTTATGTGATCGATCCTCTTCCGAGTCCCATGTGGATTTAGGGATGGGAAAAATATCTATACCCCATGGGTCAGACACTATTCTTACCCTGTGGGTCGAGGGTCTATTGATTTTGACTGGGTCTAAGGTAGGGTATGGGTATGGGTCCACTTTTATAGGTAGGGTTTAGGGTAGGGTATGAATCCTATGAATTTCTACCATACTCTTACCTTTTACCCTATTTTAGATCCTACCCTATTTATACCCTAATTAGACCCTTATTAATAATAATAATAATAATAATAATAATAATATATACTAGAAACAAAAAAGGAAAATGACTCAAAGACATAACCTATAAAAGTTTGGCAAGGAAAATTACTGTGAAGCTAGGAGTGACGGTAATTTTCTAATGCTATATCTTATTATGTTTAAGTTTAAATGAATAAGTGTTGCTAAAATTATTTTTTTACTTATAATAGAGTTCTCAAATATTTTGGAATATGCTTCAATTATTGATAATATTGACTCCGAAAGTTGAGGTACATATAATTCTAATTTTTTTTACTAATATACTAGATATTTCATGATTAATCTTCACATATTTATTATATTGTTTTTACACAACCAGCTTGAAGACATCTTGAAGAATGAGACCTCACAGCTTTATTAAGTTGTGATCCGCCTCCTTTTTGCTTGGAGTTCTAGCTGAGGCGCTATTAGCTCAGAATTTTTGTTTATGTTTATCGACACGAGTAATTTTCTATTTTTTTTCAAAAATAATAGAACCTAAAAGCTTTTTTATTTTCTTTTAGTTGTTTATGCATTTAGAACTTGTATCTGAAACCTCAAAGCTTGATTAAGTTATAACACGATTTATCGTCATGATTGAGTTTTTGTCTTGCATTTAATTCGAGGGTCGGACCCCTGCAGACCCTGCGAACCCTGAGAGTAAGAGTTTGGATCTAATAGTAAAAATTTTTGAGGGTCGAAAGATAGGATATGGATCTAGCTCTCTAGACTAGGATATGAGTAGGGTCCTACTGATACCCTACCCATCGTTATTCCTACGTGGATTCCCCGGGAACATGTCTACTTAAATTGCTAGCTCTTGGGCTAATAGCTATCGACTTCTGTATCCATGATATCATTAGTACCCCGCCAAATATTGGTCTTTTCCAAAAACATATAATCATTTCCCATCTTTGGTTCTATTTAATTCATATTCAATTTCAACCTGAGTTATTCGGCACGGTAAATATTTTAATATCATATGATATAAAAATAATAATTATCGAGTGAGCCTTTCTTCTAATATTTTATTTTTTCAGATTTTGTTTGTTGGAAAATGAAGATGAGGGCTATTAAGGCAAATCTTAGTGAATCGTGGCCGCAGATTTTTGTAATAATGTGATACTTACTTTAAAGAGTAAATTATTCTCATGTCCCTCTTGTATACCATAATTATAGTAAAGATCCTTATTATTAAAAAAAATATTTTACCGTCCTCATTATTTAGCGAAATATTATTTTAAAATCTCTGTTGCCGGAATCGTTAATTTTTTTCCTACAATAGGCCACTTCAAAAGATCCAATTGCCCTCCCTTTAAAAAATAAGCTCTTATAAACAACATAAACACAATTCGTCTTCTTGCCTTCATCCGTTCCTTCGAAAATTGTTCCTACCACTGTTCCTCTTCGAAAGATTCAGTTAGCTCCTGTCTACCTTCAATTAAGTTGAAAATGCTTGAGAAAGTGTGGTATGCTTTATTCGCGGCGATGATTAAGAGGGTTGAATCTACCACAACAATGCAGTTTTTGAAAGTGAAATGTGTAACTGCTAGCTTCTTGCACATTTCGTTTTATGTCATACTCAAGAATGGATTGTTTGGGCACATTCATCAAAAGTACTGCATAACCAAAATATTGTACTTTTTTTTTGTAATCGGCAAGTCAATGGTCGGCTGACGTCTTTGTGATATTCCAAGCAACTCTTGATGGTATAGGGTGACGTTGCGTTAATGACGTTGCAAACTTAGCCACTTGCCGAGGGAAGCAAGATTATTTAATTCCTCTCGCAGCGATGTGAAGTCCTCGGCCCGAGGAAAAAGCAACTTTTACATGTTAGCCTTTTGCCTTATTCATTTTTTCAATTAATGCGCTGCTTCTGCAACTAAGGAACTTAGATCTATTTCTACTGTGTATGTCCTCAAGTTGTGTTGGTGCTTAGAGCACTTCGGGTGTAATTGTTTTCAAGGAGTAATATAAACATCTACTTATATAAATAAAAAATCAACGTGATCTGGATTTTCTGTTGACATCTATCCCTACTCCAAAAGACTGAATGAGTAGTGTTTATTAAATCCGACGAGACTCTGTCACAGTAGAAGAGTAGAAAATTTTTGAGATTATTTTATCACTAGTTTTGTTTGATATGTTATTAGATCAAATTGATCCCGTGAACGATTTTATTACTCACATGATCCCCTATCATGGTACGTTGACGTTCCTTTAACTTATAATTTTGGATTTGATATAAAAAGTTTAACATAAACCTTTGGAAATTGGAAGCGTCCGGTTTCGATACAAGGGAGGAAGGAAATTGTACACATTAATTGTCATCTATTTTTTTTGAGGGGTAAATACTTATATTTCATTAATAATAAGATAGGTAACCAATACATCCATGGAAACAACTCAAGAGAGCAACTGACGAAAACAACCTAAGCCCCAAAGCATGGAGCACTACCCACCTAGTCCCACCACCCTCCGCCTGGTCCTACAAAGTGCTTGAGCTACCTACCCTTTCTAGGGTCCATCGTACATCGGCACGAGAACACTACCCACCTAACAAACTACCCTTCAACACATAACACTCCCCTCGCACAAGTACGAGGTTGCAGCCGCCGGCCTCGGTAAAAATCTATTCCAGAAAACCCGCCCCTACCGGGAAAAAACCAGACATAGGAAAAGAGCGCACCGCGGTAAGAACCCGCTCTAGCGATATCACTGCTAAACCTGAGTGTTATGTGTTGCCCCTGATACATCCGCAATCCCCTTGCACAAATAGAAATCCTCGCCCGCCTATCGCTACCCAACCCACCCCACCCTTTAGCAGTCAGTTACGTCTTCACAGCCTCTCCTTTGATCTTCCGCAATGGCGTCGCATATGTCCCGAGGTGGAAAAGAGAAGAATTGATATTGTCTCTCCCCTTCCAACTGCATCTTTGCGAGAATGTGAGCCGCTTGGTTTGCTTCCCGCCTGGCGAATGAGAAACAGTGGCCAAGAAAGCCCTGACCACCCACTTTACAGTCCTCCACAAGTAGAGCCAAATCACTTCTATCGACCACCTGATTGTTCAGAGCCTGCACTAAAGGTAAACAGTCAGATTCTAAAACAACGTACCTTAGCCCAAGTGCCTGGCCAAGTTCGACTCCAACTAGCATCCCTCGGGCTTCAAGCACAGTAGGGTGAATCAGACTATGGAATCTCCGGATAAAACCTGCCACAAACTGTCTCCTATCATCTCTAACAACCGCACCAACTTGCACCTCTCCAGATCGAGCAATACCAGCGTTCGTATTGATTTTAAACCATCCCGCTTCTGGTGGGCGCCATAGCTCTATTGGCCTTAGCCGTGGAGAGGGTACCGAGTCAATGGCAGATACATAATCCCTCCACAACCGATTGACCATCTCGAGAGCACCTTGGGCCCTCTCCAAAGTTACATTTTGAAACACCACCTCATTTCGCACCTTCCATATTCCCCACAGCCAAGTCCCTCTCCTACCTTGCTCTTCCCTGTCAGTCGTCTCAAATAGCCTAGTGAGAATTTGGGCCAAAGTAAGTCCATGTAGAGGTCGAATATCAAGTCCCCCCACAGACCATAACTGTACCGCTGTCGAGCATTCAAAGAAGAGATGGACAGCTGATTCTTCATTCCTGGCACAAAGAGGGCAGCTCGTATCCAATTGAATACCACGCCTTGCAATATTAGTACGAAGTGGCAAATTTCCATCTAGTAAACGCCATAGGAATGACCTAACCCGAGGCTGACACATAAGATTCCATACACGCTGCCACATCTCTCTAGCATGGGTCTGAACCTGAGCCCACTCTGAACCTTGCCACCACTCTTGGAGATCAATGAAGTAACCTGAACGGACAGTATACTCCCCATCCCTATTATGTCTCCATCAAAAAATATCATTCGGTAAGGCTAGGATCCGCGCCTCGTCCTCCTCCCTGAATAAGGTAGATAACAACTCTCTGTTCCACTCATTTGTCCCATCCACTAATAACTCTGACACGAATTGAAAAGCATCATATCCAGGATAAGAATATTGTGGGTGACCCAACTCAGACCCTGGAAGCCAGCGGTGATCCCATATACGTATCTTGTTGCCATCACCCACCCTCCACTCTATGTTAGAAGCTAATAAATTAACTCCCTCCAGAATGCTCCTCCACGTGTAGCTCGGCCTGTACCCCACAGATGCTGTAAGAATCTCCCCCCGAGGATAATATCTTGCTTTCAGGATTCTTGCAGGTAATGAGTCTGGTGCTTTTAGCAAACGCCATGCCTGCTTTGCCAGCATAGCCCTATTCGAACTTTGAAGTCTCCTGAAACCAAGCCCGCCATCCGCCTTAGACCGACACATTCGAATCCAACTGCGCCAATGCATTTTTCGTTGTCCCTCCTTACTGCCCCAATAGAATGTGCATAACTTCTGTTCAATTCGGTCACAAGTCTCTTCAGGAAGACGAAAATAGCTCATGACATAAGTTAGTATTGACAGTAAGACAGATTTTATGAGTGTCTCTCTCCCTGCACGCGATAAATACTGCTCTTTTCAGTTCCCAATCTTTGTAATGATCCTGTCTTCAATTGAGGAGAAAATTTGCCTCTTCGAACGCCCCACCATAGTCGGTAACCCTAGATATGTGTCCCTCTCTTCACTTCTCCGCATACCCAAGACGGAGCCTAACCTTCCTTGAACCTCCTCACTCAAGTTGCGGCTGAAAAACACTGAGCTCTTCTGAAGATTCACTTTCTGTCCCGAAGCTCGAGAATAAACATCCAGTATTGTGAGAATATATCTAAGCTCTTCCTCTGTTGCTTTGGCGAATAGAAGAGAGTCATCTGCAAAAAAGAGGTGAGTAATAGCAGGGGCCCCTCGCGCCACTCGTAATCCGTGAATCCGCCCGGACATCTCAGCATGCTATATTAGTGCCGCCAAACCCTCTGCAGAAATCAAGAATAAGTACGGAGATAGTGGATCTCCCTGACGTAGCCCTCGTCCCGGTGTGAAAAACTCTCCCACCTGTCCATTAACCTGCACTGCATATCTGACTGTGCGCACACATCTCATGATAAGGTTAGTGACAGAGGACTGGAAACCCATAGCATATAACATCCTCTCAAGAAAAGGCCACTCTATCCTATCATACGCTTTCATCATATCTAGCTTTAAAGCACACCAACCCTGGTTACCCAAAGTCTTCTTTTTTAGTTATAACCTTCATCACTACATTACACAGGCTAATAGGGCAAAACTCAGAGCAATTAGAGGGACGTTTAACTTTTGGAATCAAAGCAATTATTGTATCATTCAGGAAAGAGGGGTCCACACCATTATTAAGAACATCAAGGGCGGTTTGGGTTACCGAAGGGCCAACAATAGTCCAGTGCTTCTGAAAAAATAGGGGAGGCATGCCATCTGGACCAGGGGCCTTCATAGGATGCATCTCAAATAGAGCAGTGTGGACCTCCTTTGCCGTGTAGGGCGCTCCTATTTGCCTGTTCATCTCATCCGTCACCCGCGGCGTCACCATATCTGTCACTTCCGAAACCTGCTCAACAATATCAGAGGAAAATAAGTTAGTATAAAAGCTCTGAAAAGCCTGCTCCAGCGCTGCCCAACCCCGAATCTTCTGTCCATTTGGTCCATCTAGCTCTAGAATTCTATTTCGCACGCCCCGATTCCTTGCTTTCTGATGGAAAAACTTCGTATTTCGATCTCCTTCTCGTAGCCAGTCCACCCGCGATCTCTGTGCCCACATTGCTTCCTCCCTGGAAAGAAGTTCCTCTCGCTCCCGAAGTAGAACGTTCAACCTCCTTTTCCTTTCCGCATTAAGAGGTTGATCCTGAAGAGCTCCAATTTTTCTCTCGATTTCCCCTTTCTGCTTTCTAACACTTCCGAAGACTGTCCTATCCCAATTTCCCAAATGAAGTGCACAAGTTGCCACTTTTGAGACCAAGTCCGTACTCGATGAGCATGCCCATGCGTATTGTATTTCCTTGTCAATATCTATATGTCTCTCCCACATTTGCTCATACCAAAAATGTCGCTGATGTGGCATTGGCTCCTCAGAATGCAAATGACACACCACCGGTGAATGGTCCGAACCCACTCTAGGCCTAGCCTCCACCAAAGAGTGCGAAAAGAGGTCAAACCATGCTACCGTAGTAAAAACTCTATCAAGTTTACATTCTATATGATCTTCATCTTCCTGATCATTTGCCCAAGTAAAGTGAAGGCCTGTTTGTCTAACTTCACTGAAGCCACAAGAGTGAACTGCCTCCTGAAAAGCATCAATCTGTCTCTGGGGGATCAGATTACCCCCTCTTTTATCCATATTAGACCAAAGCTCATTGAAATCACCCCCGCATAACCAAGGAAGATCAGACCTACTCTGCAAGTGATAAAGTAGATTCCATGATTGAGACCTATCTTCTGTATTAGGCCATCCGTAGAACCCTGTCAACCTCCAATGGACAGAATCCACCACTTCAACATCTATGTGATGCAATGAGAAAGACATCAAGCTTACATTTAACCCATGTCTCCAAAGCAAGACGAGTCCGCCACTGCGCGCTCTACCCGTACCTTGACAAGAGACAAAAACTCCACACTCGAAACCCAATTTCCATTTTAGATTTTCCGCTTCCCTCTCCTTTAGCCTTGTTTCAGACAGGAAGAGAAATTGGGGATTGCAGGACTTGGCTAACCTGCTAAGCTGACGAACTGCCCTCGGACTCCCCAATCCGCGGCAGTTCCACCAAATCACCTTCATGGCTCCTGGCGGGGCTGTCTTACAGCCTCCGCCTGAACAGTAGAGATACTCTGAGCTTCTGAAACAGCGAGTAAACGCTTGCTAGCACGAAACTCCGAAGTGACCTCAAAAGTACCCTTTCTCTTCTCCCCAATCAAAACCGTCACAGGATTTATACTCGGGCCAGCTCCATTTCCTTGAGCCCTTGCCCTTTTCTTCCAGGACCGTAGAGAGGCCATATCCCTGTTTCCAAGCTGAATTTGATCCTCTCCCACGTCCTCTCTGTCATTCTCCCTCTCTGCAAGCATGTAACCTCTGTACCAACTAAGTCCTCACGCTGAGTCATGACCACATCCCGCTGTACAGTAGGGCAAACTTCTGGCTCTTGTTGAGCAATAGCGATCACCTGTTCCTACACAAGAAAAATACGACGGTGAGGAGGGATATAGCGTTTGGGTAAGATATCAGATAAGACAAAGGTGAGGTTAGAGGTAGCCTGAGGGAGGGGGGTAGCATCCCTCCACGCATTAAGTTGTTTCATCCCTTCCGGTCTGCTACTCGGCTTCGTCTGCAACGCTTTATGAATGGAAGGGCCCTCACCATCATGGTTCAACACTATCTTCCCGAGAGAAAGTCCCACTTCAGCCACCTTTGCCGAGTCTTCTTCCATCACCATAGCCGCTGAACCCGTCGAGCTTGAGTCATTGTCCGTCAGCGTTGCTCTCCCCGATATCGTACACCGATTCGGGCGTCCCTCCACCACCATCATCGTTGGCTTTCGAGGGGGGGCTCATCTATTTCGCAGTTTACGGTATTTGAATCTCTGCTAAAATTAAGGCTTAACTAGTTTCTGTTTCAGTACTTAAATACGGTCTACGTCTCTCCTTTTTGGTTTACAATTACGCTCTACATTGCATATAGATACACCAACTGGGAATTGGAACTTTGTTCACTGCAAGCTGGATGCCTATAAAAGGGGGAAGCTGCACCGCCATTTCTCACATCTCCCTCATCATCACTAGCTATATACACTATCCACGATTGGGTTAAATATGGCTTCCTCTCAGAATTTGTTTCTTATATTTTGTGCTGTTGTTGCTCTTGCTCTCCTAGTTTCTGCTGGTAAGTGCATACATAAAAAAAATAGTATTATATTGTTCTCTCTTTTATATCAAATGCATTATTTGTACACATATACATAAGTGATTTGTTGGTAATTCCAATATATCATGGGATAAGCTACTTGTATAATTGGGTTAATAAAAAACCAAAAATGAGACCGATGAAAAAATTATCCTGTAGCATTTGACATAAATTTCCGTTTCCGTATATAACTAGCAAGTTAAATTTATGTTGAAACCATATATAATAGCTCTTGTATATATTTTGGCATGCATATACACACGTATCATATATAAGAGTTAACTAATACTTATTGACAGATGAGTTGTTCTAATTTTGTCTCGAATTCAAGCAATTTAAAAATTGAGAAAATCTGGAGAGAACGCTTTTCTTCGTAACGTACAAAAGAACTTGTTTTGTATCCAAAGTAGTACCTAGTTGTTTCAAAAAGTAGTACCTAGTTTTAAAATATACTGCGATCTCATTCTGGAAGATAATAATTTATAACAACTTAACATCAAAATTGAATTTCCGCATATTGATAAAAAAATGACAAAAAGACTTATTTTGTATCCGAACTGGTACCTAATTTTGAAATTTATTGCGATCTAGTTTTAAAATTTATTGCGATGATGATAATAATTTATAACAGCTTAACATCAATCAAAGTTGAATCTCCGCAAATTGGTAAAAGAAATGTATTGACAAAAAAGACTTATTTTGTATCCGAACTTATAACTGGTACCTAATTTTGAAATTTATTGCGATGTCATTTTGGATAATAATAATTTATAACTGTTTAATATCAAAGTTGAATCTCCACAAATTGGTAATAAAATATATATCCGACCATCTTATTATCCCTTTAAAAAAAATTGTTGAGTAGACAAGGCTGACTTGTGTCTCGCCCTATGATTTCACCTTTCCTCGTAATTAATAAATAATGCAGATGAAAGCAAAGCTCAGGGCGTTGCCGTTGAGCACTACGAAGGCGGACACGGTGGCAGTTATGAGGGCGGGCAAGAATCACCCAGTGGCCCTTACAAGGGCGGACCCGGTGGCGGTTCCAGTCACTCTGGATCCACTGGCAGTTCCCCTTACAAGTGCGGACATGGTGGCGGTGGGAGGAAGGGTTGCCCCCCATGATTGTTGAAGTAGGCCCACACGCTTGCGAGTTGTTAATAAATAAAGAAAGTAATAAAGTGATAAAGTGTTAGACGTTTGCATTAAATGAGGACTACCACCATTCGCATGGGAGGGAGTAGGGATCTAATCAGATTTTGTGTGCTGTCATGTGTACTGTACTCCCATTGTGTTTCGTTAATTAATTGCTGGTATCTTGTTTATCGAACAATTAAAATGTGTTTTTCTATTTTTGTTATATACACCGATATATATATTAACAACGTCTGATTAAAAATTGAGGATGATTTGAACACTGTAAATGAAGACTACTTTTATTTTTTTTCGAAATCAACTAGTAAAAATGAGTTTAGTCAATAAAATTAAGGGATAAAGACACTTTAGTACCCTGTGTTATTGGATATGGACATTTTACACCCTGTGTTTTCAAAATTTTTGTCAAATCTGAGATTTTAATAACAGGAAATGACGTGAAAATCACGTGGCAGCGACTTGGAAACAAGCTGATGTGGCCAACAATAAAGATGAGAAAAGTTGAAATAAACCTCGTCCCCTCGTCTTCCTCGTCGATGGCGGAGCAAAGCTAACAAGGGCTTAAACCGACAAGCCAAAAGTCCTGGTCCCAAGCCAAAATTCCCTAAACCCTAATCTTACGGAAACCACTCTCCAGAAAAAAAAAGACACCGTCTATTGCACATTTTTTAAATTAGATCTAGACACTTGGTCTTTGAAAGAATGATTGTTAAGGTAATCAACGTAGGAGTAGGGACCACTAGTTCCCTATTTGAATTCCGCTGCTTCTCTCAAACTCTATGCAAAATGACACCGTTCCGCCTTCCTTCCATTCCGCCACCGAAGAGGAGAGGTTTATTTCTATTTTTTGTCTTTATTGTTAGCCACGTCAATTTTTTTTCCAAGTCACCGCCACGTGGTTGTCACGTCATTTCTGGATATTGAAATCTTAGATTTGACAAAATGTTTTGAAAACACAAATACTTTTTTGGGTTTTTTTTAAAATGTCCATATCTAATAACACATGATACTAAAGTATTTTTATCCCTAAAATTAAAAGAACCGTTATTTATATAATATTTAATAAATATCAATTTATTTACTTTATATTGATACATTAGCAAACACTAATGATCTCATTATGAATGATATAATTACTTTCTATTAAATGCACTATTTGTACATGCATATTTGTGAGTAATTTTATAGTTGTTTCAATATATTAAGACACTTGGCATGTTTGATTAAATAAAACTTCGATAAATTGCAAAAGAGATGGAATAAATATTTTGTAGTGCCTCCTGTAAATTTAGAAAACAGTGAAATTTCTTTACCCATATTTTTCTGGATATTGAAAAAATAGGCCACCAAAGGAGAACCCAGCAGACACAAGACGGGCCATATTTTTCTGGCTGGCTGCTGGTCTTTCTTCACCTTCGTCGCGAACCACCACCAAGCAGACCAACCAGCACTACACCCCGCACCGTAAAGACACCAAAGCCTCGGTCATATCCTGAAACTGTATCTCCTTTGCCAACCCGGACCAGATCGACCACTCTGAGAAACTCCGGAGGACTTCCCAACACACCGCGCCACCCCCGCCAATTTGACCAAGGAATACCACACCTTTGACGTAAAACCACAATGTAAGAAGAGGTGGTCGGAAGTCTCAAGCATATTAACTAATAAACATATCACAAGTAATACGCACTAAATATCTAGATGTGATTATGTGAACTAGTCCCTGGTTTTGAAATTTATTATGATCTCATTAATGATGACATAAATTTCCTCAAATTTGTAAAAGAAATATATCAGATCTCAGTACGAATCTTAAAACCCAGATATGGTTGGTTTCAAGGTGTATGTTTGCCCGATAATACAAATCGTCGAAAATACTTCCGATCGAACTAACAATTGACATGATCATCGATTTTATGTTTATCTATCCTGCCCCCGTTATAATATGGCATATATAATTTGGTATACAAACAATTAATACATAGTAACTTACCGGTATAACCAGCCAACCACTTTTAAATGCTGCATTTTATACATTCAAGTAAATAGCACATTATGGATAGTAATAAATTATTAATTGAGTGACCTTGACTTGCGCTACGGTTTCACATTATGGTTCGGTGTGCATTTTTTACTCTGGAAGTTAGCTCTATTGCGAAGTAGTCAGGTTCTCCACATAATCGATGCAAAGAGTGAGTAATCGACCTTCTTATGCATTCTGCCCCTAAACAATTCCAACCATTGCGACAAAACAGAGGTGATGGAAGGACCTACATCCCAATCAAATTCAGCCTTCTTGATAATAATTTTTTTTCCAGGCTCTCCAAGCAAAAAGTACAATGAAGGAATAAATGAGTTACAGATTCATCAAAATATTCACAAAAAGGGCAAAGGGAATCTCACCGTTCCAATCTTCTCATCTGAATTAGGTTATCCTTTGTCAAAATTCTTCCTTGTATAGTGTGGTTCATAGGAAAGATTTTACCGTCGAAGGGACCAAGTTTTGCCAAACACTTGACAGTTCCTTTGCCAAAGATGATTGTCGGGCTTTCCGTGTGAGAAATTTATTACGAATTACCAAGTATATTTTATCGTTCTCCTCCGACCAAATAATTGTACCACTTTGACTGGGCTTGGCTGTGCGTCCACAAGTAATCGGAGAAGCATTTCCTCCTGCTCAGCCTCCCACGCAAATAAATTTCTTCTCCAATGTAAGTTCCAACTCCATGATCCAGAGTTCCACGTACCGCAATCTTTGATTCTTGCACATTTTTGGTCGGAGGGCCATGTCTATTTAATATATCAATAGTTAAATACCTATTGGTATCTCGTTCATTGAACAAATTTTTTTTTTGTCAATGACTTGTTAAAGTTGAAGATAGTCTAACCCTAAAATTGTTATCACAAACATTAGTAAATTATAGTTTTAACTCGAGTAAATAAACATAAGCGATACAAAAAGAGAAGGGTAGAAGTATGCTCACGATCACACTTGTAAGTAAGTGTGTATAAACGTCTTCTTCGTCTTAGGGATTTTGGATGCAATCCTGGACGAGGCCACAGTTTTACCGTGTGCCCTTAAACTCTTATCACCCGCCTATATGCTTCAAGCCTCCATGGATAAGAGAGTTCCCAAGGTACAACGCCCAACCTCGTGTACAAAGGAAAGTACTTTCGTACACCTTTCGAACCTTTCATAGCTCTAGAACTCCGACACAAATGAAAGTGAGAAATGCTATCCTATGGAGGGAGAAGTAGAGAGCTGAAGGAAGAGTGAGAGCTGGGATGATTTGGAATGAAGGAGGTGGGCTCCTTTTATAGGCAACCTTGGACCTCCAACAACCAAATTCAGATTTAATAGGGCCATTAACCCACCCATTAAATGGGCTATTACAAGACCCATAAAACTCCCATATTCATTAGGCTGTTATCCCATTTATTGGCAGGAGAAGAAGGTTCCAGAGTGTGGGCTTGTCCAAACGGAAGTCCGGCCCAGTTCTAAAAAGATAAAGCCCTGGAACCTGGAACAATTCCCATAATCCCGCAACCCACAACCCGCACCCGAGCCCGAACCCGAGCCCGGCCCGGCCCGAGACGGGGTGGGGCAGAGCGGGACGCGTGCGCGCGCGCGCGTGCGTGCGTGCGTGCCGAGCCGGACCGGACGGACGGACGGACGGCGCGAGAAGCCTCTCCCTTCTCCACCAGTTTACCCCATGCTAGACTTCTAGTCCCTTATAAACTTGTCTCAGCATGGTGCGCTAACCAATGTAGGATTGTGCTTATTTTAATAACAATCATACCACTTTAAAGCCAATTTTCATTCACCCCGAGAATTAGATTTTCGCAAGTGTTATATATCGTTACGAAGCTCTATCAACGAGCTTCGTATTGATCTCACAAACACCCAAAATTAATTGGTGTGACCTTCAATTAAATTAGCTCAAAGTTGTCCACTAATTATTTAGTTATTATATTTAATTAAGATTCTCTCTCTAATTAAATATTTGGGCCAAAGCCCAATACACTCACTTGTATTGGGACATCTCTTCCTTGGTTAATAAACCAATTCTCCAACAAAAATTAAGACAACAGTTCTAATATATATATTTTTCACAATATTTAAATCCAAAAAAATTATATGAAGGACTCTAAACCCCTTGAATTGGTCCAAATGACCTGAATATCCGGTGATATATCTATAAATTACAATTAATTTAAAGTTGAACATAGTCTAACCCTAAGAATAAGACAACAGTTCTAATATATTTTTTGTTCACAATATTTTGCCCTTGGTTTTTTAACTGTTTGGTTTTACTTTTTTCCATGTCCTATGCCGCTTACGTACTCGCTCATCTCTCTGTGGTTCCTTTTTTGGTTCATTCCATGACTAAAATGATCTTCAGGTCTCCAATGTCGTTTAAAGTTTCAGAATTTAGAATAATTTATTTTAATTTTGCTTTAAAAAATTCAGTTAGCTCATCTTATCCAACTACCCGTTTTTTCTGCCTCCTAATTTTTGTCTTCCTCTCTAGAAATATAATTTTTGAATTCTCATTAGCCACAAAATACTAAAATATATTGCCACTTATATATCGTAACCAACGTAAAATTACTTGGCATGCATGATAAAGTACAAACGTCTTGAAATTTACACATGTACAACGAGATATTGACATGGGTAACTAGATATATTATCGGTAAACTCTTTTCTTATAACCCAAAATATTATAAGAAAAAACGTATACATAGTTCATTATATTATTTTAAGCAAAACAAGATTAATCTCCGGCGTACCTCTCGGACGAAATTTATTTAGCGTATTTTGTACTGTTTGCATTACGTGTTATTCTTGGTTAACAAAATACGAGAGAAATGCTTCACTTATCATTCATAACTCATGAATCCTATATATACAGAAGGAATTAAGCAGGCAATTAATGTAGGCCTAGGAAATGACAATATCAAACGGCTAGTTACAGCTAAGCCTTGTAACTGCTATATTTACACTATTAATTATATGGACAAAGAATAAGTTATTTACATAAATGAATCAATGTATTTATTGCAGATGATGTAAGGATGATTGCAAGCATTATTTTAAAAACTGCGGTCCGACCGACGGTCCGACCGGTCGGACCACCACCCGAGATTAAATTCGGGTCGATTTTTACATAAAACCCAGAATGCAGTTCAACCGGCCAAAATTCGGTCAGACCGGCCAAAATTCGGTCAGACCATCCGGTCAGGTGCTTCCAGGTGAACCAGTTCGCCCGGATTAGAAAAATTTGTGTTTATTTTTTTATTTTATCAAATTTAATTTAGAAACAAAACCTCAACTTCTATTCTCGGAGTGTATATATCACTTTTGAATCACAATAAACTTATATTTTTAACAATTCTTGATAATATGTAAACTAAGTTAAACGAATTGAACTAATATGTCGAACAAGAAAACTTGTTTAATTCATGTTTGAAGACTTTATTTGGATAAATTGTATAACAAAGTTGCTAAATATGTAAAATTATTTGGTATTTTATCTTTTTTTACTCTAAATTAAATTTATCAAACTTTATTTAATAATATTAATATATAATATAAGTTCCGGTCGGACTGGCGGTCCAACTGGTCAGACCGCTCAAACCAGAAATTTTGAGATTTCTGGGTCACCTTCCGGGTCGGTTTTAAAAATATTGATTGCAAGGACGAATAAGCACGAGCTGCTGCATAAATTGCAGCAGCAATAGTACTTCATCTTGTTGCAGAATGTCATCAGTAGAAGTATTCCTTCATTCTAACACTCCTCCTCAAGCGAGGAATGAAGGTTAAACATTCCTAGCTTGCCCACGATATAGTTGAATTGATTTGGATGCAAGGGCTTAGTAAGCACATCTGCGAGTTGCTGTTCAGTGCAGATAAAAGGAGTAGAAATTTTCTCTTCTTGTACTCTTTCACGAACGTAGTGGCAGTCAACTTCGATATGTTTAGTACGCTTGTGAAAGACGGAATTCGCTACAATGTGAATGGCAGCTTGGTTATCACAGTAGAGTTTCATTGGCTGATCAACAGAAAAACCAAACTCCCTCATTAGATGATTCACCCACATCAGCTCCCTGGCAGCTTGAGACAAGACTTTATATTCAGCCTCGGCACTAGAACATGAAAAGATATCTTGTTTCTTGCTCTTCCAAGTCACCAAATTTCCTCCAACAAACGTACAATAGCCATAGGTTGATCTTGTATTGTTAATGCTCCTAGCATAATCTGCATCACAGTAACCAGAGATGTGTAAACTACGTGTGTTTTTAAACCAAATACCTTTCCCTGGACAGAACTTTAAGTACTTAAGAATTCTGTCAGCCATCTTGAAATGACATGATCTTGGACAATGCATGTCCTGACTCAATAAGGTAACTGTATATGCTATATCAGGTCGAGTTATGGTCAAGTAGATCAGTCTTCCTACCAATCTTTGGAAAGAGCTTATATCGGGCTCAAGTTCCCCTGCCAGATTGACGTTATTCTTCTCATCATAAGCTTAGAATTCATAGTGCCAGGCACAGACCTATGGCAGATAGAATTTTGTACAGAAGAGCAATAAGGGGCCAAAAGGTTTTTCAATAAGAGAAGGAGAATATTTGGCTTTAAAGAGGTTATAGCATCTAAGAACATCCTCTGTAAGGATGTTAAGGGAGCATCCATAATAGTTCTACTAAGTGAGGAACCAATAGGGGATATGGGTACAATCAAAAGGCTGTCGGAAATAAAACAGCCAGGTGTGGGTGAACCTGAACGCACATATCAGAGCCAAATCAAAAGGGGATATGTATTATATCTAAAGTTTATCATTTTAATAAAAGTTTATTTATCATATCCTGTTCTGCCGCACCCTCTGGTATCAGAGCCATATCGTTCGAACGTACCTTCGATAAAACTTTTTAGAAGTGAAGATAAATGGAGTGGCAATCTCCTTGTTTTGGACCTTCTCACGTATGAAGTGACAATCCACCTCAATATGTCGGGTTCTTTCATGATATACTGGATTGGCAGTAATATGAGCTGCAGACTGGTTGTCACAGTACATCCTCATTACTCCTCTTTGTGCAAAACCAAGATCATGAACCAATTGTTTCAACCAGATCATCTCACATGCAGTTAGGGCCATTGCCCTGTACTCCGCTTCTGCGCTAGAACGTGCTACAACTCCTTGTTTTTTTCTTTTCCAGGTCACAAGATTGCCAACAACAAAGGTGCAAAAACCACTTATGGATCTCCAGTCATCCACAAGACTAGCCCAACTTGCATCAGAGAAAGCTGATCATGTGACCTATTTTCTTCATAATTAAACCTTGTCCATGATTAGACTTAAGATATTCCAGAATTCTATCAATGATCATAACATGACTGCTTCTTGGACTATGCATTGCTTGACTTACTATACTAAAAGTAAAAGATATCTCTGGCCTAGTTATAGTAAGATAAATCAGCTTACCTACTAACCTTTGAAACCTGTTAATATCCTTTTTCTTAAGTAAACTACCATCAAATAATGAAAACTTGGTGCCACACTCAAGTGGAGTACTTGCTGGTTTAGAATCACTTTTTAATGTCTCTTTTAATAGATCCAAAACATATTTTGTTTGACACAAATGAATTCCTTTGTTAGAGTATGCAAATTCTATGCCAAGAAAATATTTAAGCTTGCCTAAATCTTTTATGTCAAACTTGCTCTTCAATATCTGCTTTAACATGTAAATTCCTCCATGATTACTTCCTGTGATAACAATATCATCTACATACAAACATACCACAACTTTCCCTTGTTGATTATCAAAAGTAAATAATGTATAATCGGCATGACTTTTTCTAAATCCTAATGACAACAACTCTTTGCTAAGTCTATGATACCATGCCCTAGGAGATTGTTTCAAACCATATAATGATTTCCTAAGTTTGCATACCTTACATGTGTTTCGGAGTGCATGACCTTCTGGAACTTCCATGTATATTTCCTCCTCTAAATCTCCTTGGAGGAATGCATTTTTTACATCCATTTGATAAAGTGGCCAATCAAAGTTAATCGCAGTAGAGATTATTACACTAATGGTGTTCATTTTAGCAACAGGGGCAAATGTCTCTGTGTAATCGATCCCTGGAGTTTGAGTGAATCCCATTGCTACAAGTCTAGCCTTATATCACTCTATGCTCCCATCTTTATTGTATTTTATTTTAAATAACCATCTACATCTAACTGTTTTCTTATGAATGGGTAGTTCAACTATAGTCCACGCATTATTCTTCTCAATAGCATCAAGTTCCTCTTTCGTGGCTTGCTTCCATATAGGAGAATCTTTAGCTTGCTCATAATTTGCAGGTTCAACTACAGCTTTGATTTTGCTTAAAAATACAGAATGACTTGCAGAGATGTTATTGTAGGAGACATACCTGGTTATAGGATATGGACTTGCTAAATATACCTTGTATTCAGATAATTTGCTCGGAGCTTTGTGTGTCCTTTGTGATCTTCTTATCTTCTTCTCCTCTTGCTCCCTTCCTTCTTGAGTTTGTACTTGTTCCTGTTATTGTATTTCAGTTCGGACTTCTTCATGTGCTTCTCCACTTGGTGATATCTGTCCTTCTTTTTTCCTGTGATAAACTTTAGGATAGAACTCAAAATTGTTAGTGTCATTATTGGGAGATGGAGAAATCTACTGAGGTGAATTACAGCAAGTCTCAGCTCCTCTGCTGTCATTTTCTTCACTAGTTGGTTTAGTGATCTCAGCAGAATTCCTAGTCTCAGATGATGGATGCTCTCTAGAGTAAACATCATCATAACTTACTCTTATTCTTGAGGTATCAATATGAGATTGAGCATGAGTTTCACACTCACTCTCCCCCTGAAACTCATATTCACAATTGTCAGTCAACTTATGATTATAAAAGGCTTTATTTTCACTAAAGTTGACATTCCTGGAAATAATTTTTTGCTTTGTCCTAGGATTATAGCACTTGTACCATTTAGTGGTTGAGGAATAACCTAAAAATATACATTTCTCTGTTTTTGGATCATGCTTATCCCTCTTTGTCTTGGGCACAAGTACAAAACATTCACATCCAAAGGTTCTAAGGTGAGCCAGGTTCATTGGTCTCTGATATAATACTTCCAGTGGTGCTTTAAAGTTTAGTACCTTACTTGGTGTTCGATTCATCAGATAACATGCTGTTAGAACAGCATCAGACCAATAGGACTTAGGCAAATTCATTTGAAATCTTATAGCTCTTGTAACCTCAAGTAAATGCCTATTTTTTCTCTCAGCAACTCCATTTTGCTGAGGAGAATAAGTACATATCTTTTGGTAAATTATACCAAGTTCCTTTAATCTAGGTGAAAGAGTTTTAAGATACTCAGTACCATTATCAGTTCTTAATATCTTAATTCTCTTTTCAAACTGATTTTCAACTAAAGATCTAAATTCTTCAAATACTGTTGCACCCTCAGTCTTGTTCTTTAAAAGGTACATCCATGTGGTTTTAGAAAACTGATCAATAAATGTAATAAAATACTTATATCCATCATAAGACACATTAGGTGAAGACCATAGATCAGAGTGATTAAGTTCAAAAGGTTCATGATATTCTGTTATTGAATTTGGAAAAGCACTTCTGCAAGTTTTTGCCATTTTGCAGCTATCACAGCTAGCAGCAATAGGATGAGTACATGAAACAATTTTATTCAACACATTATCAGAGGAATGCCCTAATCTAATGTGCCATATTTCTGAATCAGAAGCGTTCAATGTAGGTGAGGTAGAAGCATTCAAAGCAGACTTGGCAGCAGAGTTTAAAAAATTCTTAGCATTAGCTTCATCAAGAATGTAAAGTCCATTGTTCTTCCTCCCTTTACCAACCAAATTTCCTGTTTTTATGTCCTGAAAGAACACAAAATCAGGTTCAAATATAATTTTACAGTTCAGATTTTTAATAATTTTACTAACAGAAATGAGCTTAGCAGTTAGGTTATGGAGGAATATGACTTTTGACTTATGTTTTTGATTTAGAAAGCATTTTTTTCCTATGCCATGAATGGGAACCTTGGTTCCATTAGCTACAGAGGCTTCTGGTTTATGTTCAGGTGTAGAGAGATTTATTAAATCATTCTTATCGTAAGTCATGTTGTGAGTTGCACCTGAGTCAATTATTCACATGCATTGATTATGAGCAAATGCAGCAGTGTGAGTAAAAAATTCAGACTTACCCTCTGTCTTACCATACTCAGGTTGAGAAATGATGAAAGTAGACTCAGGATTGTTGCTCAATTGAGTGTTGTTGTTGCTTAGTTGTACAGCACCAGAAACTCCTTTGTTGAGTTATTGCAGTACTTGCTGCATAATTTTCTCTATTGAGTGATTTTGTGTTGCCTCCATAGTGTTTTTAGAGCTGTTGGCCTCTGCAAAATTAGCATTAACATTAGTTGGTGGTTTTTGATTCTTGAGGTGTGGGTGGAGGAACCAACATCTTTCTTGAGTATGCCCATTCTTCTCGCAATAATCACAAAATAATTGTGATCTTGCATTGTTGGTTCGGCAACCTCTGCCTCTGCTACTTCCTCTAGAGTTAGAACCTCCTCTTTGATTGTTCTTTACATAGAACACACTTCCATCTGCAATGTCTTCTTTTCCTTTAGACCCAGACATAACTTGCTTCCTTGTCTCTTCTTGATAGATTCTTGAACATACATCACTTAGTGATGGTAGATCAACACCACTGAATATTTGATTTATCAGGCTTTCAAACTCAGGTTTTAGGGAAACCAGCAAGTCAAAAATCTGTTCTTGCTCAGCTCGTTGTTGGATAATATTGATGTCAGTAGTGGGAGGTCTATATAAAGAGAGCTCATCTCACATATTTTTCATCTTGCCAAGGTGCTCAGCAAAAGATAACTCACCTTGTTTATTCTTTGCCAGCTTTTTCTTTAATTCATAAACTCTGAATAGATTCTTTTGCTTACTATACATCCCCTTGATTGATTCCCACAGATCTTTGGAGGAGTTTGATGTTGCAAATATGTCGTAGATCTTTGCATCTACAGAGTTGAGGATCCAGGTCATGACTAAGTGGTCATTGACCTGCCATGCATTAAATTCTTCACTCTCTGGATCAGCGGCTAGAATTTTTCCAGTAATATAGCCTACCATGCTTTTGATGTTTAGGTTCATGTAGGCAGCTCTTGACCATGATAGATAGTTGTGGCCATTAAGTTGTATAGGGGTGATTTTGAGGTTTATGTTAGACTCATTTTCTTGTGTGATGATTCTATAGATTACACTTTGGTTTGAGTTGTGATCCATTGTAGCAGTGGACTCGAGGGTTGTAGGAACTCGTGGATCAGCCATAAAGCTCTAATACCATGTAAGAATGTAAGATGGATTGAATGGAATCACTTGACTTTTATTGATGTATGAAGTATCCTTATATACAGGTACAAAGTGTGGGAATTAGTGCTGTGATTAACAGCAAGACAGCTAATATAACGGCTATATCTTTTTAATGCCATCTAAGTATACACCTGATTACAGCTGTACATTATCTAATGTCTGCTGCATAGACTGTGATGATCAAACTGATCATCTTCTGCTGCTACTTCCTTCAATACTTGATGATTTGGAGCATGGTGTGTGCTCTTTTGAGAATTTTGAACATCTTGGAAGCTCCTCAAGTTGATCTGTTGCATAATCAAATATGTTGGCTCTTCAAGGTTGTAAGAAATCTATTGCAGATGCGATCCTTGTGGAATAGGATCATCATGTCTTTTCTGTTCAGCAACATTCTCCCCCTGAAGTCCTTCATCATTTGTCTCATTTCTTGGACATAAGATCAAAACACTTGTATCCCTTAGACACCATGGAGTAGCCTAGGAATATACACTTTGTAGATCTATGATCATGTTTGCCCCTTTTCTGTGCTGGTATATGCACAAAAATAGTACAACCAAAAGTTCCCAACAAGGTTAGATCAGGTGGTTTACTTCTCAAAATCTCAAGTGGTGATTTGAATCTTAAAACTTTGGAAGGTGTTCTGTTTATAAGAAAACAAGCTGTAAGAATAGCATCTGACCAAAAACATTTAGCAACATTCATCTGAAACTTTATGGATCTTGCAACCTCAGGTATATGTTTATTCTTCCTCTCATCTATTCCATTTTGCTGAGGTGCATACGTACATGAGGTTTGGTGAATGATTCCTTGATCTTTTAGACATTGGGTGAATTCTTTTAAGTACTGTTATCCATTCTCAGTTCTCAGAATCTTGATTTTAGAATTAGTATTAATGAGATTCTGAAATTCTTTGAATGCATGAAACACCTCAGTTTTTGCTTTCAAATATATCCATGTAATTCTAGAGAAGTGATCAATAAAACTAACAAAGTACTTATAGCCATCATAAGAAACACAAGGAGAGGTCCAAACGTCTGAATGAATTAACTCAAAATACTTTTCAGACTCAGTTGTTGAATTATGAAAGGGAAGTCTACTGTGTTTAGCAAAGATACAACTTTCATATGTGTTCGAAAAAAATTTACAACCAGGTTTAACTATGGCTAGTACATGATCAGATGGATGCCCGAGTCTAAAATGCCATAGGGCTATACCACTGATATCATCAATCTTGCAAGATAGGGCTGTGGACAAACCATCTAACATGTACAAGCCATTTTTCTCTTCCTTTTACCAATCATTTTCATGGTGCTCATATCCTAAAATATTACATTATTAGGTTCGAAAATAACTCTGCAATTGAGTTGTCTTGTGATCTTACTAACAGATAGTAGATTAGTAGCAACGTTAGGCATAAATAGTGCATCGATTTCAGCATTGAGCAATTTAACTTTTCCTTTTCCACTTATTCGTATGCAATCACCATTAGCAATAGAAACAGTGTTCAAGTGATTTTCTTTTCTCAGTTTACCAATCATTAGCTTATTGGTAATCATATGATCATTGGCACCAAAGTCAACAATCCAACCTGTAGTTACCCAAGAGTGATTTGATTGAGTAATCATACTAGAGAAGGCTTGAGCTGCATTTGTAGTGTTGTTGTTCATGACTTCTGATGTTGTGCCAATTTTTGTTAGAGGATGTCCAGTCATCCATTTGCTGATGTGCTACAGTAGCTGTTGCGCTAGCATCTCAACTTCATTGCCCTGAATTGAATTGTTGCTTGTGGAGGCCGCATTGGCAGGGCTAAAGTTATTGTGACTCTTTCTGAGGTCTTAAATGAGGATTCATAAAATAGCACTTTTCTTTAGCGTGACCTGGTTTTTTGCAGTACTCACAAATGATTTGATTCTTGCCATAATTCGTGTAGCTTGCTCTGCCTCTTGGAGGAAATTTAGAGCAAATGCTTGCCAAGGAAGGCAGCTCATTGTTCAATAGTATTTGGCTTTGAACAGCCTCAAATTCGGGTCTTAGGCAATTAATCTAGGCCTAGGAAATGACAATATCAAACGGCTAGTTACAGCTAAGCCTTGTAACTGCTGTATTTACACTATTAATTACATGGACAAATAATAAGTTACTTACATAAATGAACAAATGCATTTACTGCAGATGATGTAAGGATGAGTGAGCACGAATTGCTGCATAAATTGCAACAGCAGTAGTACTTCATCTTGCTGCAGAATATCATCAGCAGCAGCATATCTGCAGATATGCGGATAATATCAGATCATGTGCGATCGTGGATAACCTTCAATGGTATTAATTATATGGTAAATTTATAATGTATAATGTGAGATCATCACTTCATCAATAATGTATCCTGGAAAGCCTCTGGCTACACCTCTTATCACCAAACCGTTGAACGAACTTGTATATATATATATATAAAAGCACATCCTGGGCTAGCTTCTCTACTCCGGCCAACTAAAGTACAGAGTCTTTGGCAGTGAGATTTCATATGATATTATTTCTTTTTCAAGTAGATTCTGTACTTTAGTTTTAAGGTTTGATGACTAGGGTAGATTCTGCCCTATTTTGTTACTATGCAAGTAGGCGACCATGTGCTGTGTGTTGAGTTATGGATCCTGAAAATGAGAATGCAGTTTAGTTTGGATGGTTTTGGACCTTAGTCAGATCATTTAACTGAGTTTTTTATGATATTATTTCTTTTTAAAGTAGATTTGTACTTTATTCTCTATGGTTTGAACTTTGCCTTCAACTACAATCTAAATTTCTCATAGCCATCAAAGACATTATTATTAATATGGCCCCACAAGAGATTATGAGTAATTCGAAGTCGGTTCATTGTAGTATCGAGAATTTTCTACATTAACAATCAAGTCGATCGATCCATTGTTTTTAATAAGTGAGAGTACTTAATTAGTATATTAGGTTCATGTTTATATAATAATTAGCAGTCGTCATACGATAAATTTTTTTTAAGGTCATCATACCATTGATATTGGGAAGGCAGAGAACGCAAGCTGAGGCGCACAAGGTTATTGCTAGCCCTGGCCACGGTTCAAGAGTTGTCGGTTCCACTTCATGAACTGTTGGTTTACGGTTCGTCGAAATGATGAACCTAAACCTGCTTGAGAGTTGACGGTTCAATACCATATTAATTAATTGGCGGTTCAGGATTAATCGCCAATTCAAACTGCTGGTTAGCCGACAATTCAAATTGCCGATTAGTCGACGGTTCATCCATTTTTTATTTGAAAAAAATAAAATGAATGATTGAGCTTGAATTTATTGTACTAAATTAAGTTTTCTACATATCCTCAGCTCTTGAGAAATCAAAACCCTCGTAGTTCTCTTACTTTATCAACGAAACTACTCTCCTTGAACATCGTCGTCTCTTGTTGTACTTCCCGTTGAGGTTGAATCAAATTCATACAATTGTGAAGTGTCTAGGAGGCTCAATTCTTGTTGTCGTCGATCCGCCTTTGTCCAATCATCCAGAAAAATTTGTGCTTCCAAAATTCAGGAGTCATTGAAAATCGGTAGTCGTTGAAAATGTCATCACCTGCGCTAAATGATTGCTTCACGGCAATAGTTAAGACGGGACAAGCAAGTATTTATTTTGCGATAGCCTACATCATTGGAAATTGCTTGGAATGATTCTTGCACCATTGCAATATAGGAAAACTAGAAGCTACATCATTATTTAGCTCAAAAGAATTAATACATAAGGGTCAAGTTCTGAATTTGACACAACCCCAAGTCATTGTAGCCTTTTTTTAATATCGTTAAATCAATTACACTATATTTTCTAGTATTACTACTGACGTCTATAAGTTGACCAACATCTATAAGTTGACCTTTGTCCCTTACAGCCTATTTGGAATCAATTCCATCAAGAAAAGAATTCTATTTTCAATTTTTAATGGTAATGGAAGGGAATTCATTTCTCATTTTCTTGTTTGGAACTATAAGTTAAATTTTGGGAATTGATTTGCTACTTTACATAAATACCCTTATAACTAGAAGGTGATTGAGATAGAAAAATCAATCTAAACCAACTTGCAAGTACTCACACAACACCAAACCCAGAGCACAAAATGTTAAAAGAGGTTCATCTTATTGATCAAAGATAATTACATGTACTTAAATACATCTGGGTCTAACGGCTACATAATAATACAAGTATGTACAGTAATATCAATAAATGCACAAGGCCGTTGGAGAGAGTTCCAAGACATATAACATAGCACTGGTGATTGATACGAGGATAGAGACGTTGTGGCAGTCAAGGCACGATGTCAATCATTATGGAAGAATAATTAACATGTCCTAGAAGTCATAGAGATGATAGAAGTGGCGGCTCCAAGATATGCAGAAACAAGCTGCAATTCTGCAGCAGATGGAATTGCAGACAACTGCAGAAATGTAGCAGAATTGCAGACCTGCATACGACCTACAGAACATCTGGTCTACTTGATCTTTACTCTTCAATACAAAATATATCACAGAGATTTTGAGAATGTGAACAAATGCCATTGCCATCAAACTTCTAGTTAAGGACAAAAACAGTTCATACTAAAGCAAGCAACTGCTCAAAAAATGGGAACTTGGAAAGCAGTACCAAATACTCTATAGTTGAAGATTCACAAGAAAAAAAGGAACAAGAAAGCCAATACACCAAGTCAAACACACAAACAAAGAGAACCCAGTTCATCTCTACATGCTCTTGATTCGAGTACAAAAACAGAATCCCACTTCAAAAGTACAAAAACTAGAAGCATCTTATTTTCTAAGAAGTACAACTCAAACCCAGTTCCTAGTTTCTACTCTTTTTAATTTAATCATGCCACATTTGCGCTGCTATTGATTAATGCTTCACTTCTGCAGCAAACCAGAGGAACCCCTAGCCTCTCCAATGTTAGTTCCACAATTTTTGCAGATCACTAGGCCAGTTACAGGCACTCATAAATGTTCAACAGCAAACCAGAGATTCACCTTGTATATGTATTACTTTATGAAATATAAATGTTCAACAGCAAACAATTTCTCCACACGTGAGTCATTACAGTCATTGGAAAGCTTTCAAATTCTGAGTTGTAGACTCAAAAAATCTTAAATTCCAGACAAGCTCCAACCAAATTTTTACATTTATCTATAACCCCAAGTTACTTTAAGCAAAGATGCACAACAGTAAGAAGTCTTTCATCTCACCATCATGCAGAGGCCACCCTTGAGTTAGCCAAGTGGGTTGCCATCTCGCCCAAGAAGCTGACAGTGACATTATCCCATAATACTCATGACCATTCAAGAACAAAGCTGAAGCATTTAGAAAACAAATACCCACCAACAAATCCCTATGAACCCAAGAATCCACCATCATCCCACAAAAATTTCCGCAACCCAATCCAGAACCAAACAAGCTCACGTCAGAAAACCACCCAAACAACCAAAAAATATTCAAATAAACCCTAACATTTAAAATAAGAGAGACAAGTGTCGGGGTCTTGCAAGAGAAGGTCTATAATAGAGAAAGTAGGTTGTCGGAAGGGAAAGCAACTCTCTGATGGGGAGGAAGGTCGCCTAGAAGGAGGAGGTCGCCGCCGTTTGATCTATGGAAAAGGGAAGGGAAGAAGTGTCGAGGGAGAGAGGGTGTGAAGCAGAGAAAATGTATTGGTAATTTTGTAGTATTTTAATAAAGTAAAGGGTATAATAGTAACTTAGCAGCGAATTCCGTTTTGGCCACTGCAAATCTGACCAATTTCAATAGGATTTCAAAATCCTGAGTTTTAATCAAAACAAGAATTCTTTTCCTAAAATTTTTGGTTCCAAACACACTTACTTTTTTAAAAGTCCGGAAAGGAATTTCATTTTCTATTTTTTAGAGGTTTCCAAACAAGCTGTTAGGGTGCGTTTGTTTCAGGGAAAGAACAGGTTTGGACAGTAATTTTTGTCCTGTTTAGTGTTTGGTGTGAAAATAGACCCGCACAAAATTTAAATTAAGTCTTATTATTTCTGTTCCATCTTTTTACAAGGGACAAGAAAAACTGTCCCAGGCCTAGAACTTATTGAACCTAATTTTCCAACAGTACCCTTCCCCATTTAATTAAATCACTCTTTATCTCTCTTCCATCTTCAATGTCTTTAGTTACCTGATGATTTGGAGCATGATGTGTGCTCTTTTGAGAATTTTGAACATCTTGTAAGCTCCTCAAGTTGATCTATTGCATAATCGAATCTGTTGGCTCTTCAAGGTTGTAAGAAATCTGTTGCAGATGCGATCCTTGTGGAATAGGATCATCATGTCTTTTTTGTTCAGCAACATTCTCCCCCTGAAGTCCTTCATCATTTGTCTCAACCAACTTGTTAGTAAAATAGAGAGTAAGTTCATGAAATTGGACATCTATAGAAGTAATCTTTTTCTTGGACATAAGATCAAAACACTTGTATCCCTTAGCCACCATAGAGTAGCCTAGGAATATACACTTTGTAGATCTATGATCGTGTTTCTCCCTTTTCTGTTCTCTTTTCTGTTCCCTTTTCTGAGCTGGTATATGCACAAAAATAGTACAACCAAAAGTTCCCAACAAGGTTAGATCATGTGGTTTACTTATCAAAATCTCAAGTGGTGATTTGAATCTTAAAACTTTGAAAGGTGTTCTGTTAATAAGAAAACAAGCTGTAAGAACAACATCTAACATAAAATATTTAGGAACATTCATCTGAAACCTTATGGATCTTGTGACCTCAGGTATATGTTTATTCTTCCTCTCATCTATTCTATTTTGCTGAGGTGTATACATACATGAGGTTTGGTGAATGATTCCTTGATCTTTTAGACATTGGGTGAATTCTTTTAAGTACTCTGATCCATTCTCAGTTCTCAGAATATTTATTTTAGAATTAGTATTAATGAGATTTTGAAATTCTTTGAATGCACGAAACACCTCAATTTTTGCTTTCAAAAGGTATATCCATGTAGTTCTAGAGAAGTTATCAATAAAACTAACTAAATACTTATAGCCATCATAAGAAACATAAGGAGAGGTCTAAACATCTGAATGAATTAACTCAAAACACTTTTCATACTCAGTTGTTGAATTATGAAAGGGAAGTCTACTCTGTTTAGTAAAGATACAACTTTCGCATGTGTTCGAAAAACTTTTACAACCAGGTTTAACTATGGCTAGTACATGATCAGATGGATGCCCGAGACTGAAATGCCAAAGGGTTGTATCACTAATATCATCAATCTTACAAGACAAGGCTGTGGACAAACCATCTAACATGTACAAGCCATTTTTCTCTTCCCTTTACCAATCATTTTCATGGTGCTCATATCCTGAAATATTACATTATTAGGTTCAAAAATAACTATGTAATTGAGTTGTCTTGTGATCTTACTAACAGATAGTAGATTAGCAGCAAAGTTAGGCACAAATAGTGCATCGATTTCAGCATTGAGCAATTTAACTTTTCCTTTTCCACTTATTTGTATGCAATCACCATTAGCAATAGAAACAGTGTTCAAGTGATTTTCCTTTCTCAGTTTACCAATCATTAGCTTATTGGTAATCATATGATCATTGGCACCAGAGTCAACAATCCAACCTGTAGTTAAACAAGAGTGATTTGGTTAAGTGATCATACTAGAGAAGGCTTGAGCTGCATTTGCAGTGTTGTTGTTCATGACTTCTGATGTTGTGCTAATTTTTGTTAGAGGATGTCCAGTCATCCATTTGCTATTATGCTAGCATCTCAACTTCATTGCCTTGAATTGAATTGTTGCTTGTGGAGGCGGCATTGGCAGTGCTAAAGTTATTGTGACTCTCTTTCTAAGGTCTTAAACGAGGATTCATAAAATATCACTTTTCTTTAGCGTGACCTGGTTTTTTGCAGTACTCACAAATGATTTGATTCTTGCCATAATTTGTGCAGCTTGCTCTGCCTCTTGGAGGAAATTTGTTTCCATTTGAAGGTCTGGAGCTTGTGTAAAAGGCATTGTTTTCACCTTCAGATGGCTCCTTCTCCTTGTTAAATGAGGTGAGCTTCTTTCTTGTTTCTTCCTGCTACAATTTAGAGCAAATGCTTGCCAAGGAAGGCAGCTCATTGTTCAATAGTATTTGGCTTTGAACAGCCTCAAATTCGGGTCTTAGACTTGACAGCAGTTGAAAGACTTTGTCTTGCTCTGCTTGTCTTTGCAGAGTGATAAGGTCTGTAGTGGGAGGCCTATACATGGCCAATTCATTCCACATGCTCTTTAGAGATCCCAAATATCCAGTGATGCTTTTATCTCCTTGTCTTGCATCAGCTAATTGCTTTTTGAGTTAGAAAACTCTGTATAAATTGTTTTGTTGATTGTAGAGATCCTTGATAGAATTCCACAGTTCTTTTGAGCTATTAGATAGGGAGAATAGTTCATATACCTTGGAATCAAGTGAGTTCAGAATCCATGTGGTCACTAGCTGATCATTGGCCTGCCAAATTTTAAAATCAGCACTCGTGATCTCTGGAGGAGGAAGTCTTCCATTGATATATCCTAGCATTCCCTTGATGTCGTGGGAGTAGGATGCTGCTCTTGCCCAAGAGATATAGTTGGCTCCATTTAAAGGAACTGGATTAAGTTTGAGGTTTATGTTGTAGCCGTTTTCAGCTACAATGATCCTCCTGGGAGCGTTTGATGGTGTTTGTTATTGAGTTGGTGTTCCCAAATGAGGGAGAATAGCCTGAGGGTTTTGATCTTGATTAGAGAAATTTTCCATTTTAGTATATAGTAGGCTCTGATACCATATTAGTGAACAAAATATGAGAGAAATGCTTCACTTATCATTCAGAACTCATGAATCCTATATATATACAGAGAGGAATTAAGCAGGCAATTAATCTAGGCCTAGGAAATGACAATATCAAATGGCTAGTTAGAGCTAAGCCTTGTAACTGTTGTATTTACACTATTAATTACATGGACAAAGTTATTTACATAAATGAATCAATGCATTTAATGCAGATGATGTAAGAATTAATGAAGATTGTATTTGTAGTTACTTTCCCACGATTGGAGCTTTCCTATCCTGATTTGATCTTGATTTCATTCTGTAACAGCTGGTCCGAAATTCTCTCCATGAATCAGCCTTTCCTTGTTGTATTCTGTAACAGCTTGTACAACCATCTCTATATATGTAAACATCACGATATCAATAAAGTGTGTATAGAGATTATCCCACTTTACATGGTATCAGAGCCACCCTCTTGAAAGAAAGATCGATACCTGTTGACAGACCAAATATGTCTGCTCAAAACACCAATTCTCCCTCCCACCCAACCCCTCTCGGCATCTCTGAGAAGCTTACATCGTCCAATTATCTTGTGTGGCGTGCCTTAATGGAACAGCTGCTGTATACCAATGATTTGTTCGACCATGTCGATGGCACCTCACCTCCTCCCTCCAAGTTCGCTGCTGGACCTGATGGTACTCCCACCACAACTCCGAATCCAGAATTTCTGCCATGGTACAAGCAGGACCAAAAGGCCAAATCATGGCTTCTTCTCTCCGTCTCCAGTACGGTCCTCACACAGATCGTGACTTGTCCAACTGCCAAGGCGCGCGCTTCAACGCGCGTCACCAACCGCTGCACTAGTCCCCTCGGTCAACTACGGGAACAAGATAAACTTCTGAGGTTGCGGTGGCCGGGGAGGACGGGGGCGAGGCCGTTCTTCATTCTTTGGAAGAGGACAACAATCTGGGCTGTCTTTTCCAAATGGACAGGGTGGAATTTTAGGCTCAGCGCCTAATCGGGCTTATTATCCTAATGGGCCGGGTCAAAGTAGTAATGGACAGAGGCCCAATGAGGTCCAATGTCACAATTGTCACGGTTTTGGTCATTTATCTCGAGACTGCTACTCACCAAGGCGATATAATTCAGGGCTCCCCAAGTTCATCACACGACATCACCACAAGGCTCCCCGTGGGTACTTGATTCGGGCACCACGTACCATGTCACTTCGGACCTGAACAATTTCCTGTCCATTCCTAGTACACCGGCCCAGATGAAGTTACATTCGATAATGGACAAACACTCCCTATCTCTCATGTTGGAGCCATGTCACTTCCCTTGTCTAGAACTAATGTCTCTCTACAAAATGTGCTTTGTGTTCGTAAGGCATGTACTAATCTTATTTCACTCAGTGCCTTAACCCGTGATAACAATGTTATTGTTGAATTTGTTGGTGACCATTTTTTTTGTAAAGAATCAGGTCACGAAGTCACCGGCTCCCTAGTCTCCCAGTTTCCACATGCCTTTTTCCAGTCTTCCGCCCCTTCTCATACTGTTTGGCACTAACGATTTGGTCACGCGAATTTTAATGCTGTAAAAACTGCACTTTGTTCGCAGTCACTTTTGTTTTCTAATAAATGGCTTTCTACTTTGTGTCATGGTTATAGCGTCGGCAAAATTCATAAATTGCCTTTTCCGGTTTCCTCTTATCAAGCTAGTGGTCCTCTAGATCTCATTTGTAGCGACCTTTGGGGTCCTTCTCTTGTTGAATCTTATGACGGATATTCATACTATGCTATTTTTATGATCATTTCAGCAAATATGTGTGGCTTTATTTCCTACGACGCAAATTTGACCTTTTTCAAGCCTTTGTTCAATTTCGTACCCAGGTTGAAAAATATTTTGGGTGACCGATTAAAACCTTTCAATCCGACTGGGGGGTGAATTTCAAGCCTTGACCAAGTATTTCACTAAAAATGGGTTATTCATAGAGTCTCATGTCCCTATACACCCGAGCAAAACGGTAACGCTGAATGAAAACATCGCCATATAGTTGAAACAGGCCTAGCCATACTACATCATGCATCCATTCCATTAAAATATTTGTCACTAATTTTTGACTCTGTAGCTTATATTATAAATCGCCTACCGACACCCTTGTTGAAAAACCGGTCGCCATACCAACAATTATTTGGTGAAAGTCCACCACTTACAAACCTGCGAGTAATTGGGTGTCTTTGTTATCCATGGCTCAGGCCCATCACGAAAAACAAACTTGAACCCCGTTCCTCTGCTTGCGTCTTTTTGGGATATAGCCGCCAACATAAGGGCTACTGCTGTTATGATCTTTCCAGTCATAAGATTCACATATCTCGCCATGTCATTTTTGATGAGTCAGTCTTTCCTTTTGCAGGTCCGAAAAATCATGGTCAATCCGTATCAAGTATACCCACGGCCCACGTCCAGCGTGAACTTGGCCCCCTAAATTATTTTCCCCGACCAGGCCCTACTCCATCTCCTAATGGGCCAGTTAATTCCCCGGGTCCTAATCCGCCTCTAGCGAGCCCACCTTCATTTCCGCCAATTGGAAATCACATAATGAGCCCGCATCTACGGAGTCACTGGAGCCTGCCTTTAATAATAATCCACCTATTCAGCAATTGCGTGTTTATCAACGCCAAACTAAAGGCCAAGGCCTAGCCCAAACTGATCAGGCTCCACCAGCTGTCTCCATAACTCCAGCCCAACAAACGAATACCCATCCGATGGTCACTAAGGCAAAGGCACAAGCCCAATCCGGACCACAGTCCCATGTCTCTAAACTAACAGAAGATGATGTCCCGACATGCTATACAAATGCAATGAAGTATCAACATTGGAGGCAAGCAATGACCGAGGAGTTCAATGCCCTAATTGCTAATCGCACTTGGGTGCTGATACCACGTCAATCCGCACCAAATATTCTTGGAAATAAATAGGTGTTCCGAATCAAAAGGCACCCGGATGGGTCCATTTCTCGCTACAAAGCCCGCCTTGTAGCCAAAGGCTTTCAACAACGGCCCGGGGTCGATTTTATGGAAACTTTCAGCCCCGTTATCAAACCCGCAACAATGAGACTGGTATTATCTATTGCACTCTCACATAATTAGCCTATTCGTCAACTAGATGTTTCAAATGCCTTTTTACATGGCAACTTGACAGAAGCGGTCTACATGCAACAACCACCGGGATTTGTCAACAAGGATTATCCTGATCATGTTTGCCGACTTGTTAATGATCATGTTTGCCGACTTGTTAAGTCACTATACGGTCTCAAACAGGCCCCAAGGGCGTTGTTTTCTTGTCTAAAAGCTGCCTTACACAATTTCGGTTTTGCTGGCTCTAAAACAGACACGAGCTTGTTCTACTACAGTCAGCATGGCATCCGTATCTTTGCTCTAATTTACGTCGATGAAATCATCTTAACAGGAAGTAATCCAGTGCTCCTAGACAAGCTGTTACGATATCTCCATGACAAGTTCTCCATCAAAGATCTTGGCAAACTCAAGTACTTCTTGGGTATTGAAGTTCAATGGAGACCAACTGGATTACATCTGTCACAAGCCAAGTATATCAGAGACATACTCCACAAGTCAAAAATGCTACAGTGTAACGAGATGGCAACTCCAGCAACAAAGGATAAAAAAGGTGACCAGAAACATGTGGATTACGATCCAACTCTATACCGCCAAATAGTCGGGAGCCTTCAATATTTGGGCATAACACGACCAGAACTTGCGTATGCAGTCAGCTGGGCCTCTCAAACAATGCACGATCCATCACCTGCTTGCTGGGCCAAGGTGAAACGCATTCTTCGATATCTCAAAGGCACACCCGACTACGGCATATGTCTCCAGCCCACCAGAATACATTCCTTGGCTGGCTACAGCGATGCCGATTGGGCAAATGACCCACTTGATCGACGATCGACAACAGGATATGCCGTGTATCTTGGACCAAATCTGATCTCTTGGACGTCAGGCAAGCAACGTTCGGTGTCACGGTCGTCTACCGAAGCGGAATACCGGGCTGTCGCAACCGTGGCATCTGAAATAATCTGGTTACAATCATTGCTCAAGGAAATTGGCCTGCCGTGCTTCTCCACTCCTACAATCTGGTGCGACACTTTAAGTGCCACCTATCTATCGGCAAACCCAGTTTTTCATGGCCGTTCAAAGCATATGGAGATAGACTTCAACTTTGTGCGTGAACGAGTAGCTGACAATCGTCTTCTAGTCCGCTACATCTCAGGCAAGGATCAAATTGCGGACATCTCCACTAAGCCACTCCATCGCTCCCGCTTCAGTGACTTACGAGCCAAGCTGACAGTAATGAAGATTGTATTTGAAATTCAAAATCAGTGCTCACCATATCAAGTCCGAGATCACAGCCCTGCAGTTACTTTCCCACGATTGGAGCTTTCCTATTCTGATTTGATCTTGATTTCATTCTGTAACAGCTGGTCCGAAATTCTCTCCATGAATCAGCCTTTCCTTGTTGTATTCTGTAACAGCTTGTACAACCATCTCTATATATGTAAACATCAAGATATCAATAAAGTGTGCATAGAGATTATCCCACTTTACAAGAATGAGTGAGCACGAGTTGCTGCATAAATTGCAGTAGTACTTAATCTTGCTGCAGAATATCATCAGCAGCAGCATATCTTCATTCTAACATTTATTAGGGACTTAGATACTTTGAATCCCATTGCCATGGAATATCAGATCATGTGCGGTCGTCGATAACCTTCATTGGTATTAATTATTTGGTAAATTTCTTATATATAATGTGAGATCATCACTTCATCAATAATGTATCCTGGAAAGCCTCTGGCTACACCTCTTATCACCAAACCCTTGAACGAACTTGTATATATATATATAAAAGCACATCCTGGGCTAGCTTCTCTACTCCGGCCAACTAAAGTACAGAGTCTTTGGCAGTGAGATTTCATATGATATTATTTCTTTTTTAAGTAGATTCTGTACTTTAGTTTTAAGGTTTGGTGACTAGGGTAGACTCTGCCCTATTTTGTTACTATGCAAGTAGGCGACCATGTGCTGTGTGTTGAGTTATGGATCCTGAAAATGAGAATGCAGTTTTTTTTTTTAGGGGAGAGGAGAATGCAGTTTAGTTGGGACGATTTTGGACCTTAGTCAGATTATTTAACTGAGTTTTTTATGATATTATTTCTTTTTTAAGTAGATTTTGTACTTCATTCTCTAAGGTTTGAACTTTGTCTTCAACTACAATCTAAATTTCCCATAGCCATTAAAGACATTATTATTAATATGGCCCCACAAGAGATTATGAGTAATTCAAAGTCGGTTCATTGTAGTATCGAGAATTTTCTACATTAACAATTAAGTCAATCGATCCATTTTTTTCTAATAAGTGAGAGTACTTAATTAGTATATTAGGTTCATGTATATATAAATATTAGCAGTCGTCATACGATAAAAATAATCTTTTTTGAAGGTCATCATACCATTGATATTGGGAAGGCAGAGAACGCAAGCTGAGGCGCAGAAGGTTGTTGGCCCTGGCCACGGTTCAAGATTTGTTGGTTCCACTTCATGAACTGCTGGTTGACGGTTCGTCGAAATAATGAACCTGAACCTGCTCGGGAGTTGACGGTTCAATACCATATTAATTAATTGGCAGTTCAGGATTAATCGTCAGTTCAAGCTGCCGGTTAGCCGACAGTTCAAATTGCCGATTAGTCGGCTGTTCATCTATTTTTTAAATTTTTTTGAAAAAAAAGAAATGAATGATTGAGCTTGAACTTATTGTACTAAATTAAGTTTCCTACATATCCTCAGCTCTTGAGGAATCAAAGCCCTCGTAATTTTCTTACTTTATCAACGGAGCTATTCACCTTGAACATCATCGTCTCTTATTGTACTTCCCGTTGAGGTTGAATCAAAATCATACAGTTGTGAAGTGTTCAGGAGGCTCAATTTTTGTTGTCGTCGATCTGCCTTTGTCCAATCAACTAGAAAAACTTGTGCCTCTAAAAATTCAGGAGTCATTAAAAATCGGTAGTCGTTCAAAATGGCATCACCTGCACTAAATGTTTTCTCAGCGGCAATAGTTGAGACGGGACAAACAAGTATTTATTTTGCGACGGCCGACATCATTGGAAATTGCTTGGAATGATTCTTGCACCATTGCAATATAGGAAAACTAGAAGCTACATCATTATTTAGTTCAAATGAATTAATACATAACGGTCAAATTCTGAATTTGACACAACCCCAAGTCATTGTAGCCTTTTTTTTTATATCGTTAAATCAATTACACTATATTTTCTAGTATTACTACTAACGTCTATAAAAGATTGAGATCTAGAAGAAGAAGAAGCACCACCTCGAAGACTATATTCATTAATTCAATCATAAATATCTTTTTTTTACATTATCAACACGAAAAACTAACGAACAAATATCAATATCTACAAATTTTTCTACACATTTGTTAATTTTTTTTGAATTTAACCTTTTTTTCTTTGAATTTTTTGGGGTTGAACCGGGCCCGGCCCAGATCCTCTCGGGCCACATGCCGGATTTTGGACCAGAACCTGCCGGTTCAACAAGTCAAACTGGCTCGCGGCCACGGTTAGTTGCTGCTTACTGTACTATGTCCGCGGTGAGCCTATTTGCCCTAATTGTTGCAAGGGATAATGATATTCTTAGTTACAAGTCGCGAAAGGAATCAAACAGCTGTTTTTAGTGATTAATGCATACTAGTGCTTCCATATCAAAGAAGATGCTCCAGCTCTTTAATCAATCACTCAATTAAAGATCTCAACATTTTTTAGGAAAATCTGGATTTTTAAGTCGAACACTGTCGTATCTTATTTACTGGTGGTTAGAACAAATTACGTTGGGGTCCCGTTATATGCACTAATTACTGATCCAGTTCTTATTGTTTCAAAAAATATTTTAGTGCCCTTATAATTTTGTTAAATATTACTCTGGTATCTTTGGCTGCTGTCAATTTTTTTTTCAAACAATAAATACATTTTGTACCCTTACAAAAAAAAATACATCTCTCCCCTCCTCTCTCCTCTCTCATGTGCCTCGCGACCCCCTCTTGTGCCTCACGACCTCCTCCTTCCTCTCCCCATTCTATGCAACGCATGATGTCCCCTGTTGGACATTTTGTCCCAAAGACTACTTGTTCTTAAGGTATAAGAGAATGATAGAAATTTGTCTTGAAATGATAATATTAAAATTCTTGGAATATAACAAATATGTCACATATAAAAATGTATATTTTGTGATGAAAAAACTATCGGCGTCACTTTTTAAAAAATAACTGTAGATAGACACCGTTATTTACCGCTTTATTAATTAATAATTGACAAAATACAAAATTTAAAAAAGTGGATGATGTAGACTCAATTAGCACAATTTGTCAAAATCAAGGCAATGTGTTTAACCTCAATTTCTGAATAATTGAAGCACCTGACTTTTCAACAATCGAACTTGTACATAAGCGCATCCTGGGATTCTCTATTCGAGCCAGCCGTTGCTTTAGTTTGCTCTGTAAATCTTATAGCTTCCAAATAATAGCATAATCGTTCTTCAAAAAAGAAGAAGCATAATCGATGGGCTACATCCGGAGCTTGCTCCTAGCTCTCTGCGTTCTCTTTGCAATTCTTCTCGCGGTTTCGGGTTCAGCCCAACCCCTTCCTCCTACCCTCCAGAAGAGTAAGTTAAGTGTCTTTTGGGTACGGAGGCTGAGAAATGGTTCGGGACGTGATCGAATAGATTCGATGCTCGGGAACGCTTGAGAGATCATTTGGGTCAAGAGATGGGTCGAGAAATGAAGAGGCGAAGAGGCAAAAAAGTTGGAAGCAGCAGCCCGGTGGGCACCACCTCTTCGGTGGCTGCCAGCCGCCGAATTTTGTGAAGAGTGGCGGGTGCCAGATGGCCGCCGGCCCCAGAAACCTCCTAGAACCCGGCGGCACCAAAGCTACCTGGCTCACGAATTTTTCTAGAACTTGAACAAAAATATCCCTGCGTGTTGCTTTTAATTTCCAGGGTTCTTGGCTCTATATATACCCCTTGTAACTCATTTGTAGCCCCCAAGAGAGAGAGTATTGGCCGGAGTGAGTGGCTAGAGATAAAAGAGAGAAAATCCTAAGTGAGTGTGGGTGCCAAAGTGTGGCTTTCTTTGTAAAGAGCAAGTGAAGCTCAAGAGCATAGTGAAATATCTCTTGGCTTGGTATGCCCCCGAACGTAGATCGTTGTAGATCGAATCAGGTAACCAAATATTGTCTCTCTCTTGTGCTTTTCCTTTGTGTTTTGTGAGCTCATTTTTCTCGTTGTAATTGTGGTTCGTTTATGGGTGCATTATGGAGGTCTACTCGGTTCCCAACAATTGGTATCAGAGCTCGGGCTTAGAGCGAGGAGGGAGCGACTATGATGTATGAAGGGAAGTCACCCGTGGAGAAGTTCAACAACGTGGATTTTGCCTTTTGGAAGATGCAAATCGAAGACTACTTGTACAAGAAAGTTTTGCACTTGCCACAAAGTGAGAAGAAGTTAGATGATATGAAGGAAGAGGAGTAGAAGCTCCTATACCGTAAGGCCATGAGTGTAGTGTGCCTTTCTTTGTCTAGGAATATGGCTCTATACACCGTGAAGGACAAGACTTCGAAGGACATGCTAAAAATGTTATCGGAGATATATAAGAAGCCCTAGGTGGCCAACAAGGTTCATTTGATGAGGAAGCTCTTTAACCTTAGGATGGCGGAGGGGATGATGGTGGCCAAGCATATTAATGATTTCAATATAACGATCTCTCAATTGAGTTTGGTAAAGATTGACTTTGACGACGAGGTACAATCCCTAATCTTACTTAGTTCCTTACCCGATAGTTGGAGTAGCACGGTCACGGTAGTGAGTACCTTGGCGGAGAAGGTAACACTCAAGCTTGATGAGGTGAGGGAATTAATAATGAGTGAGAAGATTCGAAGGAAGAAGTCTGGTATAGCCTCGGGTGCGACTTTGAGCACGAGAAATAGGGGGTCCACATTTAAGTCAAAGGAGAAGAAGGAACGGAGGAGGTCCAAGTCCAAGTCGAAGGGTGATTCGAAGAAGGATAAGAGTTTCACTCAATGTTGGAATTATGAGAAATATGATCATTTTATGGACCAATGCATGACACCAAAGAAGAAGGATGATAAGTTGGCAAATGCAACGACGGAAGCTCATGGAGATGTCTTGGTCTTGAGCGTTGGTAGTCCGTTAGAAGCTTAGGTATTGGATTCGGGTGCCTCATTCCACTCTTGTAATGACGCGAGTATAATGGAGAGGTACATCCTGGGAAACTTAGGCAAAGTCTATCTAGCGGACGATGGGGCTTTGAAAGTTGTGGGGAAAAGAGATATTAGATTCCACATTCCTAATGGTTCGGTGTTGTTATTGAAGAGTGTGAGGCACATTTTGGAGGTTAAGAGGAACTTGCTATCCGTGGAGAAACTTGATGATGAGGGTTACGCCGTGACCTTTGGTTGTAAGACATGGAAGATCACAAAGGTAGCCATGGGGGTGGCTCAAGGTGAGAATGAAGGGAGCTTTTACACGACAAGGAACACTAATAACATCAATCTTGTGGGAGCTACAGATGATGCGGGCATATGGCATAGTCGCCTAGGCCATATGAGTGAGAAAGGGATGCGGGTGCTACACTCGAAAGGAAAACTATCAGACCTCAAGACCGTGGATGTGGGTCTATTCGAGGATTGTGTCCTCAGAAAGCAAAAGAGAGTAAGTTTTTTAAGAAGTGGCAAGCCTCGAAGGAGGAGAAGCTCGAGTCGGTTCATAGTGATTCTTTGTATTACATGACCTTCATCGATGATTCCATGAGGAAATTATGGGTCTACTTTTTGAAGCCTTCGATGTCTTTAGAAAGTGGAGAGCCCTTGTGGAGAATGAGACGGGTCTTAAGGTAAAGTGCTTGAGATCCGACAATGGCAGAGAGTACGAGTTTGAAGAGTTCAAGGATTACTGTGCGATAAATGAGATTCGCAAAAGATAGTAGCTAGAACCCCTCAATAAAATGGCATTGCAGAGAGGATGAACATGACAATCAATAAGAGAGCTATGGCCACGAGGTTGAAGTGTGGTCTCCTAAAGATGTTTTGGGCGGATGCAGTGAACATTGCAGCTTTCTTGATCAATAGAGGACCATCAAGTCCTTTGGAGAACAGGATACCAGAGGATGCTTAGAGTGGCAAGGAGAACAGGATACCAGGGGTGTTTGGTTATGTTACCTATGTTCATGTGAATGCAGGTGAAAGGAGCAAGCTAGATGCCAAGTCCAAGAAGTGCACGTTCATTAGATATAGGCAAGATGATTTTGGTTTCAGGCTATGGGATGAGAAGAACTGCAAGGTTGTGAAAAGTCGGGATGTCATATTCAATAAAAAGGTATTGTACAAGGACCGGCAGATGCCACCCGACCCACAAATTTTGCTAGAACTTGTACAAATGCCCATGTGTATTACTTTTATTTCCTAGGGTTCTTGGCTCTATATATACCCCTTATAACTCATTTGTAGTCCCCAAGAGAGAGTATTGGCCAAAGTGAGTGGCTAGAGAGGAAAGAGAGAAAATTCTAAGTGAGTGTGGGTGCCAAAGTGTGGCTTTCTTTCTAAAGAGCAAGCGAAGCTCAAGAGCATAGTAAAATCTCGCCTGGCTTGGTACGTCTCCAGACGTAGATCATTGTTTATCGAATCCGGTAACCAAATATTGTCTATTGTACTTTTTCTATGTATTTTTTGAGCTCGTTCTTCTCGTTGTGATTGTGATTCGTTTGTGTGCTCGTCGTGGGTGCATTGTGAAAGTTCACTCGGTACCCAACAGTGTCTTATGTAATTATAGATATATTTTATCCTTTTAAAGGTCATGGAACCATTGATGCTGGGAAGGTCAAGGACGCATGAGTCTGCCAAGAGGGGCCACGCATTAAAATTCCTAAAATTGGGAGGACACCAAAGATACCATATGGACACACCATCTGCGGTGCAAGAGGTTGCTGCACCCGCAGAGTGCATGGATTTTGCAAATGTTGCATCAGCTAGTGGTAATGAGATTCTAAAGCACCAGTTGTGGAAGAAGGGATCTCACTACTACTTATAGTTGCTTCCTGCTAATAGATGATTGCTTCCATGTCAAAGAATAAGGTTGAGCTACTTTAATCATTCATCGGTTGAAGAGCTCAACATTCTTATCATATGTGTGAACGTATTAATGTCTTTATTTATATGGATTGGATAGAGGTCTGTTGTTCAAGATGCAATTTTATTTTATTTTTCCAAAATTATCGTTTGTAATTTTTTGATGTAATCTTATATCTCTTGTAACGAGTTGTAAGTTGCATTATTTTTTTTGGAAGTTAATATACATTTACTTATATAAAAAATATACTTTTGTACTAGTATACGAATTAGATACTCGTGGCAAAAATTAAATAATAACAAGTAATACCATATGTAATATTTTTATAGAAATATCTCCCGGTGTTACTAAAATGCACGAAATGAAATTTTTTTTTAGAAGGAGTGGCACAAAGCCTATCATTAAATAAATAGATTACAATACGAGAAAAGGAAATACATAGACGAGGAACAAGGACACGTACAAGAAAAATGATACCAAACTGAAGACAACAAAGTGGCATGGGTGGAAACGATAGTCGGACGAAGAACTACGAGAGCCAATGACCTAAGCGGAATACTATCGAAACAAACGTCGGCTAACAACCACAAGACTACGTTAAAGATACAACTTCGTGAAATTGAGCATTTGAATGCACACAAAATGCATTCAAAAGAGTGCCAAAGTCGAATAAATTCAACCAAGATAAGATTACCCACGTGTATCAATAGGAATAGTATCTAAATCTATACGGACATCAGATCCAAACAAAAGAACCATAGCAAGACACTAAACAGATGTGGCAAAAGGTTAGCAACAGCCAGATCACTAACAAGAGCAAAATGACTAAAACTAACAACCAGAAGCAAAGCAAAGACAAAAATAAAAACACAAGCATAAACAACAGTAAATAAAACGAGAACAAAGGCGGAGGTAACCATCCGGGGGGAAGGTCGAGAGTGACCAACCCCCTCGGGACTCGCCAGCAACCTCCCCGGATGCGTCAGAGGGGACGCTTGTCCCTGGAGAGTGGAGACAGAGGCGGGTCTGCGAGGGCGGCAAGACCGAGCTGGATTCTGGACTGGGAGACGAGGCCGACGCCCACTGACAAACAAGAAGGTGCCGGTGAGCGAAGAGTAAACTCTGAAAAGCAGATGAGGAGGACCTGGATGGTGGCTGTTAGATGATGTATGTGACTGAGGAGTTAGGCAAGATCTTTAGGAAAGAGAAAGGTGAGCGATGGCAAGGTGAAAAAACAAATAAAAACCCTAAAGGTAGAAAGCTCCACAGAGAAAGAAGGCTCTCACGAGAAGAGAGGAAAGGAGATTTCCGTTGACTCGCGTTTCTCATTGTCCTGCAATTTTTTTGTACTCAGTTAATTAACTAGGACGTGGTTTTTGATATTTCAAAAAAAATTGTATATTGGAAGAATGGTGACGATATTATATGATGGCTTCTTCGGTCTGATTAATTAGTAAAAAGATGATGTCTTTCCAAAACTGCAACTAGTTCCCCATTGACCAAAATATTAAAAAAAAATTACGTTGCTTATTAATTCTGGGTCCTAATACAAGACACTCCCTCTCTTTTTGTTTGAATGGACTAAATTCTTAACTAAATACTAAAGAACCTCACTAAATTAATTTTTGATAAATATATAACCTCTTTAAAATGATTATATTTTTTCTGTACCAACTTTGCCTAGTTTAAAAATTAGTAATGTGCATAAATTAATCTAGTAAAATATGAATTTATTATTACTATTTTTCTTACATTTTAAATTTAGTTTGATAAGAGTTGTTGCTCACAATTATTAATTAATAATAACTCTCTAAATGAATAAAAAATTATGGTCCCAGTTTTTGTTCAACAATGTACGCCACGTTACAATGAGACCAAAAGCTGGTTCCATAATCCGCGTAGAGACGACTGACGAGTCTGACTGGTTTGATGCTGCATTATAAATCTGTCAACGCCCATTGGTAGCAAAAAGAGGAACGAAACTAGGCTCCACTCGTACTCGAAGCCCACTTGTCCACTTCATATAAATAATCAGAATTAATAGGATACGGTCAAAGAATTATTAATCAATCTACACATTTACCCAACCTAAGGAAAGTGGTCAAATAAAACAGGTACTAAACAGCGTACGGAAGCAGAGCAAAAAGTTTTTTTCTCAAACCATGCACATAACACGCTCTGGACTGTTCCAAAGTAGATGATTCCCCACTATATAAAAGGAAGCCCCTTTCAAGAACGTATATAAAGAGACCAATTGTCTAAAGAAAGTCATAACAGAACCGACCTTACAACACTAAAGCTCTCTTTGATCATTCAGTTTTACCAGAAAGCAGCAATCCAAAAATATGAGCGTGGAAATCTTGGACAGCACCACGATCGTCAGCTTCGTCGAGGACGAAGAAGCATTCGATCTCTTCATCTGCGACCGCTTCACCAACCTTGACTTGAATCACGACGGTCTGCTCTCCTTTGCAGAAATGATGAGGGAATTGCAGGGCCTGAGGGTCTTTGAAACCCACTTTGGCGTCGACGAGGAAAGGAGCCCAGATGAGCTTGCTCAAGTTTATGGTTCCCTGTTTGCAACATTTGACCATGACATGAATGGCACCGTCGATATGGAAGAGTTCAAAGACGAGACAAGGAACATGATGCTGGCCATGGCGAACGGGATGGGCTTCTTACCAGTTCAGATGGTCCTCGAAGAAGACAGCTTTCTGAAGAAAGCTGTAGAGAGGGAGTCCAAACTGATTGCTTGAATCATATGTTCGTTCCTTCATAGATACCAAAGAATGATTTTTTGGAATGATTTTTTTTTATTTTTCTGTTCGTTCAGATGATACTCTCTGTAACTTAAAAAAACCTTACTTTGTTCTGGAATGATTTTTTTATTTATTTTTAATATACTTGTTACGGTCTGTTTTGATGATGCACTAGCTGAGTATCTGTTGGTTGCCGTATTGATTAATAAACATGTTGAAATTTGTTTTATCACTCGGTTTCTTGGAAAGCCCAGCTTAGATGCCAAAGAATGGCGAGAAGCCAATGTGCAATCTCCATGGACCTAATTTCCCAGACTGAGAGGATCCCGTTGACTGAATCTACAGATCCATATAGCGAGGAATAATGACATGTCAGGAGCTGGAATAACGAGGACATTAGTTACCCAGATTTCAGATTCTCTTTCCATACCTCAGCGAGGATACCTGACTTTCGTATAGCAGGATTAACGTTCTTACCTCTGTTATGGAAACCATCAAATCGAGCAATAGTCTAAAATGACCAAAACACCCTTACCTAAAATAATTTTCTCCCTCCCTACATACTAAATGTTTCGAAATACGTAGGTAAACCCTTGACTTAGACGTCTCAAAAAAAGGGATTTACGGTGTAAATAAGATCTACTCTTTCTTCCCGAAGTTACGGGGCTATTTTGCCGAGTTCCTTAGAGAGAGTTGTCTCGCGCCCCTAGGTATTCTCTACCTACCCACCTGTGTCAGTTTCGGGTACAGGTACCCTTTTGTTGCTGGTCGTCTTCGAGGTACTTATGTGCAATAAACAAGTCAAGCTTCATGTCTCTTCACTTCATTCTTTTGCTTTTCCAGCAACATCTCTGGCTCTAGAAGCCGCAGATATCTGGTTTTATGCTGGGAACCACCAAAATAAAATTGAACATGGAGGATAGGAGAAGGCGTGGTAATGACGGGGAGTTTTCTCCGCGAGAAGGGTGTTGGAGTCTGGGTAGGAAGATACGGGCCAAGACCAGGGGGTTCGTCCTTGGAGTGGACTCCGGTGACGAGGTTCTCTACCGGCGGCATCTTCACGTCGAGCGTATGGATCTGGTTTTCTACATTATTGGTTTTCGTTGGATTATATAGGAAAATGGTGAAATCCTAATGAGTATGTTTGGATAAAAACTCGAAAATACCCTCAACAGATTCTGACCATCTGTAAAAAAAAATTTGATCAAATCTAAAAGCACATATTTAGTCCATACCATGGGGATGATTTTTATGTAGTACCCCTGAATCCAAATCCCTAGTTTCATGCTTCATTATAAATCCGTCAAAGCCCATTGGAAGCTTAGAGAGGAACGACACTAGGCCCCAATGGTATCCGAAGCCCACTTGGCCACTTGATACAATTATCAGTCGATTAGTCCTTTGCCACCAGAATTAGAACTAATAAACTACTGTCAAAGAATTTGATTAAAATCCACCAACGTCTCATGATTTCATATTTCATGACATAAGTTTAATTGCAGTCACTCATTAATTTTGTTCGCGCATTATATTACAATACTAATTTTATTATGATAGTATATCACTTGATTTCACTAATTTGCATTATTTTCAAAGACACAGTTCGACCAGTGGTCCACCCGGTCAGACCATGAATCAGATCCTTGGGCAGGTCCGAAAGCCATGTACTGGGCTTACCTAATGACCCAGATAATTTTGGTCAGACTGGATGGTTGGCTCAAATTTTTAACCCGAAAATATCTGGTTCGTTAAGTTTGACCAAAAATTTAACCAAAAAATTAGGAATTCACCCAACCCAACCCAAAAAATTTAAAAAATTAGATTACATACTCAATTTTTTCAAATCAACACAAAATAAACTAAATTAACAAAGATAATATACCAAATATGAAATAAATGGACAAACATATCAAGAATATTAATTTTTAAACTTTTTATTTACTAAATATATATAAACACCCAGTCCAACCGCTGATCTGACTTATCAGATCGGTTAAGCTAGAAGTCTGACCAAAATTTGGGTCGCTCTCTGGTTCACTTTCCGGGTTGTTTTTTAAAATAATACTAATTTGATAGAAACGTCGGACAAAATTAGAAGATAAGGTTTGCCGAAAGTGTCATAAATATTAAATTGATATCTCCCCCATCTACGAGACTACGACTCCATCCTTTTGTCTTGGCCTTTAGACCCTCTTTATATCACTTTTAGCCATGCAACGGGCCAACAAAATTTGGTCTACTTATTAATGAATTTTATTTTTTATAAATATATTGAATTCAAATTTTATAACATACGCAAGAAAAAAAAAGGGTGCGAGAATGACATGCGTGTGGATCATTGATATTATTGGCCAGAAACAAACATCTTGCAACGTCAACCCCTAAAGAATTAAGCCATGGTGATAAAAATAAAGAAGAGAAAATTAAAATTAGAGTCATGCATGTCATAACTACGTACTGATGCCCGAATTTGCTGCTACTTTAATTCAATATTTACGATTACCCAATTCCCCTTGACATAATTGGAAAAACTTAATCGCATAGGAATTTAGCAACTTCTAGAACAATAAAGAACACGGACACAAGAGATTAAGTGGTTCGGCCTAATGTCTACGTTCACGGGAGAAAGAATAACTTTTATTAATAAGTAGCCACAAAACCATACAAAACCCTTAGATAACATGCATTTATATAAAGACAAATTCTTCTACATCAAGTAAACTATTTAGGTCGAATTATGAGTCCAAAATAAGAGTTCGAATTAAACTGAAAACAAGTCCACAAAACGTTTCCTCTTCAATTTCTCGACATCTCCAACAATTTTCACCTTGACGAGAAATCATCCCGTGGACGAATCATGAAGCTCCATCTGAACTTCAACAAACTCCACCTTGATGAGATCGCTCTATGAAGAACCATGAGAACTCGCGAAACTAATTTGACTCCACCGACTCCACCTCGAATTATAGATACAACTGCCATCAATAAAACAATCTCAAATTTATCTCTTCCTTTTTGTTCAATCACTTGGAACCAGTCTCCATGCTCGAGCTTCCGAGGAGGAGGTTTAACCAAAGATGGGGGCTAGTAAATTTATTTTTGAAAATGTAGGGACATGAGGGAAAGGATGACCAAACACCAAGGACTTTGAGTAATTTATCCTAATAAAAAAAAGATGGACACATGATTTAACTGAAAGAATGATTTTAATATTTTAGTTGTCAGACCAAAATATAGATTCTATCTATTATAGTAAGTTAAGATGGTAATACTGTCCTTGGTTAAGAGACTTGCTGACAATAAATTGCATTTTGACTTGCGGAATATATAACACTCGACCTAATGTCAAGATCATATGGTTTAATTCTTGACAGTTGTGTAAATCGAAGAGCTTTATTCACATACACCATATCAATTTATACACAATCTCTGTGTCAATTAAGAATAGGAAACAAATTCTCCACAAGAAACTAACTCTAACTTAGGCTAATTTTTTTTATACATAAATTTTATTGAAATAAATATTTACAATCTGCATAGGGCCGGTTCATAGAGAACCACTTATTACAAAAACACTGATTCAGTCCCAGATTTTCCCCAATATTCGCACTGTGATTATTGGGGACAATATGAGCAGCAGAGTCACCAACAAACCAAAATACCCCAAACAGGGACGGCCTCAAGCCAAAAACCCATAGAAGAAGCATGTCCCAAAGCAAAGTCCTTCAAATTGTGACGAGAGCCTATAAGAAAAGGATGAGGTCTTGATGAGCGAAATCCTTCGACAGATTTGACTAGGCAACCCATTCCTGTAAATGGAAAAGAACTGAATGCAAGAGAACTTGTTGGTCAGCTCTAGCACCGTCAAAGATAGCCTTGTTGCGAAGGAGCCAAAGTCTCCATGCCACTGCCGCAAAGATAAAAAAAGCAAACATTCTTTAGGCTACCATTCGTGACGAGCCCATTCCATTGTTCCAAGGACGTTACAATCGAACCTCCGACACACCAGCTAATCCCAACCTTACCTGTAAAAAAGTTCCAAATGTTCCAGGATAACGGGCAATGAAGTAAAAGATGAGGCACCGACTCGTCGAAGGTTCCGCAAATTGGGCACAAACACTCCCACGGCTCCAGCCTTCTCATGCGAATAAAGTTGTCCCGCGTTGGTATTTTGCCTTGAAGAGCAGTCCAGAGAAAGCACTGGACCTTTTTGGGGAACAAGTTAGACCAGACATTTGTCAAGTTTTTTGCGTGTGGCAGTATCTCATTTTCGCTATGCCACTTTAACCTCAAAGCCGTGGTAGAGAACCGATTGTTTCCGTCAACTTAGGCTAATTAGCAACGGAAATTCAACAAAAGACATGCAAGGATTCCATTCAAAGAAATCCAACGGGATCAGGCAACTCTAAAGTTTGACTAACAAGTGTAGAATAAGCTGAATTTTGACTAATTATCACCGAAATCAATTGATAACTCATGGAAAAGTAATTCCAAGGAATCGTACCTGTACAGTTATAATTTGAAAACTGTATTACACAACCAACGTATCTTCATTTTCTGATGTCTTTTCTAGAGGATAATAGTTGAGATCGTGGCGAAACAGACTTTTTAAAGTATTTTTCTGTGAGAAAAACGACTTATTTGTCTTTTTTAGGAGTAAATACAACACGCCCGAAAAAGGCGTACTATGGCTTTCTATGCCTAAAAAAGGTATATTGTGGTCGATTAATTTCGATCATATAGGGTTAACCATGTTACGACCAAAAGGATCGTAAAAATCTTATCCTTTATCTCCTCAGTCTACATTTGGTCCAACAAAATTTGGTCCACTTATTAATTAATTTTATTTTTTTCAATATATTGAATTCAAATTTGATAACATTCGCAAGAAAAAAAGGTGCGACAATGACATGTATATGGATCGTTGATATTATTGGCCAGAAACAAACATCTTGCAAGATCAACTCCTCACATGGCAAATCTCAATCTGACTTTTCAAAACGTTGTTGTTATGTTCACTGCAATAATAGAATAGAGATTACAAGGAAACGCATGCAAGTCGACAAAAGTCTCACATGCTTTTGTTACAAATATTAAACCAAGTATACATCTCTAAAAAGAAAAGCTCATGCGCTAACTAATATTTAAACAAGTGAATTATAGATTTATATATGTTCGAGGAATTTCATGTAATTATAATCACAACCCTAATCATAATTATAGAAATCATGCAGCTAATAAAAGAAAATTTTCTCTCTTGAAGCACCAATTTTCTACAGTGTTTTTCACAGCATCAGAACCAAAAGGTTGTAACTCGATGGATCCTCGCTCACGTACTCGAAGCGAGGACTATTTCTACTGCCTAAATGCCCGAAAGGTGTAGAGAGAATTTGTTTCACAAAAGAACATAGCATTCTTTTTCTTTTCTATGTTTGATTGTACGAGATGTCTTTTTTCACCATCTATTGTCTTGGTCTCTTTCTCCTTATAAAGACTCCAAGTGACATAAGATCTCGAAGGCACATAATTTTTTGAAGGAATCCAAGTGTCCAAATGAATAATCATGGGTGGACTGGAATTTTATGAATAAAATTCTAACATCTCCCACTCACACATAATTGACCAAAATAAATCATCTCTCTCATTTTGTATTTGGTAGATAGATCGTGCGATTAGCATACGTCAAGTACACTTAGCTAAACTCAGGGACAAGAGATGGCCACTTGAATGACAGCATCTCGATTGATACGTCTATTACATAAAGTATACTTTACCCTAGGTCTTATCTCGTGTTCATTATTTTTATTTGTTATTTTTGAAAAAATATATTTGTGTTCACTACTATGTTGCTCTCAACATAATAGGTCGACTAGTGAACCTCGAGGCTTCTAGAATGTGATCAATAGAAAATCCTACCCTCTAAGAATATTTCTTCCATTATGATCCAACCAGCTTTTCTAGTGAGTCTTTTCAAGTCGAATCTAAAATCAGGTTCCTTTAAAGCCTTTTCATACTAGAAAAATAAAAATACTTTGTAATAAATTAATTTTTCATCCATAGGTGATAAAGCACACATGACACAATCCATGTGTTGCGGTGTTGTGTCATTGTAAAAGGGGCACATGTCTTACATAAATAACACCAAACTAGAGTATCAGTCTCAATATTTATGGACAATGATTTTAGTCTACCTAAAGGCTCCTCTAGATATCAAGACAAAATAATAGTAAGTTCCTCTAACTTGTTACCATTGAATTTCATATAATCATTTGTAAGTTTACAAAACTTACTTAATGAAACTAATATTGCTTGCACCATAAATAATATTGTACTTTAATAAAATCTTTCTTGCTGTTAAACAAGATGACATTCATATTTTAGAATAGGCACTCAACCAAGACTCAACATACTGACTCCCACTAAGGTAAGCACCCATGTGAGTGGGCTACTTCTCTGTCTGACATGCATTATAGTAAATATGATGCAACTCAATTTATATCTTTATTTGATATGTTTTTAATGGTGTTTTCTATTTAGATTCTCATCTTATTATTCTATTTTGTTCCAGTTGAGTCGTGAGAGTAGATATTTATACTTTGTATTATCTTGTAAGAGTTTGAGATTTATGAAGCAAGGTTTGAGTGTGGAGCAAGGAGCGAAGGAGGCTGAAGTCCATGACTTACTAGCGTACGCTAGGATCTAGCCAGCGTACGCCTAATTCTGCGATTAAACTTATCGGTGCATGCCAGTCCACCTTCATTGTACACCAAAGTAGTCAATTTTTACTATTAACATACGCCAATACCCTCTTAGCTTACGCCGATGGTAGACCACATCAGAAGTTACAGTGCCACTTAAGTCATTTTTCCAATTATTTTTGAATGACCTATAAGCTAGGGTTTCTCTCATTCAGGTATTCTATATAAACTCTCCTAGTTCTAGATTTTGAACATCTTCCACTTATATTTCCCTTGATACATTTCGGTGTCTCTTTCAATTTTAGTGAGACTTCTGTTACACTTGTGACTTCTTCACTTACTTTTTCATTTATGCTTTTCATTCTCAATACTATGATTATATTGAGTATGAATGATATGGGTTAGGAGTAGTCCTCTTTAAGTGTGGTGTCCATACGACACTTTTGATGGGTTAGGTTATGGATTAAATATTGAACTCGTGGTTATTATTCGATGTACTTAATAGTTATATATTAATGTCATTAATCTTGAAGTAGGCCTGTCCTACAAGACCTAGGGGAGATAAAAAAAATAGGCTATTGGTTCAGGTTAATGGGGTTAAGTGTAATATGATCTTAGCCTATATATGATACATAGGGAGATTAGAGAACATGATCTAGTCAAATAAAATGCCCCAAAGTTAGGACGAATGAGACTCCCTGAGGGGTGATCCCTAAGGAGGAACTTCTTAACTGATAAATTTAGGTCATTGCCTTGCACCCTAGGGATATTAGTTTTGCTATTCTGCGGTAAGGATTGGGAATAGTGCATTAGAACCTGTGGATACCATTCATAATAAATCCATAACTTACACGTCAATGTGTTAGAGTATCGTGCTCATCTTTACCATTAATTACATTGACCATTTATATTCTCATTGCTTTTGTTATTTTTGTTTATAATCATGTCACTCCTATTATTTTCATAATTACTTCCTGTGAACTATTTTACCTCAATTTATGTGCAAATCCCTCAATTCAAAACTACTTATTCACTATATTATTTGTGTAGATTCGGTAGATTATTAGCTAAATTTATCCCTACCAAAATATTATTTAAATTAACATTCACATTTGCATTGCTACAATAGTATCTAATTTTATTTATAAAAAAAATTCAATAATCATGACAAGAGCAAAATAACACCTTCACAGATCCAAGAATCTGACATGTTTCTCAAATACATCTCTAGATACATCCTAAGTTATTGAATTTTCTATCATATCTCTCATAGATATGCCTCTTATGGTCACTTCCTTACATACAACCATATCTCAAAATTGCATTCACTCATTTGTTTAAGGTGGTTAGGAATAAATGGTTTAAGTCTTTATTTAACCATATTACTTCTTGTGTAATTGAAACAGAACCAACATACTAAACCTCTATAGCTGACAAGGAGATTGGGGATGTTGGATATTAGTTGGTGTAGGAGTAATTCTACTTTACATTTCGTAGAGATGTGGGTTGGTTTGGTGCATGGGAAATCCCTCAAACAAATTTGGTATACCGTCTTCGCTGCGGTTGTTTGGAGTGTCTGACTGACGAGAAATTGAGTTGTATTTGATAATGAGCCTTTCCGTGCTAGCAAGTTACGGCTGGATATCACGAGGAGAGTTGCGGAATGGACCTTTTGGTTTGGTGCTGCAACCCAATTCAACTTGCAGGATGTATTTTTGGCGATTAGGACAGTGGTGTAATCTGTAGTTTTTTTTGTTTCTTACGGCTTGGTGTAAGAGGCAATTGGTGTGGACTTATGTGTGTTGATTGCTGACTGTGCAATCTTCACTTTTGTGAATTATTGTAATTACTTCGGTGATCAATAATATTATATATATATTTTTTAAAAAAGCTGACAATGAGATAGTCACAAGTCTATTTTTTGCTATTCCATGAAATATCATCTCCTTCTAGCAAGAAAAAATATCACAGTAGGTGAGAACGACTTCTAGGTATAAAGTATCAATTATAGCCACAGTAATTTTAATGGGCACGTATCTCACATTAGGTGAGAACGACTTCTTAAGATCAATTTCTTCATGTTGTGTGAATCCTTTTTTGGCAACTAAGCAAACTTACATTTAATATTAAAAAGTTATTTATTCTCAATTGCCTTATGCCCCTTAGGTGGGTCTACCATTTCTAAAATATGTGTTGATTTCTTGTAAACTATTTCTTCCTTCATCGCTTTAGTCCATTCATTCTTGTTGGGAGTTGATAGAGTATCAAAAATATTTCTAGATTCATTCTCATCTTGCAGGATTGCTTAAAGAATCTTACTTTTACCAATAACATTTAATGTTGTCAAAAGAGTATTTCATGCACCTTCGACCACAAATCGTCATTGAGGAATACATGTTCTTTAGTTCAACTTATATCTTGGTTTTGATAAATATTTCTCTTATATTTATCATAACTTGGATCATATTCTCGCTAAAGTTATATTCTGTACTCCTACTGAATTTAGAATTCTACTCGCACTAAGATGAAAATCATTTGGACCATGAATGTCTAGATCAATTTTAGGTGTTAAACCATTATAATTTTCCTCCGTAATTCTTCCACTCGGATGGAGTGATCCATATGATTCTAGCTCTTAGCTCTTAATACATGGCAATACCATTATTCACCTCTCTAAATTTTGTAAAAATCAATTTTCAAGAATACCATGTCTGGTGGTACAAATTTTGTACATGGTTAGATAAAACTTCTAATTTGTCTATAGTTTTTTAAAGAATACTATTGAGTATTTACAAAGCACATTCAGATGGACGTAAGAATATGCACTTCCACAGACTCAAGTAGCTTAGATCAAACTTTTGATCTGTCTAAAATTTATGAGGAGTGGAAGCAACAAACTTAGAAGATACATGATTTAGAACATATCAACCATATATAGAAGAATCTTAATTTCCTCTTTCCGTTATCTCAATCTGTTAAGGTATGTATGGAATGAATAACAGATGTTTAATTCCTTCTTCATTGCATGAAACTTTAGATCAAAATAATACATACGAGCAAAGTGAGTTTTTAAGTTCTTGATTTACTGATCCAAATGATTCTCGGCATAATTCATAGTGTCTTGATTCAACTAAAAATTTTAGACTTGTAAGTAATCAAATAGGTTTCATCATATCTAATACAGTCATCTATAAATATGATGAAAAATAGGTCATATGCCTTATCTCAAAATCATTGGAATGAATTTTTAAAAATCTAATACAAGATTTTTCCCAATAATAAGTAAACCCAAATATCCAACAAAAATTAAAAGTCATTAAATATAGAAAAGACATTGAATTCTACCAAATTTTAGAGAACATATAACACGTCATGTAGAAATAGGGGTCGACTTTCATGAATGCTCAATCTACATATGCCAATCCTGTTGAACTTCTATTTATGGCTCATTTGTCTCATGGTCTGTCGATCCTGAATTTGTCACCTGCAATGGATGATATTTAGTTAGAAGAATGAATTTAGACGCATTGTATTCACTGGCATGTGAGTTAAATGAGTGTCTCTTTATCTCAGCTTTGTAATCTTTTGACAATTATAGCACTTTAGCTTAAAAATGTCAAACCTTTCATTTCCTCTTGCTATTAGAACTCTTCAATCTGTCTTTAATCTTGCCTAATGTGTCCTGCAATCTGTATGATGTACCCTTCAAGATTGACAGCACAACTGACAAGATCAATGACACATAAGGTGCTATTGTATTTTTATCTTTAAATCAGTTGATTGTGCCTTTGAAAACTAGTGTGCTGTTGTGATTTTGTCTTTAAAAACTAATGTATGATTGAGTTTATACCTTTTAAAATTGATGTGCATTAGAAAATTAATGTGTCATTGTGTTTGTGCATTTAAAAATTGATGTGCCATTGTAATTTTGCCTTTAAAATTAATGTGCCCTTAAATTTGTTGTCTGATGTGCCCTTGAAAATTTTGTCTTATGTGACTTTGAAATTTTTGCTTCATATATTCTTAGAGTTGCCTCATATGACAAGTTTGCCATTAAAAGTACCTTACATTTCCCTTTTTCTAATTCATGCGAGATAAAGATTAAGCACCTTGAATTATTGGAAATAGATATTTAAAAAAATGTTTTTTAAAAACACCCAAAAAAGATCATGTGTTATTTTAAATACAAATAAAACATACTGAAAAATCAAATATGCCCCTCTTTTTTCACCTCCCTCCCCTGCCATTTTCCAAATCACCAACCAGAAACAAAAATGCTGGTACTATTCTTGTCACATTTTCCATCTATTTGGAACAGAATATACACAAGTGGGGTCGTCTTCGACCCGGTAATACTCTCTTGGAATTTTACAACTTTTAATTGAGTTATAATTTTAAGACAATTGGTGACTTGGGGACAAGGTGATGCTGAGCTATGTGGTTGATGGGGAGGGGGAATTCAAGGGGAGGCGTTCTTCGACTCCTTGAATTTGTTGGAGGAAAGTGGTTTCGATTTCAATGGGACTATGGTCTGCTCGGCTGATCCTTCTCCGTGGGCGATGGTAGTAGTTTCAGTTGTAGTGGAAAGGCATGGCTTTTTTTTTTTTTGATTGGTGTTTCAGAAAATGGCAGAATGGAGAGAGGTGATGAAGGAGGGTTATAATTGATTTTTCACTATTTTTGGGTGGAAAAAGTGGTGAGAACGTCAAAACTATCAACTATCAACTACGGGTAATAAGGGTTGGCCAAAGCCGAAATTATCAACTAACCTAAACTAAGGATAAAAGCTTAAAAGCTTGAGAAATATTTGTGATTTGATCTGGTGATGTCCTCTTCCTTACGCCGAACCTCACTTATATAGAGAAGGAGACTGCCTCTGTCTCGTACCATCTCCTAGTCGAACTCGAAGACCTCAAGATTTATCTCTGCCAATGTTCATCCTCATCTAATGCCTGACCCAGACTCCCAATGCTTATCATTATCTCAACCTAGAGCAACGTTTATCCTTATCTAACTCAGAGTCCTTCAGCTTTAGGAACTCTTCCGCATTTAACATCTTCACGCCTCTTAGAGTCTGTGTCTGCTTGCAACGCTTCCAACTCTAGGAATCCGAACGCCCCCGGTCTCCTTAAGCCCTTCAACTTCTTCAAGAGTTCTTCTTGAGTTTGGTCTCTTCGTATCTCCTCCCCACATGACTTTCCCTAGAGTCCTCCTAGATGTGGTCATTAAATTACTCTGCCAACACCGAACCTGGCATCTGAGTATAGGACCTTAATCTCGACAATCCAAGGCAAGATTTCTTACTTCGACCATCTGAGGTTGAACCTCTCCATCCCGACATTCGAGGTTGGGATGCCCAATTCGACCATTTGAAGTCGAGGGGCCTAATTCAACCATTCGAGGTCATCTCCTTATATTCGATAATTTTAGGGTAGCTCACATTCATTCGACAATTTTGAGAGTAGTCCCTGTTCCATCTTAACTTGAAGATGTTAGGAATAGCTCCCTCTCCATCTTAATTCGATGATCTACCCCTCTTCTTGGCTAATTCGACGATCCAAGTCTAGCCTTCCTCCATTTCCATGATTTGACAATTTGGACTTGTCCCTTCGGGTCCTACTCCGAAGAAGCACAAGAACCTTGATCTGAAAGTGAATACGCCACAAACGGTGGTGGATGAACCGTTTGATAAGTGGTTGTTTGTGCAAGGATTGGTCAGCCCGCAAGAACCAAAAGAGAGTAAAAAACTCACCGATTTTATTAAGCAAAAGTGTCCCCTTTATTCATTTTATGCCTCTATAAATAGGCAAAGTCAAGATACTCCTATTTCGAGTTGAGATATGCTCAAAACGAAATTATATAATAGACTTGAACTTTAAAAAATAAAATTATCTCATAAGGGACATACTAGATAGACTATAACTCCTACAAATTCAGAATTAACAGACATGTGACTTCCTAGATAGTCTAGAACATCTAAAATGAAATCAACATATAATTAACTTTCTAAACAGCCTTAACAATATTTATGGGCTTCTTATTAGCTTATGGGTTATAGGCTTCAACATATTGTCTTGAACCCAAACTTCTTGAATTAAGCCATTAAACTCAACTTGAAACTTCTTGGCTCTTACTCTTGTGACAGGACCAATTGGCACCTGAACTTGATTGTTTGGTACCCTATTTGTGGATGTAGCATTCCTATCATTTCCCTCATTTTGAAAAGAATTTGTCCTCAAATCATCGCCTACATCAAACTGGCTCAAGTCAGAAACATTGAAAGTTGTGCTTACATTATACTCACCAGGTAAATCAAGTTTGTAAGTGTTATCGTTGATGCGTTCAAGAACTTAGAAGGGACCATCTCCTTGTGGTAGCAACTTGGAATGTCGCTGCGCTGGAAAACTTTCCTTCCTTATATGCAACCAAACCCAATCACCAGGTTCAAATACCACCTTATGCCGTCCCTTTTTTGCTTATTTTGCATACTGCTCTGTTCGACGCTCAATGTTCAACCTAGCCTTCTCATGCCGCTGCTTGACAAAATCAGCCTTTTTCTTTCCATCTAAGTTAACATACTCAGTCGAAGGCAAAGGGCTTAAATCCAATGGAGTCAAAGGGTTAAATCCATATACAAGTTCAAACGGTGAGAATTGAGTAGCAGAATGAACATATCGGTTATAAACAAAATCAACATGTGGTAAACAATCTTCCCAAGTTTTAATGTTTTACTTAATGAGTGCCCTTAACAAAGTAGACAAACTCCTATTCACTACTTCCCTTTGACCATCAGTTTGTGGATGACAAGTAGTAAAAAATAATAGCTTAGTGCCTAACTTATACCAGAGAGTCTTCTAAAAATAGCTCAAGAACTTAGTATCTCTATCTGAAATAATCGTTCTAAGCATGCCATGTAGTCTCACGACCTCTCTAAAGAATAAATCAGCAACATGAGAAGCATCATCAGTTTTATGATAAGGAATAAAATGTGCCATCTTAGAAAATCTATCCACAATCACAAAAATAGAATCTCTCCCACGTTTAGTCCTAGGCAGACCTAACACAAAATCCATGGAAATATCAATCCAAGGCTCACTAGCAATAGGTAGAGGGGTATACAAATTGTGGGGCTAAACTTTTGACTTAGCTTGCCTACATGTGATGCATCTACCACATATTCGCTCGATGTCACGCTTCATGTGCGGCCAATAGAAGTGTTCCTGCAAAATAGCCAAAGTCTTTGCAACTCCAAAATGACCCAATAAGCCCCCACCATGGGATTCGTGCACTAACAACTCTCTCAACGAACAATTAGGCACACATATCTTATTTTCTCAAAATTAGAATCCTTCATGTCTAAAGAATTTACCATATGCAATTTTCTCAGAATCTTTGTACAACTCAGAAAAGTCACTATCATCAGCATATAGTTCCTTAATGTGCTCAAAACCAAGCAATTTTGCATCAAGAGTAGAAATTAATGCATACCTTCGAGAAAGTGCATCAGCAACCACATTTTTCTTACCTTGCTTATATTGAATGACATACGAAAATATCTCAATGAACTCCACCCAACGTGCATGCCTCTTGTTTAGCTTGTGCTGACCCTTCAAGTGTTTCAATGACCCGTGGTCAGTGTGAATCACGAATTCCTTAGGCCATAGGTATTGTTGCCATGTTTCCAAAGTTTGAACCAATGCGTACAACTCTTTATTATACGTTAGGTAGTTTAGGGCTGCCCCACTTAGTTTTTCACTAAAGTAAGCAATTGGTCGTCCTTCTTGCACAAGAACAGTGCCTATACCATCACCTGAAGTATCATATTCAACCTCAAATGCTTTAGAAGAGTTAGGTAAAGTCAATAAATGTGCATTTGTCAACTTCTCTTTGATTTGCTGAAATGCCTTTTTTTGTTCTTCTCTCCATTAAAATCTGACATTCTTCTTGATCACTTCAGTAAGTGGTGCGGCTATGCTACTGAAGTCCTTCACAAACCTCCGGTAGAAGCTAGCTAGTCCATGAAAACTCCAAACATTCGCAACACTTGTGGGGCTTACTACTCTTGGATTGCACGTACCTTCCCTTCATTGACATGTATACCTTCATCACTAACAACAAATCCCAAGAACACAAGCTTGTTTGTACAAAAAGTACACTTCTTAATATTGGAAAATAACTGATCCTTTCTATGTGCATCTAGAACATATTTCAAAAGTACTATATGATCTTCCAAGCTTTTGCTATAAATCAGTATATCATCAAAATAAACGATAATAAATCTGCCAATAAATGGACGCAAAAAATGATTCATAATTTTCATAAATGTGCTTGGAGCATTAGACAATCCAAAAGGTATGATCATCCATTCATATAAACCATATTTTATTTTAAAGGCAGTTTTTCACTCGTCTCCTTCTTTCATTCTAATATGATGATAACCACTTTTCAAATCAATATTATAAAATACACAAGATCCATGCAGCTCATCTAACATATCATCTAAATGAGAAATAGGATGACAATACTTTACCGTGATGTTATTGATCGCTCGACAATCAATACACATTCTCCATATTCCATCTTTCTTGGGTACAAGTAAAACTAAAACAGGACAAAGTCTCATGCTTTCTCTCACATATCCATTCTCCAACAACTCATTTACTTGTTGTCCAAGCTCTTTCGTTTCCTCCGGATTGCTCCTATGGGCTGGTCGATTTGGATCTATAGCTCTTGGAACAAAGTTAATTTGATGTTCAATTCCTCGGATTGGTGGTAACCCCGGTGGTAATTCTTCGAAAAAGACATCTTTAAACTCCTGCAAAAGAGTAACAACAATATTTGGCAAAGCATGATCCAATTCGTTAGTGTTTAAAAGTGCCTCTTTGTACCTAAGTACAATCATTGGTGTTTTGAAAAATAAGCTTGCTTGATATTACTCACTCGTGCATAATAACTCTTTTTCAGACCCTCATATTTTCTCTTATTGGACATTTTTCCTCCATCTTTTTTGGCTTCTTTTATTCTTTCACCATCTTTCTTTCCAATTCCTACTACTTTTCTCTCATTGGCCATTTTTCCTTCCTTCTTTCGGCTTCTTTTTTTCTTTCACTTCTTTTCTTTTGTTCTATTTTTCTTTTTTCATCACTTTTCTTTTGTAATTTTAATTGATCTTCAAAGACTTTCTATAGTGTCAATGTTACAAGAGTGACAACTCATCGATTGAGTACAAAAGAGTACTTGTTGGTGAAGTCATCATGCGTCACTCGTCTATCAAACTGCCATGACCTCCCTAGCAACAAGTGTCCAGCTTTCATTGGCACTACATCACATAACACCTTATCTTCATACTTGCCAATTCGAAATGTCACTAACACTTGCCTTTTCACCCTTATTTTTCCACTATCATTTAGCCAATGTAGCTTGTATAGCCTAGGGTGCTTCTTCATGAGCAACCCTAATTTTTTCACCATTGTAGTGCTTGCAATATTAGTACAACTACCCCCATCAATAATGACACTACATACATTGTCCTTGACATAGCACCATGAATGGAAGATATTCTCCTATTGTACAACGTCATCAACTTCTTTTGCCAGCAAGCTCAAAGCTCTCATAGTCACCAAAAGTTAATGAATCAGGAGCTACAAACTCCTCCTCTGAAATGTCCTCCAATGAGGGCATGCTATCATTATCTGAATCTTTCTTATCGGTCTGGACCTCTCCACTATCTCGCATTACTATGATCTGCTTGTTAGGACATTGACTTGCGATGTGCCTTCTTCTTTGACACTTAAAGTACTTAATGTCACGATTCCTGAAAATAGAGGCTTCCATCTTTTGTTATGGAGTGCTACTACTACGCTCCATCTTTTGCTCAATTTTGAATGCTGGAGACTTGTCCAACTTCTTTGCATAATTTGGCTTCCAAGAAGAAGCACCAGATGTTGCTCGTGAAACACCCACCTTCTTTATTTGTTTCTCCACTTTGATTGCCATATGCACCATATCTTCCAACTCCACATAGTGTTACAACTCCACCTTATCTTGAATCGCAGGGTTTAATTCACACAAAAATCTAGCCATAGTGGCTTCTCGATCTTCCTCATTATTGGCTTGAATTATGGCAATCTCTATCTCATTATAGTAATCCTCCACACTCATATTCCCTTGTCAAAGTTCTTGTAACTTCTTATACAGCTCCCGATAGTAATGGCTGGGAATAAATCATTTCCTCATCACCACTATCATCTCTTCCCATATCTCAATTGGTCGTTCTGAATACCATCTCCTGCTTTTAACAAATTGATCCCACCAAGTAATAGCATAATCAGAAAACTCAGTCACAACAAGCTTTACTTTTTTTGCTTCAGAATAGTTGTGGCAATCAAAAATAAATTCAATCTTCTTATCCCACTCGAGGTACCCTTTCGAATCAGACCATCCTTTAAACGATGGGATCTTCAACTTGATACTTCCTAAGTTGTCATCACCCATATGCCTAACATCTCTAGGATGTCGTTCATTCCTCCAACTAATAATGGCAAAACCACTATCATCTTCTTCAAACACACCAAAATCCACCTCTTCTCTGCCCCTTCCTACCCTAGGCGGCTCTCTTTCTCCTTGTGCAGTAGAGGCTCTTTGTGGCTGCCCGGTACGTGAATTTTCCAACTCATCTATTCGCATTTGTAACAGCTCTATTTCTGCCCTCATTAATTGTCTAAACTGCCCAACAAAGCTTCCATAAACACCTTTTGATCAGCATTGCATAAAGTACCTTCTCCACTCCTTTCATCATTGTGAGATATATTGCTGCAAGAAAACAAGGTTAGATAAACAATGGACCTCATCAATTCTCTCCCTCACGTGTTTACACTCAAGGATGTGATGCTCCCAATTCCCTCATGTTTCGCTCAACAATTGGCTCTTATTCACTATAATATCCTTATCACTCTTGCCTTTTCCACTCGTTAACTACTCTCTTGGATATGTTAGAACCAATTCAAACATAGTAGATGTCTTTAACAACAAGATCTAATGAAGCAATGGTTCTTACAGCACGGGAATGATCCAAAATAACAAACTTGCAATACTTCAAAAAAAAAATTTATACGCTTCAACGATTCTTTTATCAGCTTTCCTTTATTCTTGGACTTATTTTTCTTTTCTTCTGAGTTCTTTTATTTTCTTGGCTGCTGCAACAACCCTTCTTTTCTTTTTTTTAGATTTTTTCTTTTTTTTGTAACTAAGAAATAATCAGATAATGAACTACTAACTCTCTAATTTGAATACTAACATAAACAAACAAAAATTTAAAGATAGATAGGTCTGAAGTAGAGCCTAAGCTATGATACCAACTGATGTAAATCTCATTACAAATCCATACAGAAGCTGGATCTTTTACGTTCAGATTAATGGAGATCTCAACCCGTTGTTTACGCCTCTGCAAGAACCTCGATATTGAACAACCTTGACCTGCTACTGTAGGAAAACAAAACCTTGGTCTGAAAGTGAATATGCCACAAACGGTGGTAGATGAACCATTTGATAAGTGGTTATTCGTGCAAGGATTAGTCAGCCCACAAGAACCAAAAGAGAGTAAAAAACTCACAGATTTTATTAAGAAAAAGTGTCCCCTTTATTTTGTTTCTACCTCTATAAATAGGCAAAATCAAGAGACTCCTAATTCGAGTTGAGATGTGCTCAAAACGAAATTATATCTTCCTAAATAGACTTGAACTTTAAAAAATAAAATTATCCCATTAAGGACATCCTAGATAGACTATAACTCCTAAAAATTAGGAATACTCCTAAAATTTTGGAATTAACACATATGTGATTTCCTAGATAGTCTAGAACATCTAAAAAATGAAATTAATATATAATTAATTTCCTAAATAGGCTTAACAGTGTTTATGGGCTTCTTATTAGCTTCTGGGTCACCAAAGGGCTTCAACAAATTGGCTTGAGCCCAAACTTCTTAAATTAATCCATTAAACTCAGCTTGAAACTTCTTGGCTCTTGCTCTACTGACTGGTCCAATTGGCACCTGAACTTGATCGTTTGGTACCCTCTTTGAGGATGTAGCATTCCTATCACCCAACTTATGCCACGTGTAGTGAGCCTCCTTCACTTTCCCGATTCTATCTCAACTCAATAATGAGGCACTGGAAAACAAGCCTATCCTTAGAATATTAGTGGAAATTCTGCCTCAACTACGGGGCATGAAGAGTGATGTAATATTACGGTTGATGCTCCTACATTGACCAAAATTATCCTGGCCGGTGGGCAAGACGTGCATATAGTAAAGAAGATAGATGATGATGAAGTCAAATTTTCACCTCCTCCTCAACCAAGCAAGAGTACGGTGAAGCAACAACCTAACGTGCCCATTTAACCTTGACCATTAAAGGTTTTAAATTACAAGGAGAGTCTATAAGTCACACACCATTTAGGTGGGTGCACACGCATGAAAAAAGATGTGAAAGCATGGCCAAAATTAGCTGAACAACAATAAGAGATGGTCAAAATATGCGTGGGTCAAGAAGGAGATGCTCATTCGATTGGCCATCGGGCAAGAAGTTCTTCAGAAAAAGAAGTCCTTCAAGTTTTGGTGCCTAATGAAGAACATCGTATGGTATTTTCGACCGGCTTGATGGTAAATTTTCTACTTATTACAGTCTATCTTTAGCTAGTTATTTGTAGAGTGTAGTTAATTTTTTGCATGTTAAAGGACGGATACATGTCAACACTTTTTCTAGAGTCAAAACATTGACAGATGGAGCAAAAAATTGATTCACGAATTTGTTCAACCATTTCTCGATAAAACAGCCCATATCTTCTTACTGGAGAATCTGATTGATCCAATTTTAAAAGCTACAGAACGATAAGACACAGATCTACAATTTTGTGGTTATGATTTTTTTTTCAAATTTGGAACAGAAAGGGATCATAAATAGGTTGAAAGTCATGGCAATGTTGGCACCAGTACAGATGATAATTTTTGTGGCTTATTCGGAAAAAGAGGAGGCGATGAGCTGGAAGTACGGCTTATGAAATAGGCCAGGGATGTACAAGATTTTCCTATATTGGATTTTACTCTATTAGGTTTTTCTATATTAGATTTTCCTGTATTGAATTTTTCTATGTTAGATTTTCCTATTCTATGCGAGGGCTAGGTTAGGAGTCTCTCCCTATATAAGGAGAACTTGGCATAGGCATGAGAACAATCACAAAATAATAAATCAAACCCTTAACTTCATAGCTTTTATCTTTTATATTTCTCTTTTCTCCTTTCCCTTAATTTCTCAATAAAGTTCTTGCTCTTCTACCTATTATTTTCTCCTTTGACTATTCAAGTCTTTTTCTTCTATTCTTATTCCCCATCTTCCATCTTTCTCTCTTTTCCGGACCCATTTTGAAGTTTGTTTCGATAATCGACCAAATTTTTCCCACAACAGTAACTATGACGTAGGAATATATTACGACACACGAGCGACATGCTTATCTAGTTTCTATTAATTGCCAACACTATGAGGCACACTTAAAATATATTCATAAAATCAATGGCAGTCGGTTTTTTAGTTTAAATGGTAAATGAGTTAGATTTTTTTTTTACAAATGAAAAATATATTATTAGATATTTGATTCTAAATAAGATTCGATTCTAAATATTAGACATTAAAGAAAAAACATTCACAACAAAAGCAGTCACTTGTTTTTTAAGGTAAATTTGTACACATAATTACACGTGTCAAAAATTGAACCGTAGACCTAGAGGTGACCAGAAATTGAATTTGAATTTATAATTCGTCAAACAACGCCAAGAAATTAAACTCAGAGAACAACGCCAAATACAAGAGCCCAGAAAATGTAGGAACTGCTACGCCATTGCCCTGAGGGCCAAAAGTACATCCTGGAGCTGATATTGGGAAGACAACCCCGACCACAAAATTAGTATGTTATAGATAAAATTAATGACGTGACATTACACATTAGATAATTCAAGTAAGTGAGGTTAATGTGTGTCACTTGATTGTCAATCAGGTAAAAATATCTATCACTTCGTAATTTAAATTTTAAAACTACAAAATAGTGGTATATCAAAAGTTAAAATCTCAGGTTAAAAAACCAAGAATTTTTTATCAATTTACACATTTACCCACCTAAGGAATCACGGGGACTCCCCTGTACATTGAATTTTTTATCAATCTTATAAACTTGTTATTGTATGTTTTGATGATGCACAATCTGAGTATCTGCTGGTGCCCGTATTGATGAATAAACATTGAAATTACTCCTCTTTCAATCTACAATTTCAATGTACATATCCATACAACTCTCTGTAGTTTAGCGACTTGCGAAATACATGACACTCGACCCATATCAATGGTTGGGCATAAACTGAGCCAAAGAATTATCTCAATTAAGTTGCATCACCATTAGGAATTTAAATAGAGGATAAGGTCTTATTTTGGTTAGATTTATGCGGAATTTAACTCCGATGCCATGTAAAATTGCATAAGCCGATGAGATTTATTCACAGGCTCTCTGCCGAGTAAGAATAGGAATGGCGCTGAAATGCATAATCAACCGTCGCGACACCAGAAATTTTTTGCTATTTGTTTAACTCTTTTATTATAGTATTAATTTTGGATATTTTAATTTCTTTTGGGAAGCAAATTTATTTATGTGAAAGTACATGCATACATAAGCAGCGAAAATTCAAAAAGTCAAAGATTCCATTCAAAGAAGCCCAACGGGATCATGCAAAGCCAAAGTTTGCGAACTTGCAAGTGTATAATAAGCTGAATTAGGACTTGTTGTCACCGGAATCAATTGAAAAGTCAAAAATTCCTAAAAAAACATTTTTCGTAGGATGTCGTTTTCCGTAAAAACAAACAGATAAGTGGAACGGAATCGTACCATAGTGTTCTAGTAAGTTATTAATTCGAAACTATATTGTACCTACAACGAATCTTGGTTTTTTTTAAATGTCTTTTCTGGAGCATAATAGTTTGTTTATAACGACTACCTCCCGTGGAACTCATATGGCCTCGTCCTCCCCCAATTTGTGAGTCACTTTTTGGTGGTAGGATAGGGGACGGCTAGCCCTTATCTAAAGATAATTTCGGGTCTAAAACCCTACTTTTTGTGGCAAATTCTCATATAGTTCTCAAGTTGTTAGGAAAGCTCAATTACCACCAAAAGTATAATAATTTTTCATTAGGTTTTCCATTCCTGCAGAATTATTCGGTAAATTGAATCAAAAATTTAATTCGTCGAATAATTTAATAAATTGACGAATTTGGATATTTAGATTTTGATTCAATTCATTTAAGGGCAAAATTGAATCCGAATTGAGATACACTCGAGCCGATTCAAATTCAAATGGAATTAAATTTGAATTGGATTCAATTCATGGTCATTCCTGAGCCCGTCAATTTATGCAACATCTTGCTCCATTATGTGAAATGAGTTGTGCAGTCGCTGTAATGAAGCCTTCCTATTTCCTCATCGACGATCATAATACTAAAATCAAAATCCTCCAATCTTTTCTGATCTTTCCCCTCCTCTTTCCTCATCGACGCCGCCCTTGACGCTACCATTCAACCTTTTGTAGGCCTTAGTTAAACATTAATTAATACTACAGGTTTAACTTGAATTTTCCCATGAAGGAACCTTTGTCAATATCAAGTCAAAACACAGTACTTATTAGTGTTTGACCTCAATTTCTATTTAATTGAGAAATTGACCTTTCAACGATCGAAACTAGTATATATGCACATACTGGGCTTCTCTACTACCCAAAGAAATAAACGCATAAATCTTATTGCTTTCAAATAATAGCACAATCGATGGCCTACTTCCGGAGTTTGCTCCTGGCTCTCTGCCTTCTCTTCGCAATTGTTCTCCTAGTTTCGGTTTCAGCCGAAGCTCGTTCTCCTACAGATGGCACCCAGAAGAGTAAGTGAATTGATGACCTTTGCGGGTTCAGTTTCCTTTCAATTCATATACCTTTCTTGCCATCCCTGTTTAATTTATATTTAAAAAGGAGCAGTCATCGTATCATATATATACTTATCTTTTTGAAGGTGATCGTACCATTGATGTTGGGAAGGCTAAGGACGCAGGAGTCGGCCAAGAGGACGCAATCCATGGGTTTCCTCCATTTCCTAGGCCTACACCAATCCGTTCCTGCCACTTCAGATTTAAGCCATTTTGCTGGTGCTGCTAGGGCTAGTGGCAATGAGATTCTTAATCAAAAAGTTGCGGAAGGGATCTCATTTCTATTTATAGTTATTCACTTTTTTTAGGGGACTTATAGTTATCTACTGCTTATACAATTCTCTTCATGTGGGAGTGCAAATTTTTGTATTAACTAGGCCCTGGTTTTTGACGTTTCACAGATTATATATTGTAAGAATGATAACGATATTATATTATAGTTTCTTAATTATTTTGGTAAAGGTAGAATTTTTATTATTAATACAAGTTAACAACTTTAACCAAAACAATTTGTTTAGCTTGTTATTTGTACCTAAAAAAGAAAAATACGAACAAAAGTTGAATCCCTTGCACAAATTATACAAGGGTACAACCTTGGGCTCACTAATTGTCAAGATAAAATTAGAAACAAGATGATGGTTTTCCCGAAAATACAAAGGAAATAAATATAAAACAGAAATTCCGTCACCTATCGACCAAGATATTTAAAAAAGAAATTTATATTGGTTATTAATTCTGGGTATTGGTAAAAAAAATTATTCAAAATAAATCATCAAATTACTTTATGTGAAAAATAAGACCGAAATTGTAAGAATAACCAAAGTGATAACTTTCTAAAGTTTAAAGGAGCAAAGGGTAATTTTCCACAAATCCTAGCCGTATTAGGGTAACTTGGGGCGGATTAGGGTTTTTAGCCTTGAAAGCTATGTTAAATAGACCTGTAGGCCGTCCATTCTATCACAAAAATAATACCCACGAATTTATCTGAAATGCATATGACTCGGGTTTGGATTCTGACCTAATCTGATTCCTTTAATGTTGTATTATTTTCTGATTCCTGAAGTTTCCTGTTTCTGTATTGTTTATGCATTCCTTGCTATCTGGATTTTGCTTGTGATGAGTTTCGATGTGCATATGATATCCATATTCTGTTTCTGAAAGTGAGGAGCAAAATCTGACTTGAAAGGAAGTGCCAGGAGAGGACGAGATCATTCGGGAATCACTGTACGAGGAGGGTAAACTATTACCACTATTTTTCTTCTTAAATTTGAGTGTTTCCTATCACAAGTCACATATTTTGTCTCCCAAAAAAGTGGAGAGGACGAATCTGTGAGGGGATAAGTCGAATTCGAAGAGGTTTCGGAAGGATCGTTGGAGGGTCACTCGTGAAGGTTTAAGGATCTAGGAGCAACGTCAGGCAAGTGCAATTCGTGGTTAGCTCGTAAATTGAGAATTTTAGGTTTCCTGAGATAACCACATTTTGGCCTGAAACTGTATGATTCGGGTTTGGATTCTGACCGAATCAGATTTCTTTAATGTTGTATTATTTTCTGATTCATGAAGTTTCCTAATTCTGTATTGTTTATGGATTCGTTTCTTCCTGGATTTTGATTATAATGAGTTTCGATGTGCATATGGTATCCGTGTTCTATTTCTGAGAGGCAGGATTATTTCCACACTTTTCTGGGCCCTATAATTTATACGCATCGTTTCAAAGAGCTACCGGGTAATCCTAGGTGCGTGTAATAGAATAGATAGGGAGTGTAGAAATTATCGGTGCTCGGGGAGGGGATATCTTTCTATCTTCTGGGCCTGCAACGCTGGAACAGAAGGGTATTTATCTGTGCCCCACGAGAATTCGGTCATAGTTATGTTAGGCTCTGGAGTCCTATTGTGTTTAGTTGACTAAGTAGTCGGTCAGGAGATCTCTTTCTATTTGCAAAGTTAATCAGTGTACATGTGTTCTAAGTTTAATATATTTGTGAAGTATGTTTATTTTTTTTCACTAACTGAGTTATTCAAATCACCATAGTCGTATGTGTTTCAGATCGTTCAGGTGAGGTTCGGGATCGGGAGTAGAGGGATTCAGCTGCATGCATCATCACTGTTTCTTCGACTGTCAATTTTTCGACTTTCAGTATTTAGTTTTGATGACAATCGTTTAATTTTCAATTTATTGAATACTTTTGGATGTTTTAGATTTATTTAGTAATAAAGTCTAGTATCTTTCGGGGTATTTAATACCTCGGGCATTTGTAACTCCTATTTTTTGGGTCGTGACAGAAATTTAACACCAATATTTTTAAAAAAAGTATTAACTATCACAATAAAGAGATTATTAAATTTTAATGTTGGTCCGACCAATTTTTTTAATCAATTTATAAGATTATCTCTTTATTTTAAGAAGGATCACTTTACAATGTGAAAGGCCATTGGAAACTTAAAGAGATTAGGCCCCTCTGGAACTTGAAACTCCATTGGCCACTTCATAGTCATACAACAATTACGTGACTAGGACTCGCACCTGTCAAAAAAATTGATGAGGTACAAAAATAATCTCGGCATTGTAAACATATTTTGAGGTACTTGGTATATTTTTAAAGTGACCGGTGACCGATGTGGTCTCAAAGTGACCGGTGGACAGTGTTGTTTCAAAGCGATCACTTCCGGTTTTGAGTTGGAAAGAGATTGTTGATGGTCTCACCTCCATCGATTCTGATAACGGTCTTACTTGGTCAAAATCGGTGACGATAGACAACTTTGTTGTGTTGTCCTTGGTTCACTTCGGCTTATCCTTGAATGACAACGTCCTTATATGATAAATTGGCCGTTACTTTGGATTTATAGATTTGAATGACTTGATTCTTATAGCTATGGAAAGCAAGACATGTATCTACAACTTTATTTTCAAGAGTCTTTCCTAATTCGGATCAGAAGCAGGTCTAAACAAAGCGCCAAATCTCGGTGTTAGCATGGTGACGGACTTTGGTAGATCAATAGTAGTTTACAACTTTGTAGTTTAAACATCGGATTGAGCCAATTCTTTCGGCTTTGAAAAGGTGAGACAAAGATCGACAACTTTATAGTTTATAACTTTTTTTTATTCGAAGTAGAACGTTGCTAGAAATCTATTTCAAGATGAGCCTACTTCGAGTCATCGGTCTGCTTTTCGCTTCCATGAAGACAAAAGTGCCTGGTTTGGTTGCTTCCCGCTTTCAAGACCAAAGAGCCCGGTTTCGTCTGCTTCTCACTTCCAAGACCAAAGCGCTTAGTTTGGTCTGTTTCCCGCTTCTAAGACCAAAGCACCCTGTTCGGTCCGCTTCCAACTCGTCTGTGTAACGCTCCTTTGTAAAATGCTCAATACATTTTATCCGGAGCTTACATCGGGATGATTCAAGTTGCTTAGTAAAGAAAAGACATAAATCTATGACTTTATAGTTTGTAATATCTTCGGATTCTGGGCAGAACTAGGTCAAAAATGTAGGTCAACGCAAGAGTACGCTTTGGTCCTCAAGGCAGAACCCGGATGTACGCTTTGATCTACAAGGCAGAAACCCGAATGTATACTTTGACCTACAAGGTGGGAGCCCGGATGGTTGCTTTGATCTTCGAGATGGGAGCCCAGGTTGGACGCCTTCGCCCCTCGAAGTGGGATGTTCGGGTAGGACGTCTTCGCCCTCGAAGTGGGATGTCTGGGTAGGACGTCTTCGTCCTCAAAGTGGGATGTCTAGGTTGGACGCCTTCCCCCTCGAAGTGCGATGTCCTGGTTGGGCATCTTGGACCATAAAATGGGATGTCCGGGTAGATAAATACAAATTTTATTTAAAATATTTACATACTACATAAGTAATAGTGTCAAATTCGGGAAGTCAATCTTGTATTTACATACAAATACAAGATTGAATTCCCAAATTTCTCAAAAACTATGCTATAGCAAAATCTATTAGGAAAAATTCATAGTAGGGATCATATTCCATTTCATATTGTTATTCAATTAATTAATTACTCCTTAAATTAATAAAAAATTACGACCCCAAGAGTCAAGACTATTTTAATTTATAAAAATTTTACCTTAAGTTTTAGTTAAACAATGTACGCCATATCATAATAAGACCAAAAGCTGGTTGAAGGAAACCAGAAGCCGTCTAAAAACGACTGAGGGGACCTACTGGTTTGATGCTTCATTATAAATCTGTCAAAAGACTCAAAACCCATTGGAAGCTTAGAGATGAACGACATTAGGCCCCACTTTTACTTGAAGCCCACTTGGCCACCTCATACAATAATCACTTGATTCAATTAGGCCTTTCCGCTGTGGTTTTAAAAGGCGTCCCGGGTTTGGTCTATCAAACCAGAATTTTTTTTCAAATTAAAATGCAGATTATTTATTATAGTTAGTGTTAAAATAAAAAATAGTTATAATATATTTAATTTCATTAAAAAATTATTACCTATAAGTATCAAAATCATAATTAAATCACTTTCAAATATATTTTTTAAAAATTTGACTGGGATGATCACCAACCAGCAAGGTTCGGCCAGTTGAATGAGAAACCGAGTTTAGGGTGAAGACGAATAGGGTTGAACCCAAGTCGCAGTCCGGTAGTCAACCTAATTTTTTTTAAAGCCATACTCCACCAGAATTAGATCTAATAATAGAATACAAGATTTTTTAATCAATCTACACATTTGCCCAACCTAAGGAAATTGGTCAAATAAGAGATGTACTGAACAGCGTAGGGAAGCAGCCCAAAAAGCTCTTTCTCAAACCATGCACATAACACGTTATGCAACGTATATAAAGAAACCAATTGTCTAAAGAAAGTTATAACTCACAACACTAAATCTCCCTTTGATCACTTAGTTTAACCAGAATACTATGATGGTACCACGATCAACAACCAGAAAAGATAAGGGGATTATAACCCCGATCAGGTCAAGCTCTAGAACAAGGAGACCGACGAGCAAGGCAGTTACTTTCGTCAAGCTCCCACCGAAGCGAGTCACGATTAAAGCACCACCCAAACCACCGGACGACATCAATCTTGCTCCTATACTGACTGGAATTGAAGAGCAAGCAAAATTGGATCTTCGACAAGCTAAATTGGCAAAGGACGCTTGGAATACATCCAAGAAGGTTGGAGTGATATGGGACGCTAATGCTCCACAAATTCTGGATGGTCTTCGAAGTGTTGCTGCTTGCAAAAGACCAAACAAAGTTCTATGATTTTCCTTGATTATCTCGAATATGTTTAGGTTGGAGTGGTTTATTTTGGTGGAAGAATGTCTTTATGATTGCTTGTCTTGGTGTTTATTCGTTCCAAGCATTGTAGTTTTCTATTGCTTGCCTCGGTCGGAGTGGTTTTCTTTTGTTCAAAGTAACTAGATAGATTTTATTCATCTCAAAGCAAAAGTTATACCTGGCCCTACCAGTGTTACCGTTGGACATTTTAATTCCATACTATATTTATATATGCAACGGATGACGTCCACAGGAGGGGGGCGCCTAGTAATTGAAACCTTGGGCCATATAGATGACTTCTCAAAGTCTTTCTGGGCCATTCTGGTTTCTATATTCCGGCCCCACCACTACTTTACTTTCCCCTCTCATTTACTACCACACCAGTTCGGGTCTTCTCAAATAAGAACTTTTTTACAGTGAGTATTATTTTTTCTAAAATTATGATTGGATATTGTTAGGATTTGTCCCAAATTTTTAATTAGAATGGAACTCTATTTCTTTTTGTAAAATATATTGGGCTTTTCCTCTATATATAGGAGGGTAGGGATTGGATGTTATTTGGTCTTGCATAACGCAATGGTAGTATAGGCACGAGAGAGTTAGACTTGAGGCACTGCTTCGTCTATGGCTTATGTACCATGTATCTCCACATAAAATAATGATGATCGTCTCGGCCCCATGGAGTAGGTCAATTGACCGAACAACGTAATATCGTGTGTCCTCGATTCTCTTATCTCGAGTTACTATTTGTTATGAGTATTCTACACATCTGTGTTTACATTTTCGCTGTACTAACAAATTGGTATCAAAGCTTGGTGTGAATCCGGGTAAAATTGGTGGAGAATCTCTTTTGAATTTGGTGAAAAATTCAAAATTGAGGTAGAGGGACTGATTTGCAATGTCAGAAGAAGGATAGGGGCAATTGGTAATTATCCTAAAATTTGGGGAAATTTTGGATTAGGGTTTTGGGAGCCTCCACTCAACTCGAGAAGACCCGGCGTTGCTGGCCGCCGCCCATTGCCTGCAAGCCGTCCCGTCTTGCTACCACCGCCACTGTGGCGACTGTCCAGAAGAAAGAGAAGTCGTGCACCGTCTAGGAGAGAGACAGTCGCGGGAAGAGAGAGGAGAAGAAGCGCTAGTCTGCACTGCTGCGTCGAGGAGCGAGGAGGAGAGCCCGCACGCCATCGCCATCGTCCCATTCCGAGGCACGAAGAGAGAGAAGAGAGACCGATGGGGAGAGAGAAAGTTCGGGAGAGAGAGGCTCTCCCCGCTCTACCACCGTCGCTATTCGCCAGCGTGACGAGTCCCTAGCCGTGTCGCCCCGTGGTGGTTCAGCCGCTAGCCTTGGTGCCATGGAGGTACAAAACCCTAATTTGGAGTTTGGATTAGGAATTTTGGTTCAACAAGTTGACTGACCGGTTTGATTTTTTGGTCCGACCTGAAGACATTTTTTGGATTGTTGGTTATGTGTTGATCGATTTGAGCTGGTTTATTCAGTTTTGACCATATTCTATTTTGGAGGCTTGGTGGATGTGATTAGTCCTGGTTTGGAAGTTGAACCAGACTTATTTTTGGGCAGAGATTATTGGTGATGCTTAAAGATTAGACCAATTTTGAGAAAAAAATCTTGGATCTTGGTTTGGATCATGAAGTTTGGGCCGGGTTGATGGGAATGTTGTTTTATTTGTCCGAGTTGAAGAATATGACCAAGGAAGGTTTAGATTAAGGTCTTGTTGAATTGAAGATTGGTTCAGGTCTTGTTGAATTGAAGATTGGTTCAGGTCTTGGAGATTCACGGTTGAAGATCGATCATGTGATTTTGTTCAAGTAGAGGCTTATTGGGTAGTTGACTCAAATCTTATTGGACTTTGAGCTCGGGTCTAATGGTATCTCTTACACAGATAGTGGACATATGTGTGTAGTTGAAAGAGGTATGAGAAGGGTAGAGGAGCTATAGGCAACTTCTTTCTCGGAGACTCCCTTATTCAATGGGATTTGATAAGGTCTATTTTTGGTTCATGGTTGATTGGTCATGGAGTGGTCGTATCATGTTGGACCAAGTGGTGGATCGTGTGAAAACTCTAAACGTTATTTGGACTAGTTACTCATTGACAATGAAGGCGAAGGTTTGGTGCAAGTATCAGTTTTGTTTTGACTCACATATTATGAAGTGCATCTCTTGGTTTCCTACGAGGATGGAGGAGTGAGGTATAATAGCAACAACAAGCTTGGTGTCCAGAAGGTGTTCACGTGAAGGTGATGTAAAGTCCTCCTGTAGCTGGTGGAGAATTTCAAGATTGATGTCCAAAAGGTGTTCACGTGAAGGTGATATAAAGGCAGGTGGCTGGTGTCCTCATCTCTTATTTGGACTGAGATTGGTGTTCGCTCGGTGATGTAACCCCAACAGTCGGTGTCCACATGAAAGTGGAGGTTTTCCGTGGAGGTGGAGTCTGCTATGTCGGTAGAGAAATAGTTTGAGAGTGCCCCATGAGAGTACACCATACTGGGATGAGTATTGGTCGTGCTGGAGCTTCTGGGATTGAAGCTAGCCTATGAGATTTAGGCATTGTTGTGGGCGTTGGAGTAGTTTTCTCTAATGTAAAAAACTCTTGTGTTGCGCACATGGTGATTTTCTCCCCTCGTGTCGATTCTTCAGAGTGGAAGACCCGATGTGAGTATATAGTGTTGAAATACTTGTGGAAGATTCTATTCGAGGTAGAATTTTCAAGATTGTGACGGATGATTGAGCTTACAGGAAGAGACACAAAGTGAAGATGGTCTGATATGGAAGATGAGCTTGAAGCTGGAGAAGACGATTGGTTTTGGAATTTGGTCCAAGGTGGAAATTGTTAGAATTTGTCCCAAATTCCTAATTAAGATGGAACTCTATTTCCTATTGTGAAATATATTGGGCTTGTCCTCTATATATAGGAGGGTAGTGATTAGATGTTCTTTGGTCTTGCATAACGCAATGGTAGTATAGGCACGAGAGAGTTAGGCTTGAGGCACCGCTTCGCCTATGGCTTATGTACCATGTATCTCCACATAATATAGTGATGATCGTCTCAGCTCCTGGGAGTAGGTCAATTGACCGAACCACGTAATATCGTGTATCCTCGATTCACTTATCTCGAGTTACTATTTGTTATGGGTGTTCTACATATCTGTGTTTACGTTTCCAGTGCACTAACAGATATACATACTAAGCATGTATTTTTCATTGATTCCAATAAAAGTTCATACTAAAGAAAATAAAAATAAGACATTATACGGCATGTGCGTTAGCTATTTGAGTGTAACAACATTTAACAACAAATGGGTGGCAAGTGCAATGAATTCCATCCCGTCGCAATAGAAAATATATTACACAAATGTTATTTGGCCCTAAGATTTATTCTGATATATAACAAAAAAATATTTTGTTATATATCAGAATAAAACTGTGCCCCTCGAGGTGATTGAAATCAACAATGGAGGGGAAAGAGAGAAGAAAAACAACAATGGCGGAGGGGGAAAAGGAAGAAGAAAACTGTGCCCCTCGAGGTGATTGAAATCCGTCCAATCCCAGAAGTAGCCGTCGAATCGCCACCACTGACTCCTCCTCCTCAAGCGACCCACAGGAACCCATCACACGGCATCCAAATTACCCTGTAGATCCTTTTTGGATCTTTTTCTATCGAGAGGGCCATAAGGGATGGGCCGGTACTAGAGTTAGATGAGCCTCAGTTGGGAGAGAAAGATGATGTGCTACGAATGACAAATGGGCCAGATGGTCTTAAAGAAAATCCGAGAACAGAACCACCCCAAAACTTAACTTGATTCCTAACCACGGCCCAAAAAATCAACATCAAAGTTTCAAGAGATTCTCGAATTGCAAGGCACAAGTTGGCGGCGATGATTCAAGCGGTAATTCAAATGGTGATTCAAGACTACAAAGCGGGTTGGCGTATATTAAAAAAATTAATTATCTAGTAATAATTATTGTTAGATAGTTTATATCTTTAAATAATTTTTAGACGATTTTAGTGCTCAAAGGTACTAATAGTATAGTGCAGTCGTATATAATTGACGTAACTTTTTGATAGGTAATAACATTTTACGTATAAAAAAAACTAAAATAGAAAGTCCAAAACAATCTTGGATCAAAAGTATATGGCCTTGGGAGAATTTCGATTGGACTTTTGTTCCTTCACTTGGTAGTGCAGGGGTTCCCAAGAGCATTTGGAACAAGAATTTTGTCTATTGTGCTTCAATCTATAAATGACATAGGTGGTTGGCCCCAATGTAACTGTTAGGAATTCAGCAACTAATAGAACAAAACGCACAAAGAACACGGACACAAGAGATAACGTGGTTCAGTCTAATATGCCTATGTCCACGGGAAAAAATAAGAACTTTTATTGATGGATCCGAATCACAAAGACATACAAAATCCTTGGGTAACATGCCTTTATATAGAGGCGAACTCTTGTATATCAAGTAATCTATTTATGTCAAATTATAAGTCCAAAATAAGAGTCTGAAACAAAAGAGGAAAGTAATTCCTATTTTGGTTATTTCCTGATTCCTCGCCAAACTCAACAATCTCCACCTTGGCGAGAAATCATCCCGTGGAAGAAACATGAAGCTCCATCCAAACTTCAAAAAAACTATACCTTGACGAAATACCACCCTGTGAAGAACCATGAGATCTTGCAAGACCAATCTGACTTCGCCGACTCTACCTCGGACCATAGATTACCACCATCAATAAGATCATCTAGACTTTCTCACCTCCTTTTGTTCAATCACTTGGAGCTAGCCCCCAAGCTCGAGCAACTTTCGAGCTTGCTTGGCGTCTTCCCTCCAATCTCTATTGAACCCGAACTAGCAAGTCCACCTGCTGAGGTAACCTTGTTACCAATAGATGCGCTCTCTATTTTTCAGTCAATCCCATGCTCCGCAATCTCGAACAATTTTTCCGTTGGACCTTCTTGCCTTAAACCAATATCACGTGTCATAGCATACAAAGGGCAAACTTTTGTTCCACGAAGTAGAACCCTCGACATGCTTCAAACTTCACCGTTCGACCTTGACTGAGATGCTCGATTCGCCCGTTGTGTCACCAACTTCTTTGCATGTCCAATGCCAAACCTACCCAATACCTTTGACGTTGACGTTCCTTTAGACAATCATAGCGGGGCCTAGATAATAATGCTTCTCCGAGACAACCACGGCTCCTTGCCAACTATGCCTCCAAAAATAAAATAGCTTGCTATCCATGTCTTCACGATTCCCAACTGCACTCAAACTATCCATGTTAAGCCTTTGCTCCATCATACGAACCAACCTCATATGACTTGAGTTTTTTCCCTCTCCATCAGAACCCAAAGATGTGACTCCGCCTACAACAGTGCCCCCCACTAACCTGTAGGTATTCCTTGCATCTCTTTCACCCTTTATCACCACCATAGCATCTTTCTCCACCTCAATTAGCCCGCCTACAACCTTATAGCCATACTCGCTAGAATCCAAAGCTCCTAATGACTAATGAGATCAAATTTCTCTCAAACTTCGAAACATGCCTAACCCCACACAACTTCACCACGACACCATCCCACATCTTAATCCTGATATCACCTATGCCGATAATTTTAGAAGTAGAACCATCATCTATAGTCATCATACCTGAATCAACGAACCTGTAGATGTCGAACCACCCTCTCTTGGACGTCAAGTGAAAGGAACAAACGCTATCCAAAATTTAGGAATCAGAATGCTTTGGACCTGACAAAATAGAAAGAAGATCACCATCCGACCCATCCGAATTTGAGGCCACATTCATAGAACCCGATCTTTTTTCCTCGTGATTTCGAGTTCTTCTCGGACAATCCTTCTTGACATACCCTTTTTCTCTGCACTCGAAGCAATTTTCTTTGAACCTCCTTGACTACAACTTGGATCTTTTTCCATCTTATCCTCCACGATCATGGCTATCCCTCACAACCAGCCCCACTTCTTGATCATCGTCAGTGTTCCTCCTTTGATGATACCCTAGCAAAGAACTCGTGATATCCTCAAACACCAGAGACTCCTTCCCCCAAGTTAGAGTTATAACCAAATTTTCGTAGGAACTCGGTAAGGAATTCAGCAGCAATAATGCCTTGTCTTCTTCCTCGAACTTCACATCAACCTTTCTCAAGTCGCTCACAAATTGACTGAAACCATTAATGTGTTGGCTCAAATTCGAGCCCTCCTTCATCTTGAACCCATACAATCTTTGCTTAAGATAAAGCTTGTTCGACAAAGACTTAGACATGTACATTGCCTCCAATTTCTTCTATACATCAGCTGGTGACTGCTCATCCATGACGTGATACATCATATCATCCACCAAGCACAAGCGAATTGTCGCCACCGCCTTGGCCCCCATCTTCTTCCACTCTTGCTCCTCCATCTTCTCGGGCTTCTTCTCCGAGAGTGCGATAACCATTCCTTGTTGCACGAGGAGATCTTTGACACGCCTTTGCCATAACCCAAAATTCGATAAGCCATCGAACTTCACAAGAGCAAACTTTGCGCCGTGATCCGACATCCTCTAACCTTAGCTCTGATATCACTTGTTAGGAATTCAGCAACCAAGAAAATAAAACGTGCAAAGAATATGAACACAAGAGATAACGTGGTTCGGCCTAATGCCTACGTCCACGGGGAGAAAGGAGAACTTTTATTGATGGATCTGAGTCACAAAGCCATACAAAACCCTTAGGTAACATGCCTTTATATAGAGGCAAAATCTTTATATCAAGTAATCTATTTAGGTCGAATTATGAATCCAAAACAAGAATCTGAAACAAAACAGGAAAGCAATTCCTATTTTGGTTATTTCCTGATTCCTCGCCAAACTCAACAGTAACCTAGTGGATTCAGGAGAGCCTTGCTACTTGATTAATGTATATGGTCTGCACTCTGTGAATGAACAAGAGGAGGTGCGGAAAGAAATTTTGTTGTATCAAGGAAAAAATAAAGCAGACCTATGCATAATTGCGAGGGACTTTAATGCGATGATCTCCGAAAAGGGAAGAAGAAATGGAATAATGGGCGAGAGTTCAAGTATGAGAGGGTTCAGGATCTTCATTGAAAGGAGCGGTCTAGTCGACTTACCTTTGCAGGGTCAAAGCTACACATGGAGAAGAAATGAGTCGACAAGTCGAATAGACCGCTTATTGGTCTCTACATAGTGGTTTCATTTTCATCCGGATCTACTACAACGAGCTCTCCATAAAGGCAATTCAGATCACAACCCGTTACTCCTACAATTATCATCAATGAATTGGGGACCGAAACTTTTTTGATTCCATAATTGTTGGTTACAATACCCTGGCTTTCAACAATTAATTGTTGATTGGTGGTTAGAATTGGATAACTCCACTTTGGGCCGAATAGACTTATTTACAAGTTGAATTTGTCGAAAAGGAAGTTGAAACTTTGGAATATGGAGACTTTTGGGAAGGTGGAACGCAGAATTACAAAACTGGAAGAGGAATTACACTTACTAGACAAAAAGGAAGAAGAGATGCCTTTGACAGAAGTCGAGAACAGGAATAAGGCAAATTGGGTTTCGGAATTGTGCTCAAGTAGAAAGCAGTTAGAGTGTATCTGGAGACGAAAGGCAAAGGTAAATTGAGGGACAAATGGATATTGAAACACTAAGTATTTTCACGCCATGGCATACTTTCGACCAAATTCAAATCATATTGGATGTTTATAGGTCAACGAGAAGCTCTCATACAATCCTGAGGTGATCAAATTGGAGATTCATCAATACTTCAAAAATCAATTCCAAGATCCAATGAGACCAACATCCGCATCTTTTCTTGAATCCACTCCATCAAGACAAGAAATTAAATAGGTTATTTCTCACACGCATTCCGGAAATTTTTTCAGGAGATCACCTATCTTGATTCTACTCCCGGCCAAATGCATTTAACTTTGAAGTTCTCTTAAAATGTGTGTCAGAAAAAAAAGTATCAATCAAATTACTTAAAAATTTCAGATAGAACATATCATTTACGGGGTAGCACAGATGACAACAAGGCACCCGGTCCTGACGGGTTCAACCTAATTTTTTTCATGAAGTCGTGGGAAGTGATTAAGGAGGACGTGTCTGTTTTCGTGGAAATTTACTTCAAACCGGGTAAGATACATTCCAATATTACCTCTTCATTCATTACCTTTGTGCCAAAGAAGTCTGGAAGTCCCACCTTGGATAATTTTAGACCAATATGTCTTGTGGGAAGTTTATACAAGGTCATATCCAAGCTGCTCGCTAACTGTTTGAAGAGTGTTATTCATGAAGTGATCGGATTGGAGCAATCACGTTTTATTTAGGGTCGAAAAATTATGGAGAGTATCATGATAGCAAGTGAGGTGATAAATCACCTCAAAAAGACGAAGAAAAAAGGTGTAAACATAAAGCTAGATTTCTCAAAGGCATTTGATCATGTCAATTGGGATTACCTTGAAGAAGTGCTACATTCAATTGGCTTTGGTATGCAATGGCGCGGCTGGGTGAAAGAGTGCTACCGAAGTGCAAGAGCATATGGTTTGGTAAATGGTTCACCAACGAATTTGATCAAGTTCGAGAGAGGTTTATGATAGGAAGATCATCTCTCCCCCTTCCTCTTTATCATCGCAGCTGAAGGTCTAAGAGTGGTAATTAATAGAGCAACGAAAATGGAATTGATTAGAGGCATAAGCTTACCTGGAGGAGCTCAACAAACAATGTTTCAATATGTGGATGATACGATATTGATGCCCACTAATAGCGAAGAAAAATATCATCGATACCACCACGAAAACAAAAAATTTTCAACTCTAATATACAAATGTTAAAACACTTCCTGAAATAATACGGACCACATAGGCGTCAATTGCAAAAATAAAAGAGCCCAAGCCGATCCATCTCAACGTAGAAAGGCCCGAGCTCAAGCCCACTCAAAGATTACTTAACCATTCACATCCAGGAGAGAAATTTTGGCCACAGGAGAAGCTTATCCTTAGGGGTGAACAAAGGGATTATTCGTATCCGAATTATTCGAAATTCTAACTATCTAAAATATCCGAATCAGCATTTTTAGTATTCGAGTCCGAGTCCGAACTCTCCACTATCTGATATCCGATATCCAAATTTTTTTCGAATACAGATACGGATAATCTGAACTATCCATTTTTTCACGTCTTCAAAAATAAAAATGGTATCATGATGTAAAAAATGAATCTGTAGCCAATATTTACAAAAGTAGCTTTGCTATTGTATAGCTCTCGACCAATTTTTTCTATTATCTCCATAAAAACTAAAGAAAAATCCAAACCTGGTAAATCGTAGTTCAAGGAATCAAGGAAATTTTTATTTGAAAAAATTGAAATTTACGGGTAGTGGTAGCGTGATAGTTTTTTGACTAATAATTTTTAATGGACTTAATTTTGTGGACTACTGCAAGGTATGACTACTTGTAATTTTTATTTTATTTAATGAACCTATTTTTAATCGGATATCCTCCGAAATATCAATCTTATTATCCGTATCCGTATCCGAGTCTAAAATATTTATTTCGGATAATTCGTATCCGAGTCCGGATTTAAAATTATCCGAGTCGTAATCCAAAAAAATTACGGATATTGGATACGGATAATGGATATTGAATTTTTTGCTCACCTTTACTTGGGAAGATCAAGAAGAACGAGCACATCCACCTCTTGCCCAGTGGTGTCGACCAACAACTCGGGAATTTAAAATTTTATTCACTCACCAAAAAAAATTCTGCCAAGCGTGCACAAATACACTACACTATTAGAGTTGTTAAACACAAAACAACTCCTAAAAAGATCTAAAGATGTACAACTATCTAATAATTTAAGCTATTAGATAACTGACAACTTTGACATTAAATTCTCGCAGTCGGGCATCTTGAAGAATCATGGTCACGTCACCCTCCCATACCACCTCGATGTGACTCCAATTTTAAATTTAATTTTGATATCCTTGGAGGAGTTGTATCACCACAAATTTTTATTCTTCTGATCGGTAATCTCGTATATTTGAAGGACGATTCTTGTATTTTCCATGATGGTATCTTAATTCTTGAAGATCGCCTTGCTTTGAACGTTGTTGGACTTTTCCATTTCCATTCTGATAATTTCTTGTTCGAACTGTGGGCATCCTTTGTCCCCCCATTTGCTTTCATCCAACTCTGGCCCGTTAGCAACCTCTCCAATTTCCTGCTTCTGGGCCAAACTCCACGGCCCGTGCCTCCAAAAGGAACCAGAAGTTTCTAATAGGTACTTCTTGTCCTCATTTGGTTTTGGAGGGTAAGTGAAATACTCACGTGGAGTTGTGAGTTCGAACGCCGCCCCCGCCCTAGGGGTTGTAGGCGCCTGTTGATTGGCCGGGTCACATCCGCTCGCTGTCCTAAGAGACGCATCTTTTCATCTCTCTCCTTCCATGGAGATTTCAGAGAACAATATCGAGGCCCCAGCCCTTTCTTGTCCATCCATGAAATCAAGGGAGTCTTTTCTCTCCAATGAACTACTTTGCCTCTTCTCGGTGACCTCCGAGGGGTTTTCAATGGAGGAACCATCGTCCACCTCCTTGTCTTTTCTCGGAGAAAACCCCTCCCTCTCCTTAGAACTTTGCTCCATATTTTATCCATCCACCATGCAGATTTTCGAGATGGTGATAAGGTAGGGAACCCCGTCAATTCCCACCCTCACATGTAGGGGAATACCTTGAAGACGAACCCAGACGCACCTCGAGGCAGCTTTGAAACGAGAGTTCCATGGCTCTATCAGTTTGAAAAGAGGTCAACGTTTGCAGAGCCAAACCTGCGTGTCTTAATTTTCGTCGAGCGTGATCAGCAGCGAGTCTCCGCCAAGAATCCGAGTCTGAGATTTATTGATTCCGTATCCCTCAAGCCATTCCTGGATGTTCTTCAAATGGTTTGTTGTATGCAAGTGGGCAACCAAGCTTCTTTCTAACCATTTGGTTGCTCCCGTTGTCGTTTGATACTGTAGAACGTTTTGAACACCCCCATGAGCAACGTATTGGTCCGTCTTTTGGCTTCCAGATAGTCTTCCATCCACATAAGACGACTTATGCTTCTGAACCCAGGTAGTCTTGCTTACCTGTTCATTTTTTTTGTTTATGCTTGGCTTCTCTCCCATCTTCGTCCTTGGCTGTCTTTTGTATTTGGACACCGTCACCCGGATTTTGTTGTTTTCGAATCTCTTGCCTGAGATCTCCTCTATTAGTCTCTGACCATCCTCTGTTTTCCTGAGCCTTGCAAATCCGAATCGTGAATTCCTTTTGGACAACTTCGCAGGGATGTAAACATCCAAGATTCGAGCCTTCTCGTAGAAGAGTTGTCATAGTTCCAATATGGTCCAGTTTAACGGAAGATTGTCGGTGTACAGGTCTCCTTAGGGTTCCAGGTTCCACCGCCCCCCTGTCCTTCCCCCATTGGAAGGTGGGTGTCAACGACGGTGGAACAGTTTTGGTTTGGTTTTCGGTTAGAGGTTTCGAGTGGAATTCGTTCATATTTTATATATATATATATATATATATATATATATATATATATATATATATATATATATATATATATATATATATATATATATATATATATATATATATATTAGTGATTTGAAAGGAGGGATTAGATGCTACTATTTGGGTTTATTACCACATACATATAGGTACATTTTACATCATAAGTGTACAGTTACTACCTAGGATAATCATGTCCACTAAAGTGATCTTGAATATTTTATTATTGAAACTTCCTAGTAAAATTAAACGAAGTTTATTATTTGAACCTTGTAGAAAAATCAAACAAACTTTTAGAATATTTTGAAATGTTATAATGTATCTTGTGAAATATATAATGACAACAAAGTTTTTGAATTGTCAATATGTGTTTCGAATATTGTTAAGAATAAATGACAACTTAATTTGGTACATTAATTGCTAGTTCAATATTTAATTTATCATAAATTTGAAATATTGTGAATTTATATTTAAAATTAAAAATTTAAAGAATTAATTTAAATTCGAAAGTTCATACGATTTTGATAAATTCAAATTTAAATCAATTAAATTTGAATTTATTCAAATTCGAACCGTGGTCAAGACCTGAGAAAGGATAAACTATTGAAAATCAGTACTGCAAACTATTGATAATAGACGGCTCACCTTAATCAAAAAGCTGTTTTGTCTTGTCTCCCGAAAATAATCGGAGGATTAGCAATCGGCCGCCTACAATTGAACAGCAAGGCACTTTTATTGAAATGGATATGGAATTTTATCACTAATAAGGAGGCGAATTGGGCTTAGCGATAGCAAGCATTCACAATTTTACACCGGTTTCTTGTGTTGATTTCCCACGGGCAGGCAATGGAGGAGGAGCTTGGTCAGATATTTGCGCAACAGCTTGTTAGAGCTTTCGAGAAATTAAAGAGGAAATGATTTGTGGGCTTGTTTTCTATTCTATTTGGACTAGATTTTGGACTCCTAATTTTACCTAGATAGTTTAGTTGATGTACAAGGGTTTGCCTCTATATAAAGGCATGTTACCCTAAGGTTTCATATAGTTTTGTGACTCGGATCCATTAATAAAATTTCTCCTTTCTCACCGTGGACGTAGGCACTAGGCCGAACCACGTTATCTCTTATGTTCGTGTTCTTTGTGCGTTTTGTTCTCTAGTTGCTGAATTCATAACAATTGGTATCAAGAGCTTGGGTTGGAGGATGACGGACGGTGCGAAGTTTGCTCTTGTGAAGTTCGATGGTTCTTCGAATTTTGGGTTATGGCAAAGGCGTGTCAAAGATCTCCTCGTGCAACAAGGGATGGTCATCGCGCTCTCGGAGAAGAAGCCCGAGAAGATGGAGGAGCAAGAGTGGAAGGAGATGGGGGCCAAGGCGGTGGTGACAATTCGCTTGTGCTTGGCGGTTGATTTGATGTATCACGTCATGGATGAGGAGTCACCAGCTGAGGTATGGAAGAAATTGAAGGCAAGGTATATGTCTAAGTCTTTGTCGAACAAGTTTTATCTTAAGCAAAGATTAAACAGGCTCAAGATGAAGGAGGGCTCGGATTTGAGTCAGCACATTAATGGTTTCAGTCAACTTGTGAGCGACTTGAGAAAGGATGATGTGAAATTCAAGGAAGAAGACAAGGCATTGTTGCTGCTGAATTCTTTACTTGGCTCCTATAAAAATTTGGTTATAACTCTAACTTGGGATAGGAGTCCCTGGTGTTGGGTGATTCGACACCTACAACTTCTTTGATTCAGGTATGGTAACTATGGGCGATGGTTCTACTTGCAGAATTGCTGGCATAGGTGATATCCAAATCAAGATGTGGGATGGTGTTGAGAGAAAATTGTGTGGGGTTAGGCATGTTCCGAAGTTGGAGAGGAATTTGATCTCGTTAGGAGACTTGGATTATAGTGGGTACAACTATAATATTGTAGGCGGGCTAATGGAGGTGGAGAACGATGCTGTGGTGGTGATGAAGGGTGAAAGGAATGCTAGGAACACCTACAGGTTACTGGAGAACACGGTTGTAGGTGGAATCACATCATTAGGTTTCGATAGAGGGGAGAAAAGCTCTTGTGTGATGGAGCGAAAGCTTGACATAAATGGTTTGAGTGGAGTTGGGATTCGCGGAGACAAAATTAGCAAATTCCCGCTATGGTTGTCTAAAGAGACGCGCACATCAAAGGTGTTGGGTGGGTTTTGCATGGGGAATGCAAAGCCGTTGGTAGCACCACGGATGAATCAGGTATCTCATTCAAAGCCGAACGGTAGAGTTCGTAGCATGTCGAGAGTTCTACTTGGTGGAACAAAAGGTTGCCCTTTGTATGCTATGGCATGTAGCATTGGTATGAGGCAAGAAGGTCCAGCGGAGAAGCAGTTTGAGATTGTGGAGCATGGAGCTGACCAAAAAATAGAGGACGCATCTATTGGTCGCAAGGTTGCTTCAGCAGGTTGCTTCAGCAGGTGGACTTGCTAGTTGGGGTTCAATGGAGATTGGAGGGGATAGGCCAAGCAAGCTCGGAAGCTCGAGCTTGAGGGCTGACTCCATGTGATTGAACGGAAAAAAGTGGTGAGAAAGTTGAGATGGTATTATTGATAGCGGTGTATCTATGGTTAAGGTGGAGCTGGTAGAGTTGGTTTGGTTTCTCAAGTTCTCTTAGTTCTTCATGTGGCGGTATTTCATCAAGGTGGAGTTTGTTGAAGTTCGGATAGAGCTTCATGGTTCGTCCACATGATGATTTCTCGTCAAGGTGGAGATTGTTAGAGATGTCGAGAAATTAAAGAGGAAACGATTTGTGGGCTTGTTTCCTATTCTATTCTGACTAAGTTTCCTATACAAGAGGCAAACCCTTGTATATCAAATTAGGAATCCAAAACCTAGTCTGAATAGAATAGAAAATAAGCCCACAAATTGTTTCCTTTTTAATTTCTCGATATCTCTAACAGCTTGGTCATCACATTCAGGGAATGACTCACGATCTTAGGGAACACTTGCAAGTAGAGGCTCCTTCCCGTAAATGAACCTGCTGTATCGTGCTCCCATCTGATTCTGTCGTTCCCGTTACGTTTAAGATTAATATTGAGTAAGATCCGTCACGCAAGTTTCGTCTTCATACCAGAGACCATGACCAGCAGTTTAAGTTCCACATTTCGCAGTTGATTACCCTTTCATCTTTTTGATTACAGAGTCTAAATAGTTCAGGGAATGTTACCTTCAATGGTGAGTTTGAAGCCCATACGTCATGCCAGAACCAAGTCCCACTGCCATTTTGAATATCCAGTTTCATGCCTGCCCTAAATTGTGGTGCAGTGGTAGAGTTCGAGTTGGCCAGCTTGCAAATGGAATTCCTGGTTCCACCTTTCCCATCGAAATTCTTGTTAGCGGAAAGTTGAGGTTTGTAGAGTCTGTGAATCAATGAATACCTAAGATCACTTTGCACCACAGAGCGTCGGGCTGGTTGATGAAGCGTGCCCGCCATTCTAGAAGCAGGGCCTGATTCTTGACATCTAATCTGATAATTCCCAGACCTCCGCCGTCAATTGGAAGGGATATATTTTCCCAAGCTACTAAGTAGAGATTTTGTTTCTCTACATCTCCAGCCCAAAAGAAGCTTCTCATGCACTTTTCCAGTTTAATTTGTACCCCTTTCGGCATTTGGGATAGAGAAAGAAAATAGGTGGGTAGGATCTTAGAACCGATCTTATCAGAGTCATTCTTCCTCCTAATGATAACAATGTGTCGTTAGCATATTGTAAGAGGCATAGCTGATCGGATAGTCCTGGTAAGCTCAGCCCTTTAATCAATTTCTGGTTCGTAGCTGAAACAATTAATCTCCTCAGGCCTTCTGCGATAATTAGAAACAGGTAAGGTGAAACTGGGCCACCTTGTCTCAGCCCCCTATATATCTTGAAGAGGTTTGTGGGTGATCCATTCACTAAAACTGACCCTGACGCATCCCGGATGCAGTACTCAGGTTATTTTCAATGTCTGCCCACGAGATTGAGTCGAATGCCTTGCCGAAGTCCAGTTTCAGCAGTTTTTACTTTTTCAGGTGAGGAATTATCTCATTGGTGATCAAAACTCCATCTAGGATTTGATGAATGTCGAGTGCTCTTGTCCGATGATACAGGTCATCACTCTTTACAGTCTCAGGCTTAAAATATTGGCCAAGATTTTGTATAAACTTGCTATGATTGAGATTGGCCTGAACTCTTTAAGGTATCGAGAACCTTTCACTTTAGGGATCAATGCTATGAAGGAGGCCAAGATCTGATGATGCAAGGTAATGTGAGCCTTCCCCCTTCGACCACGATGCTTCCAACTTAGCTACCTTTTACTATGATTGAGGCACTTGTGTGAAAAAATTCATGTCCCCACTTAATCCTTGAGCATGGTCTCCACATCAAGTCTGCTTTCTTATATTATTATTTCCAAAGGAGATTTTGCCACTTCCTTTCTTCTTCCAATCCTCTCTTCATCGAGCATGTTAGCTTCATCCAGTAGGTCGAGTTTGTCCAGTTCCTACATATTAAATAATCATTACCAATAAAAATTTGTTCAAATGACAATGGACTTGGACTTAGAAATTTGTATTTAAACTTCACGGGTATAAAAATTACTATTGGGAGAGTCAACCTTAAAATAGGGTCTCACACTCTTAATATTAGAATTTTGACAAAAAAATAGAGTATTAAAATTTATTTATTTCGATAAGATATGTCATAAGATAACCCATGAGTGTGTCCTTAAGTATGCTAATAAAATAAATCAAAAGTAAATATAATATAAATATAAAAGTAATTATGGTCCCCGTAAGTCAAACTGGGTAACTGTATGATATTGCATTTAAACTCAATCTCTTACATAAAATTAAAAAGACAAAATTCAATTTAGTACCATAAACTTTAATATCTTTTTTTAACCAAGTACCATGTTGTTTCTTTTTTTTTGTGACAGGATAAATTTGGAACACCTTTGTCACCAAAAAGGAAAAATTACAGTTTACTTGGTAATAATCGTCAAACTAAGTTTTATTAAGATAAATTTTTTTCTTAATAAAAAATTAGTGAATTTCGTAAAACTTTTCAAAATTACTTTTTAAAGTGGTAAATTTTTTGTAAGATTGTAAACCTCCTTTTTAGGTAGTTTGGTGCCACACTGTGGAAATGTCAAAACTACTCTTTTAGTTAAATCGTGATGTTATTGGCCTGGTCGAGGAGGGAGACGAGAACGGCACCGTCGAGGGATGGGCTGATCCTGGCGGACACGACGGGGATGAAGGGGGAGGAATCAGGGAGGAATATTTTGGCGTGACAGAATGGACAGCTGGCGTGGGATCAGAGCCAGATGTTGATGCAGTTCATGTTAAAGAGGTAGGAGCAGGCCGAGGGAGTCCTCACTTAGTCGTTCTCTTCGAATTCTAATAAGCACACGGTGTAATCTTGCAGAACAACATCGTTCGACGGCAGATTGTAGAGGGAGAGAGGGATCGTCTTGATGACGGAGTCATCGAACCCGTAAGGGGAGTACATGTGGAAACCAGCGGCCCCGTTCGGGGAGGAATAGTCGAACAGGATGGGAGGCGAGTCCAGGTTGGAGAACGTGGTGAAGTAGGATGGAGGCAGGAGTAGGTAACCAGTAGGAAGGCCACCACCACAATGACAACAATGGCGATGAGCAGCGGGCTGAAGTACATGCCCAAGATGCCGGTGTTGTTTGACGGCAGAGGAGACTGACTAGTAGATGACGAGGACATTGTTGGCGTGGTCGTGGACGTGTGTCCTGCATATGGAGACGGTGATATGGCCCACAAGGAAGACGGAGAAGGAGAAAGGAAGTAAGATCCGGTCATCACATATAAAATGATACGCAAGAGAATATTCATCCATAAGATGCCATTGAACCCACCAGAGAATCTTAAGATGTCGTATAAAATGATACGCAAGCTTAATAATGGACTAAAAATATCCCCTAGTGAGCTAGCTCAGGGTCAAAATGACGACATCATTTGGATGTGAAAGGTCGGGCAATTGCCTGAGTCGTTAACTGTCACACGATTGAAACTACGAGTATTAGATTGATGAGTTTTAAACTACAAATTTTAAGTGTCAAACGGTCATTTACCTCATAGTACTAAAATAAAGTTTTCCCATCTGTATGTGAGAGGGGAAAACTAAGAGTACAGTTCACCTACCAGTAAATTGACTATATTGCCCTCATTGTCTTTGGTTTTAACTTTTTTCCTAGTCGTATGCTGCTTACGTGTACTCACTCATTTCTCCGTGGTTCCTTTTTTGGTGCAGTCTGATGACTAAAATGGCCTCTTTTTTCCCTTCACAGCGCCAGATATTTTAATGGGGGCTCGGAATTTCACATGCATGCAACCATCTAATGATTTGGTTTTGAGAAACTAAAAAACTGAGGATATCGACATTTGTTTTTCCTATCTTACTAGTTTATGATGATGTTATTAATTTCTAATCTGATTCCGGATTTCTGACTTCCTCTATTTCAGGACCATATTTCCACTTCTTTGCGGCTTGTCAGATTATCACTTCCCCCAAAGAGTTCCTTAAATCCCTCTCTCACGCTCACATTAACTTGTACTCAAATGAATCTGTACTATATTGTACGTCACAACGCGATTAATGTACTAACCTGTCAGGATTTTGGTTCAGGATTTTATTCAAATTTTACAAATATAAAAACAATAAGTAATTTTTAAAATATGATCTAACAATGCTCAATTCTATCGATAAGCAGTTATATCAACTAGTGTTCTAGTTTTACCATGTATCAAGTTTGAAAGATTGAAATGCATCGGTTTAAATATTTATTAAAAAAATTTCATCACATTTTAAAAATCCTACCTTACTTGAATTTAGATTAGTCGGCCTAATAATAAGATACTAAATAGTATAAACGAAAAAACATCGCTCGACTCTCTTAGTTTATATTGAAATTACCGAATTGGTAAATTCCAAAGTAATTATACGAATCATTAGTTTAATTAAAATAGTCGATTTGCACTAGCCAATCCTATATTTTACATGTGACACTTAGGAACCAAATTGGCAGCTGGGTGTAATTTACTTCTACAGATAAATTAATATCCCGCCATAATATTTAATCACGGTCATCCTTGTGACCTAAGAAACCAGTCAACCACGTTAATTTCTTACAATAAAAAGATAGTGCACGATTAATTCATAATTAAATAGATCCAATTAGCTGCGCAAATGGTTAGCTAGCTCACAATAGCAAATGAGGATCTTTCAAATATTATACTCTCTGAAAAAAAGAGTACCATAGTCTTTTCAACTACTTTTTTTCCTTATCTTAACAAAAGGGTACGTAACACCCCTTGAAAAAATAAATGTTGTTTCAATAAAGTAACAAATCGACAAGGTTTCCCTACACCATAAGGGCCAATATTCGTCCGTACGATTACAAGAAAAATAAAATTAAAGCAAGAAGTGCGTGCTCCCTTTTTTCCAAACAAATATAATCATTTCCCATCTTTGGTTCTATTCAATTATATTTAATTTGAATCTAAATTATTCGACACGTTAAATATTTTGATATCATATGATATAAAAAATAATAATCGAGTGAGCTTTTCTTCTGATATTTTATTTTTTCAGATTTTGAAATTGTTGGAAAGTGAAGATGACGGCAAATCTTAGTGAATGGTGGCCGCAGATTCTTGTAATAATGTCATACTTACTTTAAAGGATAAATTACTCTTTGGACCCTCTTGTATACCATAATTACAAAAAAGATCCTTACTATTTTAAAATATATTTTACCGTCCTCACTGTTTAGCGAAAAAATATAATCTTATGTAACATAGTGTTCACACCCACCAACATATAATCTTATTGGTAACTTTAGACCACTTTAAATTTGTCGAATCTTGTATTTTTAAATTTTGGGAAAACTTGAACACTTCTTTTTGAACTTTTCCAAGGAAGAAAGAGAGGCAAGACACATCAGTTTAGACCTGATCACGGTTCGAATTCGAACGAGGAGCCCCGAGGCGAAGACGCCGTTTGGGCCGCGGTCGTGGAGGGCAAGGAGCCCCGAGGCAACGACGCCATTTGGGAGTCGATTTAATGTTCTCCGATTAATATATAGATAGGTTTTTTACTTTTTTTGGTTCCGTCGGCCTTGGGTTTTGGGGGGAGGATGAGGAGGAAGAAGAAGAAGAAGAGAAAAAGAAGAAGAGAGGGGGAAGAGAGAGAGAGAGAAGATCTACGTGGCACAATGTCATCAGATTTTGTTAATGTGGCAAGTCCAGATGGACGCGCAAAGTTCGGGCAGGTCGGGAGGGTTTCGGCAGCTGCCCGTAGACCTTTTTGATGTTAATTAGAATAAGTATTACTCGATTGGTCAATTTTTTACCACAAAATACTAAAATAATTTTAAAATATACCAAAAAGTACTAAAGTAGACTTTTTACTAAAAAATTTTCAGACGATCAGTTTGTCATAAATCCCATTTTGTCAAAAAAGGAAAAGGGATGTATCAGATTGATGTTAAACACGAACACGTGTACGAAATCCCATATTGTAATTTGCATATTTCCGTTTCTAGTGTGGCCTTAACATATTAATTTATTACGACTTTTATGAAAGCTGAAGTCATGTTCTTTATCATCTACTCGATCCTGCATGCCTTTCACGCTTGCCTTTCTTCGTGGAATATCTATCACGAAGTTAACTCTTAAATCCGTCGAAAAAAAGTTAACGTGAGAATTGTTATATGGAAAAATATAATGAATTTTTTTTAAATGTTATCAAGTCAAATTTTATAAATAAAAAATATATTATTAAAAAAATAATTTCTAAATAAGATTTTTTTAACGATTGCACGTCATCACCTAGAATCCACGGACTTGCTATTTTTCAGACATATTTGTTTGAAATTTTATATTAGTTTCAATATATCAAGAGGTAAGACATTTGGCATGTTTGAATGAATGAAACTTCGATAAATTGTAAGAGAAATGAAATAAATATTTTGTAGTACCTACTGTATATTTAGAAAGCAGTGAATTTTCTTAACTTAATTAATAAACATGTCAAATTAATGTTGAAAATAATATTTTTCTATCTATTTAGACACACACATAACAAGTAATACACACTAAATATCGAGATATGATGATGTGAACTAGGTCCCTAGTTTTGAAATTTATTATGATCTCATTATGAATGATATAATTTACAACGATCTTAATTAATATAAAAAATGAATTTCCGTAAATTGGTAAAAGAAATGTATTAGATCATCTGCGAATCATAAAACCCAGATTGGTAAAAAAATACAAAATTTTTAACCCAGTTCGTTGGGAATTGACTACGTCAGACAATGCTACCAAGCCAGAATTATTATACTAAGATCTTGTGAAATTTTTTTTCTGGATATACAATTACAATAACATCAATAAATTATTTATACTAAATAAGGATGTAACCTAATCTCTCAAACAAGTCTTAATTGTTGGACATTTTAATTCCATAAAATGTTATATATGCAACGCACCATGTCCACTGGACGGGAGTGCCAAATAATTGAGCCATATAGACGACTTCTAAAAGTCTTTCCGGGCCACTGTGGTTTCTATATTCCGGCCCCACCACTGCTTCACTCTCCCCTCTCATTTACTACTTCATCAGTAGTTTAGTAACGAGCCACTTTCTCCGTTGACACAGCAATACATTCTTTTTTATTTTTAAAACAAAATACTAAAAAACTAGAATCTAAAAATTTACATTGAAAATGAGCTTACCAAAAAATCCTCTGGGTCCCTGTAAAAATAATTCACTGTAAAAAGTCGATAAGTTCCATTAGAAACGCATCTCTGGGTCCCTTCATTAGTCTCTATTAGTATAATTTTTTTTTGTTTGATTAAAAAATATATTTTTTTACTCAATCCACGACATTCCGTCCATTAATGTTTAATTCTCTTAATAATTTATGAACAAATAATGTATCATTTAATATTAAAATCAAAGAACACCAACATAAATTATCTATTTGATCCTGTATGCTTTTTACTCGATTGCCTTTCTTCGTGGAATATCGATCACGAAGTTAACTTATAAATCCTCTCGAGAAAAAGTTAACAGGACAGTTGTTACATGTGAAAACATTTGTTCACATTTGCTTTTTTCAGAAAGGATCCTATTAAAAAAATCATTCACGGACAAAAAGTTAACACACTTTTTTTTGAAGAACACTTGGAATCCACTACTTGCTATATGAGTGATTTCTAAAGTTGGTCGGGCGACGTATGTCTTCCGTAGCTTTAGTACTTGTGTCTCGGGATTCATCATTAAATCTTAAAATTAAGAAAAAATTACTCACAAATCTCTTGAATTTGCTTAAATATACTCAAAAAATTTTCTGTTCACAAAATACATTCCGAAGTCCCTAAATGATGTAAGCAACTTTTTTTATTTTTTTATAGAAAAGACCAAAATACTCTCAAAAAATAAAAAAAATTACATAACCCCTTCAACTTCCATCGATTCCCTCGCCGGAACTTTCTTCTTCTCCGGCGACCAAATCCCAAAAATCCATCAACCAAACAAATAATCCCAACCAAACAAAAATCATCCTCTATTCCCAATAGAGAACATCAACCGTCGTCGTCTCCTTGGTGAGGTCCGAGCTCGAGGCCCACGGTGTCGCCAGCGCCATTTTTATCGCCTACAATTTAGCTAGATGGACAAAAAACTAAATCCATGAGCTCCAGCAATTGAGGCCAGCCCGCTGTCGAGGACGGAGATGGTGTTGGGGCAGTGAAGAGGCGGTTTAGGCTTCAACAACCGGAGCCCTATCTAAAATGAAAATGTGGATGATATGCACGATGACGTCGGTTCTGGTGTGGACCTGCATAGTCTAGCTCACCATCGTCGGTGACATGTGGGGCCCCCACATCCTCAATAGATGGCCTTCCCTTTGCCTGCTTAAGCCGCCAGTCGTCGGCTTTGCTCTTCCCTTCGCTGCCGGACAAGGTTCTCCTTCCGAAGAGAGAGAGATTTATTTAGGGGTTCTTTTGTCGGTGTGTAAAGATTAGATCTTTGTCTGTGCCCAGTTGGTAATTTTGCTCCTCTTATTAACTCAGAGAGAGGAAATGAGATTTCTTTCAATGAGGAAGAAGGTTAATTCAACCCATTGTTTTAATTTTTTAGGATTTTTTTTCGCCGGAAAGATGATCGGAGAAAATGACCGGAGATCTAAGTTGACCGGATCAAAGGTATTTTAGTCATTTTAATGAAAAAATAAAAAAAGAGCTGCTAACGTGAACCAGGGACTCCAAAGTATAATAAAAGAAAACTAGAAATACTTCGGAATATATTTTTTGAATAGGAGGAACTTTTGAGTATATTTAAGCAAATTCGAAGGATTTAAGAGTAATTTTCCCTAAAATTAATGTTGCTGCGGAAAAATCATTTTGATTTTATGTGATCGATCATCTTCCGAGTCTCATGTGGATTCCCCGGGAACATGTCTACTTAAATCGCTAGCTCTTGGGCTAATAGCTGTCTACTTCTGTATCCATGATATCGTTAGTACCCCGCCAAATATTGGTCTTTTCCAAATAAATATAATCATTTCCCATCTTTTGTTTTATTTAATTCGAACTTGAATTATTCGGTATGGTAAATATTTGATATCATATGATATAAAAAAAATAATTGAGTGAGTTTTTCTTCTAATATTTTATTTTTTCAGATTTTGTTTGTTGGAAAGTGAAGATGAGGCTAATTAAGGCAAATCTTAGTGAATCGTGGCCGCAGATTCTTGTAATAATGTGATACTTACTTTAAAGGGCAAATTACTTTCAGGTTCTTCTTGTATACCATAATTACGGTAAAGATTTTTACTATTTTAAAAAATATTTTACTGTCCTCGTTGTTTAGCGAAATATTATTTTAGGATCTCTGTTGCCGGAATCGTCAATTTTTTTCCTGCAATAGGCCACTTGAAAAGACCTAGCTACCCTCCCTTTAAAAAAAAGCTCTTATGAACAACATAAACACAATTTGTCTTCTTGCCTTCATCCGTTCCTTCAAAAATTGTTCTTGCCACTGTTCCTCTTCGAAAGATTCAATTAACTCTTGTCTACCTTCAATTAAGCTAAAATGCTTGAGAATGTGTGGTATGCCTTAATCGCGGCGGTGATGAGGAGGGTTGAATCTACCAACGAAGAAATTTTTGAAGGTGAGATGTGTAACCGCGAGCTTTTTGCACATTTATTTTATGTCATACTCAAGATTGGATTGTTTGGGCACATTCATCAAAGATACTGCATAACCAAAATATTCTACTTTTTTTGGAATCGGCAAGTCAATGATCGGCTGATGTCTTTGTGATATTCCAAGTAACTCTTGATGGTATAGGGTGACGTTGTGTTAATGACGTTGCAAACTTAGCCACTTTGCCAAGGAAAGCAAGATTATTTAATTCCTCTCGCAGCGACTTGAAGTTCTCGGCCCGAGGAAACGGCAACTTTTACATGTTAGCTTTTTGTCTTATTCATTTTTTCCATTAATGCGCTGCTTCTGCAACTAGGGAACTTAGATCTATTTCTACGAGACCGGATTGAGTGGGGACTAAAGAAAATTTGTCCATAGGTGGGGACTACATTTTGGGCCGTCAGATTTGATTATTTTTAAATCTGATGGTCAATAACCTATCAGGTGTTATTGGTTTGCATGTGAAATGATATTGGTTTGCATGTGAAGTAATATTGGTTTAGAAGACGCTGGTTTACTTATGAAGTGATATTGATTTACATGTGAAGTGATATTGGTTTACATGTGTAGTGATATTGGTTTGAGTTAGTCCCCATATTTGGGGACTACCCCAGTCCCCACCAAATCCACACCCTATTTCTACTGTGTATGTCCTCAAGGTGTATTGGTGCTTAGAGTACTTTGGGTGTAATTATTTTCAACGAGTAATATAAACATCTACTTATACATTAAAAAAATCTACGTGACCTGGATTTTCTGTTGACATCTATCCCTCCTCCAAAAGAGTGAACGAGTAGTGTTTATTAAATTCGACGAGACTCTATCACAATAGAAGAGTAGAAAATTGTTGAGATTACTATATCACTAGTTTTGTTTGATATGTTACTAGATCAGATTGTTCTCGTGAATGATTTTATTACTCGCACGATCCCATGTCATGGTACGTTAACGCCTATTATCTTATAATTTTGGATTTGATATAAAAAACTTAACATAAACTTTCTAAATTGGAAGCATGTTTTCAATACAAGGGAGGAAGGAAATAGTACACATTAATTTTTATCTATTTTGCAGTTTACGGCATTTCAATCTCTGTTAAGATAATCAAACTAAATATGAACAAAAAAGGAGCTAAAATTAAGGCTCAAGTAGTTTCTGTTTCAGTATTTAATTACGGTCTACGTCTCTCTTTTTTGGTTTATAATTACGCTCTACATTGCATATAGATACATCCAACTGGGAATTGGAACTTTGTTCAGTGCCTATTCGTTATTGAAAGAGTAAGCACGAAAACGACTGCGAGCTGGATGCCTATAAAAGGGGGAAGCTGCAACGCCATTTCTCACATCTCCCTCATCATCACTAGCTATATAGACTATCCACGATTGGGTTAAACATGGCTTCCTCTAAGAATTTGTTTCTTATATTTTGTGCTTTTGTTGCTCTTGCTCTCCTAGTTTCTGCTGGTAAGTGCATACATAAAATACATAGTATTATATTGTTCTCTCTTCTATATTAAATGCATTATTTGTACACATATACATAAGTCATTTGTTGGTAATTCCAATATATCATGGGTTAAGCTACTTGTATAATTGGGTTAATAAAAAACCAAAATTGACAGATGAATTATTCTAATTTTGTCTCGAATTCAAGCAATTTAAAATTGAGGGAATCAGGAGAGAATACTTTTCTTCGTAACTTAAAAAAAAATATTTTGTATCCAAAGTAGTACTTAGTTTCAAAATTTATTGCGATCTCATTTTGGATGATAATAATTTATAACAGCTTATATCAAAGTTGAATCTTCGTAAATTAGTAAAAGAAATGTATCCGACAAAAAAGACTTATTTTGTATCCGAACTTATACCTAATTTTGAAATTTATTGCGATGTCATTCTTGGATAATAATAATTTATAACAGCTTAATATCAAAGTTGAATCTCCACAAATTGGTAATAAAATATATATCTGATCATCTTATTATCCCTTTCAAAAAACATTTGTTGAGTAGGCAAGCCTCACTTGTGTCTCGCGCTATAGTTTTACCTTTCCTCGTAATTAATAAATAATGTCTAAGCACTACGAGGGCGGACACGGTGGCAGTTACGAGAGCGGGCAAGAAATACCCGCGGTTCGACCCGGTGGCAGTCACTCTGGATCCACTGGCAGTTCCCCTTACAAGTGCGGACATGGTGGCGGTGGGAGGAAGGTTTGCCCCCCATGATTGTTGAAGTAGGCCCACACGCTTGCGAGTTGTTAATAAATAAAGAGAGGAGGTTCCAGTTGCTGTCTATGTGGAAAGTAATAAAGTGTTAAATAAGGACTACCACCACTCGCATGGGAGGGAGTAGGATCTAATCAGATTTTGTTTGCTGTCATGTGTGCTGTACGCCCATTGTTAGGGTCCTAGGTCCAATTAATATTTAATAAATATCGATTTAATTACTTTATATTGATACATTAGCAAACACTAATGATCTCATTATGAATGATATAATTACTTTCTATTAAATGCACTATTTGTACATGAATATTTGTGTGTAATTTTATAGTTGTTTCAATATATTAAATCACTTGGCATGTTTGAATAAATGAAACTTCGATAAATTGCAAAAGAGATGGAATAAATATTTTTTAGTGCCTACTGTAAATTTAGAAAACAGTGAATTTTCTTTACCCATATTTTTTTTGAAACGTAAAATATATTTATTGAAAGCCAAACAAAGGTACAGATGAAACCCCACTGCAACAGTCGCAGAGCGAGCAACAACAGCTAGTATGGGTCATTGTGAAGCCGCAAACAATAGACATGTAAAAATAGGCCACCAAAGGAGAACCCAGCAGACACAAGACGGGCCATACCAGGTTCGTGACGAAGGTGAAGAAAGACCAGCAGCCAGCCAGAACGAAGACAAGGTTTGCATGACCACCACCAAGCAGACCAACCAGCACTAGACCCCGCACCGTAAAGACACCAAAGCCTCGGTCATATCCTGAAACTGTACCTCCTTTGCCAACCCGGACCAGAACGACCACTCTGAGAAACTTCGGAGGATAGTAAACATAATACCCTCAAGTGTGGGAAGTTGGCAGTCAAAAATCGCTTTGTTTCTCATAAGCCAGATGCACAACAACCCGCAGCGAAGAGGGTGCACCAAGATTTTCGTAAGAAGTCCCCGTTGACCAGGCGCATCCAATCCGCCAACATCGTTAGGGAGGGATTTGGATTCAGTGGGGACTACATAAAAATTATCCCCACGGTCTGGACTAATTATTGACCATTAGATTTGATCAAATCCTCTTTTTAATTGATCTGATGGCCAAAATTCACCGAGGGCATTTTCGGGTTTTGATCAAAGTACAACTAAATAGGGTTCAATGAGATTACGTCCATTCACTCCTTTCCTTTAGCGTTTAATTAAAAAAATCCCTCTCTTCCGCCTCTCTCTCAAACCCTAGCCGACTCTCTTCCTCACGCCATCATTTTGCCGGTCCCGACTCTCATCCATGAAGTTCTGACCTCCTCCTGGCGTCCGCCCCAGACGAGACCTCGCCGTCGTCGTCGAAGTGGCTGTCATCAGATTCGGGGATCCAGTAGAGGGACGAGGAGGTGGAGAGGCAGATGCACCTTCATGATTTGAGGAGTGAGTGCTGTGAAGGAGGAAGGGACAGGACAAAACGGAGTCGCAGCTGTGAGGAAGCATTGGCGGCCGAGAAAAATGGCACTGAATTGGCAGCAATAGAAGAGCACATGGTGAGAGAGAGAGAGAGAGAGAGAGAGAGAGAGAGAGAGAGAAGAGGCTCGAGGCTGCAGGGAAGGGGAGACCAGGAGTGGTAAGTGCTACCGCTTCGAGTTCAATACGGCACGTTTTGGCTGTAGTTTCCCTTTTGGAGCATAATAATATTTGCATATTTTAATCAATTCCGCTGGATTGGTCCTTTTGTAAACAAAATAATAATCAACTCTCATTGTTAATCGATTGTTTTCCATTTATTTGTTGATCACCACTCTCTCGCAGAGAGTAAACAGGGCAACAAGTGGAGACTATGGAGACCTATATTTGTGTGTCAAAAGTTTGAATTTTATTAACTTCGTACTGTTAAACCTTAATTCTTGTTAAGGAGGAAACCAATATCGGAGTAAGACGAAACCAATATTGCAGCACAATGAAACCAATATCAGAGTAAAATAAAACCAATATCCGAAAAGAATGATACTAATATCAGAGAAGAAAGAAACCATTATCATAGAAGAAGGAAACCAATATCCTAGAATAAGCATACCAATATCTGAATACAAAGATACCAATATCAGGGTAAAAGGATACCGATATCAGAGCAGAAGGAAACTAATATGAAAACCAATATCCGAGAAGATGAAAACCAATATCCGAGAAGATGAAAACCAATATTCCAATACAATCATACTAATATTTCCATAATTGTATTTCCATAATTGTATTGTTTGGCTAATATTTTTATTTTTTTTAATTATTTCCATAATTGTATTTCCAATATTACCCCTATCCTTTTCAATGGGGACTACTCATGTCCCCACTGAATTTGAGCCCGTTAGGGAGGACTTCCCAACGCACCACTCCACCCCCGCTAATTTGACCAAGGAGTACCACACCTTTGACGTAAAACCGCAATGTAAGAAGAGGTGGTCGGAAGTCTCAACCATATTAATAAATAAACATATCACAAGTAATACGCACAAAATATTGAGATCTGATTATGTGAACTAGTCCCTGGTTTTGAAATTTATCATGATCTCATTAATGATGACATAATTTACAACAAGCTTAATTAATTTAGAAATTGAATTTCTTCAAATTGGTAAAAGAAATATATCAGATCATCTCAGTACGAATCTTAAATATGGCTGGTTTCAAGGTGTATGTTTGCCCAATAATATAAATCGTGAAACATACTTCCGATCGAATTAACAATTGACATGATCAATGATTTTATGTTTACCTATCCTGCCCCCGTTATAATATGGCATATATAATTTGGTATACAAACAATTAATACATAGTAACTTACCGGTATAACCAGCCAACCACTTTTAAATGCTGCATTTTATATATTCAAGTAAATAGCACATTATGGATAGTATTAAATTATTAAGTGAGCGACCCTGACTCGCGCTATGGTTTCACATTTCCTGTTAATTAAAAAAAATTAATAAACAAACGTGGGTGGCGGATAAGAAGGCGGAAGTGGTGGTCTCGGCGTGGGGAGGAAGGGTTAATGTGCTCAAGGTTGCTAAAGTGGGCCCACACGCTTGTAATTTTTATTAATGAAAGAGGCTCTAGTTCAGTTGCTTTCTCCAGATTTGGTCGTTGATGCTTGTTATTTATGAATATAAAATCTTATGGAAATTAATCAAGTATTAGATGAGTACTGCCCCCACTAGCATGGGAGTAGGATCCATTCTATCTATATTTTCTATACAAAATTACAATTCCAAAGAAATACTTCCATAGGCCCCTCATTGAAAGAGTGGCCAAAAACCCACCGACGATCGCCTAAAATACCCTCCCGATTACGAAGATTAAAAACCGGATAAACCTCTCATCACATAGGTACTCCTAAGATTCTAGGAAGAGAATTAACTACTGGTTGTGAATACTCGATTCATTTGACCACCTTATTTATTTTTGTATATGGTAGAGAATTGAATACAAAAAAAGTTCGGCGTTGCAATTTTCACTCTCGAAGTTAGCTCTATTGCGAAGTAGTCAAATTCTCCACAATGCAAAGAGCGAGTAACCGACCTTCTTATGCATTCTACCCCTAAACAATTCCAACCATTGCGACAAAACAGAAGTGATGAAAGGACCTACACACCAATCAAATTCAGGCTTCTTGATTAAATTTTTTTTCCAGGGCCTCCAAGCAAATGTACAATGAAGGAACAAATGAGTTACAGATTCATCAAAATATTCACAAAAAGGGCAAAGAGAATCTCACCGTTCCAATCTTCTCATCTGATTTTACCGTGGAAGGGACTAAGTTTTGCCAAACACTTGACAGTTCCTTTGCCAAAGATGGTTGTCGGGCTTTCCGTGTGAGAAATTTATTCCGAATTGCCTTTACGAAGTATCTTTTATCGTTCTCCTCCGACCAAATAATTGTATCCACTTTGACTGGGCTTGGCTGTGCGTCCGCAAGTAATCGGAGAAGCATTTCCTCCTGCTCAGCCGCCCACGCAAATAAATTTCTTCTCAAAAGTAAGTTCCAACTCCATGATCCAGATTTCCACGTACCGAAATCTTCGTTTCTTGCACATTTTTGGTCGAAGGGCCATGTCTATTTAATATATCAATAGTTAAATACCTATTGGTATCTCGTTTATCGAACAAATTTTTTTTGTCAATGACCTCGACATCCGGTGATATATCTGTTGGAGCGAAAAATTAATTCACGAGTTTGTTGAACCTGTTTTGGTAAAAAAGCCATAACTTTCGGCTCAAGCATCGGATTGACACGATTTTAAAATTCACAGAAAGAGAAGACATAGATCTACAACTTTTAGTTTATGACTCTTTCATATTCAGCAAAGAAAGGGGACAAACTTGGGTTGGAATGTTTGGGCAGTTTAAATTTTTCTTATTAGGCCGAGGCTATGTTAAATTTTTCTGTTTGAAAACGGCCTAGGATTTTTTGTATGGGGCTGGGGCAAGCTTATTCTATATAAGGAGAGCTAGCTCAAAGCATGAAGGAAACCTACAAACCAAACATCAAACATTCATATCATTTATCTTATGTAGCCTCTAGCTTTTATTTTTATATTTTTCCCTTCCCCCTCTCCCCCATATTTTCAATAAAGTTATTTCTCCTCTATCAATTCTTTTCTCTCCTACCAACTCTAATCTAATTCTTCTCTTCTTGCTCCCCATATTTCTTCCATCTTTACCTATTCGTTTGAATCGCTCTTGGGACGACCACTCCGAACCTGTTCTAAAGATCGTTTCCGACGTTCTACTATAATTTATTTGCAACAGAGGAATGTATGAAATCTACAGAGGAATTTTATGCTGCAAACCGAGTAATGAGATACAAGCCCTTCAAGAATGAGAATTCAAAGACTACATCAGCAACTGAGGAAGCATCAAGTGGTGTACGCAAAGTTGAAGACCAAATAGTTTCTTAATCTCACGATTCTGAGACAAGTATTAAAACGGTCGTACATGAATCGGCCGGATATACACATTCTTCTTTTTCCTTTATTGAAGAGGTCGAACAAACGACTAGTCCACAGCTGGCCGAAACCACGGCCATCGAGCTTGTACGGCCCATATTTGAGGAAAAGGAAGAGCCATGCCCGAGACAAGCCTCATCGGCAATCGAGATAACCCTAAGTATTGTATCAAATACGAAAGGCATTCTAGGGCCTCCGCCAGCTAAGGCAATCTTTGGGCCTTTACTAGCAAAGAGAATTTTAGGGCCTCCGCCGAGTCGTCTGTTGCGGAGATCCGAATCACCCTTCGTTCCACGAGTAGTGAGCCACCTTCGCTTGCCCAATTCTGTCCCAACTCAATGAAAGACACAGGGGGGCAAGTCTATAGTCAGAGTATCAGTCAGAATTCAATCTCACCCAGGGGGCATGAAGAGTGCTCCAACATTGCAGTCGAAGCTCCTACATTAGCCAAAATTATTCTGGCCAGAAGGTAAGACATTCACATGACAAAGAAGGTGAAGGATGATCAAGTATTCAACTCCTCCTCACCCAAGAAAGAGTAAGGGGAAGCAACAAGCTAACGTGTCAGTTCAACCTCGACCATTAAAGATTTCAAATTACAAGGAGTGTCCTCAAGTCACACGGCCGAAATTAGCCGGCAATGGCAAGAGGCTGCCTGAGTATGCGTGGGTTAAGAAGGACGTGGTCACTCAATTGGTGACCGAGCAAGGAGTTCTCCAGAGAAAAAAGCTTTTTAAAGATTGGGTGCCCAAAGAAGAACTTTTGCAGTATAAGAAAGAACCGTGTGAGACATGACCCACAAAGAGTGATCCGCCTATAAGGTCTCCAAGTTATCATACGAAGCCTGCGCAAAAGGAGATGCCAAGAAAGCCAAATCCACACTCGGGGGACAAGTGTCCGGAGTCTCATTGACCGACTCTCACGAAGACTCAACGAAGAAGGTTGGAGCGAAAGATCCAGAAATAAAGGCAAATGCTTAGTAATCTTCAAAACCAGTTATATGGTCGTTCCAATGAAGCACAAATGACTCCTCCTCATCCGCGAAAGCATGTTGTTGAAGCACGGAAGGCTCCTACCCTACCACGATAATCTAGTATTGAATAGGTGATCATCTGCATGCCGACAACGGCTAGGTCTCGACCGGTTTGATGGTACATTTTCAACATATTTACGGTCTCACCTTAGCCGGTTATATATAGAATGAAGTTAATTTTTTACATGTTTAAGGGCGGATACACGTCAATGCTTTTCCTAGCGTCAAAACATTGACGTGTGAGGGGCATTGTTAGAGCGGAAAATTAATTCACGAATTTGCTGAACCTGTTTTGGTAAAAAGGGTGTAACTTTTGGCTCAAGTATCAGATTGACACGATTTCAAAAGTCACAGAAAGAGAAGACCTCTACAACTTTGTAGGTTATGACTTTTCCATATTCGGCACAGAAAGGGATCAAACTTGGGTTGGATGTTTCAAGCAGTTTAAATTTTCTTATTAGGCCAAGGCTATGTTAAGTTTTTCTGTTTGAAATTGGCCTAGTATTTTTGTATGGGGCTGGGGCAAGCTTATTCTATATAAGGAGAGTTAGCTATAAGTATGAAGGATACCTACAAACCAAGCATCAAACATTCATATCATTTATCTTATGTACCCTTTAGCTTTTATCTTTATGTTTTTCTCTTCCCCCTCTCCCCCATATTTTCAGTAAAGTTCTTTCTCCTCTATCAATTATTTTCTCTCCTACCTACTCTAATCTAATTCTTCTCTTCTTGCTCCCCATATTTCTTCCATCTTTACCTATTCGTTTGAATCGTTCTTGGGACGACCACTCTGAACCCGTTCTAAAGATCATTTCTGATGTTCTACTACAATTTATTTGCAACAATATCTATAAATTATGAATAATTTAAAATTGAACATAGTCTAACCCTAAAAATAAGACAACAGTTCTAATATATATTTTGTTCACAATATTTAAATTCAGAAAAATTATATGAAGGACTCTAAACCCATTGAATTGGTCCAAATGTGTGTGTGTGTATATATATATATGCGTGAAAGGAAAACCTACAAAAAATTGACTGTATTGTCCTCGTTTTTCTAACTATTTGGTTTTACTTTTTTCCATGTCCCTACACTTCACTCTCGAGTTAACAAAATTACTTTCTAGTACTTACTTAACAAAGCTTAGACAAGACTTGCAGGATGGAAGGCTAAATAGCAAACAATGGCTAGTTGTGTTACTCTCACACGGTTGGTCCTCTCTACTCTTTCTTTTTATGCCATGCAGGTTATAAATTTACCAAAAGGAGTTTGTGAAGGACTGGATCAGATTAGTCACAACTTTGTATGGGATGACACCCCAAGGAATAAGAAAATGCATCTGGTGAAGTGGAAAGAGGTGTGCAGACCTAAAGCACTGGGTGATTTGGGCTTGAGGAGTACCTCTCAAGTAAATACTACCCTCATCTCTTAGCTCTTATGGCGGCTGGAAACAAACTCGAGCTCCATTTGGGCTCAAATTCTAACAGCCAAATATAGAAAGGCGGACCATCCACATCTGGCCTTCCTGCCCAACTCGAGACATTCAACTATTTGGGCAGGCATGACCAAGGCTGCTCCATTCTCTGTACAGGGCTTGCGATGGCCTTTTGGTGATGGTAGGAAAATTGACTTTGGAATGACGACTTGCTGCCTGATAAAGGGCCCCTATTACAGCAAGGTTTAGCTGTCCCAGAGGAGCATATAGGAAGGAAGGTATGCGACTTTTGGGACGCAGAGTCAGGTTAGAAATGGGATATGATGGAGGATTTCATCCCTGAGGATATTAGGCTTCGATTATCAATAATTCTTGTGGATGCTACAAGCAACACTGAAGATAGTATCTCCTGGAAACACTCTCGGACATGTGGATTTTCCACCAACTTAGACTACCTGGCCTTAGTTGGTGGTTCTTCAATTGATCAAGGCCCTCCACAATCATGGACAGCAATTTGGAAGTTGAAAGTACCAGAGAGAATCAGAATTTTCCTTTGGACCTGTATGAAGGGAAGACTTATGACTAATAGAGAGAGGTTCAGGAGGAAATTTGGCTCCTCCCCCTACTGTCCAGTGTGCAAAGATCAAACCGAATCACTCTTACATGTCCTGAGGGATTGCCCCTCGACTAAGAAGCTATGGCTTGCTTTTCTCCCAGTTGAGGTTCGCTAGCCTTTCTTCAACATGAATCTACAGCCTTGGCTGGAACTCAACATGAAAATGGCCCATAAACTGATTTCAATTACCACCTGGAATGTCCTCTTCGCTCCGATATGCTGGTGGGCTTGGAGATGGAGAAACGAACTGGTCTTTGATGCTGTTAAAATTCAAGGGGATAAGCATGCTTTTATTTACAACCAAGCTAAAGAATTTGAGTGCGCTTGGACGAACAAAATTAGTCAGGCCACTCTTACATCCCAGGCTACAGCGATTACACAGTCATGGACGGCAAGGTTTCAAACTTAACACAAACGGTTGCTCCAAAGGAAACTCAGGGCGAGCAGGAAGTGGGGGTGTACTCAGGGATGCGGAAGGCAACTGGTGCTTGAGCTTCAACCATGATACATGTCATTGTAGTGCAACGTGGTCTGAGGTTTGGGCTGTTTGGAGGGGACTTCAAATAGCGCTTCATGGAAAGTTCAGCCCTCTTACAATTGATACGGACTCACGGGTGGCTTTGAAGTATCTAACTGAGGGGGTCGAGAAGGAATACCCGATCGCTGTACTCGTGAGTAATTGCAGAGACCTCATCCGCCTACACGGGCAAGTAGAGATCTCATATTGTCCTCGAGTGTGCAACAAAGGTAGCAGATTAGCTTGCCAACTTTGCCCTCGAGCCTCCACGAGGTTTCATGTTCTTGGGAGGCTGCCGGATGACTGCTTATCTTTACTTAGGAACGATCTTTTGTACTCTAAATCTATGTAACTTTCACTTGCTTTTAATGAAAGAGTGCTAAGACACTCACCATTTCCACCAAAAAAACTACAATCTAAATTTCCCATAGCCATCAAAGACATTATTATTAATATGGCCCCACAAGAGATTATGAGTAATTAGAAGTCGGTTCATTGTAGTATCGAGAATTTTCTACATTAACAATCAAGTCGTCGAAATGATGAACCTGAACCTGCTCGGGACTTGACGGTTCAATACCGGATTAATTAATTGGCAGTTTAGGGTTAATCGCCAGTTCAAACTGCCAGTTAGTCGACAGTTCAAACTGTCGATTAGTCGGCGGTTCATTCATTTTTAAATTTTTTTTGAAAAAAATGAAATGAATAATTGAACTTGAATTTAATGTACCAAATTAAATTTCCTACATATCCTCAACTCTTGAGGATTCAAAGCTCTCATAGTTTTCTTACTTTATCAACGGAGCTACTCACCTTGAACATCGTCGTCTCCGATTGTACTTCCCGTTGAGGTTGAATCAAATTCATACAGTTGTGAAGTGTCCAGGAAGCTCAATTTTTATTGTCGTCAATCCGCCTTTGTCTAATCATCCAGAAAAACTTGTGCCTCCAAAGATTCAAGAGTCATCGAAAATCGGTAGTCGTTCAAAATGTCATCACCTGCGCTAAATGATTGCTCCGCGGCAATAGTTAAAACGGGACAAGCAAGTATTTATTTTGCGACGGCCGACATCATTGGAAATTGCTTGAAATGATTCTTGCACCATTGCAATATAGGAAAACTAGAAGCTACATCATTATTTAGCTCAAAAGAATTAATACATAAGGGTCAAATTCTGAATTTGACACAACCCCAAGTCATTGTCTATAAAAGATTGAGATCTAGAAGAAGCACCACCTCTAAAACTATATTAATTAATTAAATCATAAATATCTTTTTTTACTCAACACGTAAAACTAACAAACAAATATCAATATCTACAAATTGTTCTACACACTCGTTAATTTATTTTGAATTCAACCATTTTTTGCTTTGAATTTTTTGGGTTGAACCGGCGGTTTTGATACTTTGTTGAAGATCCTCTCGGGCCACATGCCGGATTTTGAACAGTGGGCCACTGGCTGATTTTGGCCAGAACCTGCCGGTTCAACAGGTCAAACCGGCCCATGGCCAGAGTTAGTTGCTGCTTATTGTACTATGTCCGGGTGAGCCTAATTGCTCCAAGGGATACTGAGATTCTTAGTTACAAGTAGGGGTGAGCATAGTTCGGTTTTGCGGTGTTGCACCCACTTTTGACACCAAAATCGAAACTTTCTCAAACCATAATTCATCACCGACGGTGTCACAGTTTTGACCTAAACCGCATGTTTTGCATTCTCGCGGTAATGGGTGCGATTTTACGGTTTCACGTTGTTAGCAGTTTCGAGTCCCATTCAAGAAAACAGAGATCTAGTCTTTCAACCGGCCCATTTCAAAATCAAATTAACACCCAAATTGTACAACAAAGAGAGAGGAGATTACCGGGAATGGAGATGGTAGTAGCGAGGGAGAGAAGCGATTACCGGGAATGGAGATGGTAGTAGCGAGGGAGACAATGGAATCGATGTAATTCGTACAACAGAGATGGTCAAATTAATACCCAAGCCATTTTCTCTCTTCCTTCCAAGTTTTTTTCTTCTCGGTGGTGTGTGGTATACGTTTTGGGTTGTAGAAACATATGTTTTGTTTTCTGTTGGTGGAGAAGAGAGTTGGTGATGTGGTGTGATGGGGAGAAGAAGGGGGTGACATGATGGGGTATTAAATGATTAAAAATAAGTACCTTTGATACAAACACATACCTGGTTTAAGTTTCCACCAAAAAAAAATTTACCTAGTATCAGTTTTACCCTTCGGTGTCTCGGTGCTGCGGTTTCGTTGGAAACCAACACCGAATATGACACCGATTTTGTCGGTGTTGGTGTCAAAACTGCTTCAGCACACCGAGCTTACTTTTGGTTTGGACAATCTTCGGTTTCTTGGTTCTCAGTTTTTCGGTTTTGCGGTTTGATTCGGTTTCGTACTCACCCCTAGTTACAAGTCGCGAAAGGAATCTCACAGCTATTTTTAGTGATTTTTTTGTGTGTAATAGCTATTTTTAGTGATTAATGCATACTAGTGCTTCCATATCAAAGAAGATGCTCCAGCTCTTTAATCAATTACTCAATTAAAGATCTCAACATTTTTTTGGAAAATCTGGGTATTTAGGTCAAACACTGTCGTATCTTATTTACAGGTGCCTAGGAAAAATTACGTTGGGGTCCATGGTATATGCACTAATTACTGATCCGGTTCTTATTGTTTCAAAAAATATTTTGTCATCCTTGTAATTTTGTTAAATGTTACTCTAGTCAGTTTGTTTGTCAAACAATAAATACATTTTGTACCCTTACAAAAAAAATATACATCTCTCCCCTTCTCCTTCCTCTCTCCTCTCTCATGTGCCTCACGACCTCCTCCTTCCTCCCCCTCGTGATAAAGCGTTAAGAGGTTGATGCCTTGAAGGAATTCCCTTTAAATTGTCGACAATGGCTGCCGCCTCGACAAACATGAGACAAAGGTCAAACTAATCATTGTCTTAATTTTGGGACGGGAGCGCCAAATAATTGAGCCATATAGGCGACTTCTCAAAGTCTTTCTGGGATATTTTAATTCCATACTATGCAACGCAGGATGTCCCCTGTTGGACATTTTGTCCGAAAGACTACTTGTTCTGATGGTATAAGAAAATGATAGAAGTTTGTCTTGAAATGATAAGATTCAAATTCTTGAAGTATAACAAATATGTCACATTTAAAAATGTATATTTTGAAGCACCGTTAATTATTTTTACTTTTAAAAAAAACTGTAGATAGCCACCGTTATTTACCGCTTTATTAATTAATAAATGACAAAATAAAAAATTTAAAAAAGTGGATGATGTAAACTCAGTTAGCACAATTTGTCAAAATCAAGGCAATGTATTTAACCTCAATTTCTGAATAATTGAAGCACCTGACTTTTCAACGACCGAGCTAGCCGTTGCTTTAGTTTCCTCTGTAAATCGATGGGCTACACCCGGAGCTTGCTCCTAGCTCTCTGCGTTCTCGTTGCAATTCTTCTCGCGGTTTCGGGTTCAGCCCAACCTCTTCCTCCTACCCTCCAGAAGAGTAAGTGAATTGATAGAACAACGAAGCTATCTTTTTAACCAGTTCTTCCTACCCAGTGACGATTAAGTTAATTGTATCGGAAATAGTAAAGTGTCTTATGTAAATATAGATATATTTTATCCTTTTGAAGGTCATGGTACCATTGATGCTTGGAAGGCCAAGGACGCTGGAGTCCGCCAAGAGTTGCCGCGCATTAAAATTCCTAAAATATCAGAATGGTCCTATCGTTCTTTACAAGTTGTATTTATCCTAGGCCCAAGGTATATCATAAGCCCATGGTTCACAATTCATTGAATCCCAGCTATTACTAAACTGCCTTCTATTTGGTTTCCCGCGCATTGTTCCCTCCAATATCAGCTGACACGTCATCGATCCGTGACTCTTCCCGCCATTCCTCATCATGTTTTTTGTGTGTGAGAGAAATGTAGGGTCACGCCTTTATATAACGAGAATAACAAACGAAACCAATACAAGAAACCAAAAACGCAGAAGGCATAGACAGACTATCTAACTAGAAGGCCAAAGGCACTTCATCAGCCTTAGAAGTGGGGTCGCTTCTTTCGAGATTGCAGTCGTCGGCCTTAGTAAAACCATCTGGCGGTAAAAATTCAGTGAAAAAACCCGCAACAAGAGGGAAAGAGCACCTCGGCAAGGTCAAAGTGACTCGCCTTGACGTTGAAACAGCTAAATTTGATCCCCGTATATCATCCTTGGCCGCTCGGGTACATCAGGGTAGACCAACTCCCCGTAAGTCATCCAGATGCATGTCAAAACAACAAGATAAAGGAATCTCAGAAACAACATAATCATACAAGATCTCCAAGGCACGCTTGGACAGGGCATCCGCCACACTATTGCCTTCCCTTCAAGTGTGTTGGATGTCGATCTCCCAACTCCTCGCCAACAGCTCCCTTGCTCTACCAATCAGCGTCGCCAGAGGGTGGGTACGGTCCACTGCACGTCCAACACAAGGGATGGCCAGAGAATAATCCACCTCTACCTGGACCCTCCGAAACCCCCTCTCCCATGAAAACTCTAGTCCAAGGACCAAAGCTTAAAGCTCCGCAGTCAAGGAGGTGTAGCTCCCAATGCTCTTGGCGAACCCACACACCCAACTAGTTTGAATTTTTGTTGAATTTTAAATCTAGTTTGATTTCATTTTTTATTATTCTCATTGTATCCAAAAGTTCGGAAGTTATTTTCTCAAACTGGAAAAAAAAAATCAAAAATTGTTGTCGGTATTATTAAAAAATTAATAACTCTATGCTAATTAAAAATTATAGTTCCAAAATTATTAATTTATAGAAATTTTACCGTCTCTACTTCCATATTTTAATGAGACCAAAAGCTGGTTGAAGAAAATCATAAAACGCGTAGAGACGACTGAGGAGACCTCCTGGTGTGATGGCTGATGCTTTATTATAAATCTGTCAAGCCCATTGGTAGCTTAAAGAATAACATAATCGATGGCCTACATCCGGAGCTTGCTGTTAGCTCTCTGCGTTCTCTTTGCAATTCTTCTGGTAGTTTCGGGTTCAGGCCAACCTCCTCCTACTACCAAAGTCCCCCAGAAGAGTAAATGAATTGATAGAACAAGGAAGCTCTCTTTTTAATCAGTTCTCCCTACCCAGTGACGACTAAGTTAATTGTAGCGGAAATATGAGGGTGTCTATGTAGTTATTTATCAAGATGAAGCAATCTAATCCGACAAAGAAATGTATAAAAATGTCGTCATTAAGTTAGTCGAGATGGTCAGTATCAAAAAATACATTAGATTGATTTAGTACGTGCGGGCACTTTGTCAGGTATTTTTTTTTGTTGAATAAATTATTTCCACAATTCCGGATCTTGGACGGTTGTTGGGATTTGATCCTCCCACCTCATACTTAAAAACTGACACCGTATCTATCAGATTATACATGCGGTCGTCCTTTGTCTGTGGTACCATTGATGCTGGGAAGGCCAAGGACGCAGGAGTCCGCCAAGAAGAGCCGCGCTTTATCCCTCCACGCTTTATTCCTCCAAAAATGCCCTCTGGACACACTATCTCGGTGCGAGAGGTTGCTGCACCAGCGGAGTGTGGGGATTTTGCAAATGTTGCATCAGCTAGTGGTAATGAGATTCTAAATCACCAGTTGTGGAAGAAGGGATCTCACTACTACTTATACTTGCTTCCTGCTAATAGATGAGTGCTTCCATTTCAAAGAATAAGGTTGAGCTACTTTAATCATTCATTTGAAGAGCTCAACACACTCATCATATCTATCAATGTATTAATGGTTTCGTTTGTGTGGATTGGGTACAAAGTATGCTGTTGAAGATGTAATTTTATTTCTTCAAAATTATGGTTTGGAACTTTTTTGATACTCGTGGTATACGGATTAGATACTCGTGGCAAAAATTAAATAATAACAGGTAATACAATATGTAATATTTTTTAGAAATATCACGCAGTGCTACTAAAACCGGCTAAAGGAGATTCGCGTTTTGATGTTTCTCATTGTCCTGCAAATTTTATGCTCAGTTTAAAAACTATGACGTGGTTTTTGATATTAAAAAAAAAGTATATTGCAAGAATGGTGATGGTGATGATATTATATAATGGATTCCTCGGTCTGATTAATTAGTAAAAAGATGATGGCTTTGCCCAAACCGCAGCCAGTTCTGGTCCTTCTGGTTACAAGTGATGATCGGAATATCAGAAAATTCGTTCCCCATTGACCAAAATAACAAAGTAATTTACATTGCTTGTTAATTGTGGGTTCTAATGCAGGACTCTCTCTCTCTCTCTTTGTTTGAATGAACTTAAATTCAGAACTAAATACATTAAAACTTCACAAAATTAATTTTTGATAAATTGATAACCTCTTTAAAATAATATTTTTTTCCCAATTTGGCTGGTTTAAAATTTTAGTAATGTGGATAAATTAATCTAGTAAATTATGAATCCTGTATTACTTATTTTTATTGAATTTTAAATCTAGTTTGATTTTATTCTAATAATTCTCATTGCATCTAAAAGTTCTGATGTCATCTTCTATAAAAATTGCTAAGAGCTATTTTTACTATTATTAATTAATTAATAATTTTCTAAATTAATAAAAATTATAGTCCCAGAAATTATTAATTAATAAAAAAATTACAGTAAGTTTTTGTTCAACAATGTACGCTACGTCATAGTGAGTAGGGGTGGGAACCGCCAATTCCACGATTTCGAAAATGTGAATAAGTAATGGAACCTGAACTGGATTTTTTTCTTCAAAAAAAATAAATAAGTAATTGGACTTGAACTTAATCTTAATATATCAATTGGACGGTTCGAACGGAACCGCCACCACCCCTAAAAGAGCTCGGTTGAAGAAAACCATAAGCCGCTTAGAGACGACTGACGAATCTTCATTATAAATCTGCCAAAGCCCATTGGTAGCTTAAAGAGAGTAGGCCCCACTAATACTCGAAGCCCACTTAGCCACTTCGTACAATAATCGGTTGTGTAGACCTCGCCACCAGAATTAGAACTAACTAATAGAATACAGAAAAGGTTGAAACCCACTTTGGCGTCGACACGGAAAGGAGCCCAGATGAGCTTGCTCAGGTTTGTGGCCTGTTTTGATGATGCACTAGCTGGGTACATGCTGGTGCCCGAATTGATGAATAAACGTGTTGAAATTTTAATTTATCACTCGGTTTCTTGAGAAGCCCTGCTTAGGAATGGATGCCAAAGTATGGCAAGAAGCCATCATGAAATGTGCAATCTCCATGCCGTTGACTGAATCTGACGTCGTTCCAACTTCTAATGCCGAAGGACTAATTAAGTATCCGAAAAGCAGAAAGAGACACCGCGTTCTAACAATTACTTCTATTTCAATCTACAGATACATACAACCCTCGTAGTTTGTTACAGAGAATAATGACATCTCGGGAACTGGAATAAAGGAGAGACCCAGATTTCAGATCCTTTTTCCATACCTGAATGAGGATAGCCGACCTTCTGATAGCAGGATTAACGTTCTTATCTCTTCCACCTTCATGGCCGGAACAACTAATATTTTGCATCTGAACAGATGTTGACGGGCCGATGTCTGCAGATCAAACTGCGGTGCAAGAGGTAGCATCAGACTGCTGATATATTGCTTCTTCTGTTGCAACCGCTAGTGGTAATGAGATTCTTTTTTTTATAAATATAAGTAGACTTGTATATTCCATCTCTTCGTAATTATATTAAGATTCCACCCCAAAAAGTCAAAAAAATCAAAGAGTATACTAACTACAGTAGCTTCTAGATTACCCCCACATTAAACTGTCCAAACCCCAACAGAGCAAATTTGCTCAATGGTTTTCATCGGCAATCGAATCTAGGAATAAGTTGACGTCCTCTTTTGAGAGATCTTCAATTGAGTTTGAACAAATGAGCCACTCTTAGATATGATAGGTAATAGAATCTAAGAGAAATTCATAATCGCATTTTTTGTCCACAAAAATTACTCGATTACGTAAATTCAATGTACTCCTTGCACAAATGAAAAAACTTTGCTTGTGAAGGAGAACAAAGTTCAATGCCGTCTAGAGTTCCAGAATTTAGACCAACCTGCCTAAATTTTTATCCCATGTTAACTTACCCAAAAAAAAAATGTACCCCATGTTACCGCCGCGAAAATTGCAAATCAGACGTTCGATAGCTCAATGTAATTAGATTCTAAATCATCAGTTGTGGAAGAAGGGTGATGATATTGTTGGAAAATTTGGGCAGAAGGGTGACGATGGTGTTGCACCGTCGTCAGGATACAATGAGGCGCTTAACACTATCGTCGAGTTCAAGGTTTATACTACTTTGACCTGACCAATAACACACTTGTGTCAGAAATCTGATGATGTTTTTAGTGAGTATAAAGGCTTGTAAATGGAAAATTTGTAGTAGAGGTTTGATGCGAATTTCCTTCGAACCCTCTCCATGTTGGTCATGATGCGTCCCTTTGTGCAAGTCCAGAGAAAAGATCTGACTTTCTCTGGAACTTTAATTTTCCATAGTGCTTCCCAGCAATCCTTTCCACTCCCAGTATTATGTCGGTTATCCAAGGTGGCTAGATAAGCCTATAGGGTGGTAAACTCCCCATTGGCCGAGTATTTCCAGGAGATAGAGTCCGGAGTATATCCTTCCTTATCGATGTAAATTGTCTGCATTCTTGTCCACCACTCTTCACGGAAAATAACGCATATGACATCCCAGTTCCAATCAGATCCCTGCAACTAGTAGTGTCTAACCGTGTATGAAATTTGGTCCTCCGGGACATGCACCCTATGACTAGCCAAAGAGTCCCAACCAGGGATCCATTTGTCGTACCAAAAACTTATCTGCTGCCCACTTCCTACCGTAGGCTTCAAACTATGACCAAGGGCTATGGTGATCTTTGTAAGCCCCGACCACACTGCCTATTGCCTTGAGCAAGGTTCGAATGGGTCCAAAGCATGGTTCTCTTTCCTGTATTTCTTTGTAAGGATCTGAGCCCAGATGACTTCGGGTTGAGTTATGAGTCTCCATCTAAGTTTTGTAAGAAAGGCGTCATTGGCCCCTCGAGCACTGCGGATGCCAAGGCCCCCATCGCCTTGGACTTGCATACCTCTTCCCATTTGACTAGTTGGCCCCTTTCATATCCCCCCAGATGAAGTCCCTAATCAGCTTATCCAATTTTTATTAAGACTCCTTGGGAGGTAGATTATCTGCATGGCGTAGAAGGGAAGCGTGGAAAGAACTGACCTTGCCAATGTAACACGCCCTGCCATTGAGAGTTGTCTTGACTTCTAGCCCACGAGACGTGCCTGAGCCTTCTCTAGGATATAGTTGAAGGTGGTCTTGTTCACCTTCGAGAGGAGGGCGGGGATTCCCAAGTAGTTACCAAGGTCCGTGGTGGGCTGGATGCCCAACCTCGAGCTCAATCTGCGGCTATCTTCAAGTGGAACGTTCTTAGAGAAAAAAACCCGGGACTTTGATTCGCTAATTTTCTGCCCTGAAGTAGCACAGAATGCGTCCAGCCCTTTCTGAATTAGTAGCACTTGCTCCATACTTGCATCCGCAAAGAGAACCACATCGTCCGTAAAGAAGAGATGTGTGAGGCTCTGCCCTGACCGTGTAAGCTTGATGGGGCGCCATTGTTTGCTCCTCCGCCTCTATTATCCAGTGCGCAAGTCTTTCCAGGCAAGAGGACAAAGAGGTAGGGCGAGAGCGGGTTGCTTTGGCGTACGCCATGGGAGGGAGTGAACTCCTCCGTCATCTCGACATTCCACAAAACTCGCATTGTAGTACCTGTAACACATTTCATAATTACATCTGTTACAAATTTTGGATTTCTTGAGGTCCAGTTTGATCGCTATCCACCCTTTCTTTCCTTTCTTATTCCGCATCGAATGGAGAACTTCCTGAAAAATAACAATATTGTCAGAAATTTATCGCCCCGGGACAAAGCTTCATTGGACAGGTAAGATAAGGCTTGAAAGTTTGGGTTTAATGCGAGTTACAATGATTTGGTGAAGATTTTGTAGGCTACGATGCAAAGACTTATAGGTTGGAACTGTAGGATGGTTTTGGGTGAGGTTAATTTGGGTATGAGGACCAGCAGGGTGTCGTTTAGGTTAGGGGATAAGCTGCCATGAGCGAACACCCTCCATATGTGAGAGGAAAACTAAGATTACTGTTCACCTACCAGTAAATTGACTATATTGTTCTCGATGTCTTTGGTTTTACCTTTTTTATTGTCGTATACCGCTTACGTGTACTCACTCATTTCTCCGTGGTTCTAGGGATGGCAGAAATACCCATACCTTGAGGGTCGGATCCTACCCTTACCTTACGGGTCTAGGGTATGTTGACTTTGACTGGGTCTAGGGTAGGGTATGAGTATGGGTCCATGTTTAGAAGTAGGGTCTAGGGTAGGGTATGAATTTATAGCTAGACCCTGTGGGTCGGACCCTACCCTTACATTTTTACCCTATTTTAGACTCTATCCTAATTATACTCTAGTTAGACCCTTGTTAGACCGTATTGATAATATATATAATATATTTTACGGTTAACTTTAACATATTTATTATGTTATTCCACAACTAGTTTAGAAGATGTCGTGAATGATGGATCACTAGAAGCTGACATGCTATATTTTTTTTTGTTGAATTGTTTATGTACTTCAAACTCTAAAAAAAAACCTTTGACTATTGAAATTAAATTACAAATTTTGATGTTTCATCAATTTTCTATTGAATGTTGATGTGCAACATAGTAGATGTCTTGAGTTTATTTAAATTTTATATAAAAATTAAGTTTTGATTAACATTTATCAAAATGCAGAACGTTAAAAAGTCGGACCCAGCAGACCCTATAGACCCTGGGTCTCCTGGAGGGTAGGGTATGAATCTAAGAATAAAAAATTTGTAGGGTCGAGGGTAGGGTATAGATCCATCCAAAAAAATTAGGATATGAGTAGGGTCCTATCAATATCCTACCTTACCCTATCTATTACCATCCTTAGGTGGTTCCTTTTTTGGTGCAGTCTGATGACTAAAATGGCCTCTAGCTGCACCTCTTATTTTCCTTCACAACGCCAGATATTTAATGGGGCCCGGAATTTCACATGCATGCAACCATCTAATGATTTGGTTTTGAGAAACTAAAAAACAAAGGATATCGACATTTGTTGTTCCTATCTTACTAGTTTACGATGATATTATTGATTTCTAATCTGATTCCGGATTTCTGACTTCCTCTACTTTAGGACCTGCCGCGAACCTTTCCCGGTCACACATGGCTGGACGCTCTAGAGGGCCATTCTGTTCTACGTCGCGTTGTTGTAAATTACTCATTTAGTGATTCTGATTTTGGATATTGCCAGGTGAGTTGTTCATAGAATCTTCACAGGAATCAAACATGAAAACAGAGGAAGATGCTCTTTGGATGCTTGGCAGTTCTTCTTGAAAATGTCTTGGTTAATGATTGCTATACAACCAACTTGTCGGGATGCCACGTTGAACAAAGGGTAGGGTGTTCAACCCAGATAGGGAAAAGGAGCTCAATTCGCAACAATCAAATCATCACATCCACCAACATATAATCCTATTGGTAACTTTAGACCACTTTAAATTTGTCGAATCTTGTATTTTTAGATTTGGGGGAAACTTGAACACTTCTTTTTGAACTTTTCCAAAGAAGAAATAGAGGCAGGACACATCAGTTTGTCGTATAATTTTTTTGATGTTAAACACGGACACGTGTACGAAATCCCATATTGCAATTGGCATATTTCCAAGTATATCCGTTTCTAGTGTGGCCTTAACATATTAATTTATTACGACTTTTGTGAAAGATAAAGTCATGTTCTTTATCATCTACTCGATCCTGCATGTTTTCACGCGGTTGCCTTTCTTCGTGGAATATTGATCATGAAGTCAACTTTTAAATCCTGTCGAGAAAAAGTTAACGTGAGAGTTGTTACATGAAAAAAATATAATGAATTTTTTATAAAATATTATCAAGTCAAATTTTATAAATGAAAAATATATTATTAAAATATAATTTCTAAATAAGATTTTTTTTTACGGTTACACGGACTCCACGGACTTGCTATGTCTCTGTTTTTTGTTGTTGCAAATACCGTATCTGGTATTCGCTACTGTATCTAGCCACGATTTAAAATGAACAGAATACTGGGTAGTCCTAGAGACAATTAAGTGACTAACTAACTGAATTAGAATGTCGATGAGACTCTATCACAATAAAAGAGCTCAAACAATTAAGAATGTCGATGAGGTTGTTTATAAGTATTAAAAATCTACCAACATGAAAATTCTGTTCATTTTAACATGATATTAAAATGAACAGAATTTTGGGTTGAATATGAAAATTCTAACATGATATTAAAATAAGTTGATTTTGTGACCCGTTATTACTTGACCACGTGCCATGAAAAACATTATATTAAATTTTTGTGGGTTAGATATGAAAATTCTAAGAAATTTTTTTTTAAATTGGAAGCGCCAGGTTTCGGTTTCAATACCAAGGAGGAAGGAAATATTACAAATTAGTTTTCAGCTATTTTGCAGTTTATGGCATTTGAATTTCTGTTAATATAATCGAACTAAATGCGAACAAGAAAGCTCAACTAGTTTCTCTACTCCAGCCAACCACTGCTTTAGTTTCCTCTATGAACCCAAAGAAAAAAAGGGATATCTATATTCCAAAGAATAGCACTATTATCCTTTTGAAAATAAGAATAGCATAATTGATGGCCTACACCAAGAGTATGGGCCTTGCTCTCTGCGTTCTCCTTGCAATTGCTCTCGTAGTTTCTACCGAAGCTCCTTCTCCTACCAAAGGCCATCTCAAGAGTAAGTGAATTGATAGAAAAATGGAGCTATTTATTTATATTGGTTCTTCTTTTATGTCACAACAGATCACAGAATCAATCATTAAGTTAGTCAAGTTGGTCAATATAAAAAGTTAATATTTCCTGTGGGTTGATTGAATAATTGATTTAGTGTGAAAGGTACAAATATTTTGGCAGCTAATTGAACTGAGATTTCTTATGATATTATTTCTTTTTTGAGTATATTTTGTACTTTAGTTTCTAAAGTTTGAACTTTATCTTCAACGACAATCTCAATTTCCCACTATATCCTCCAACACTTGAGTTAGTCATCAGAGACACCCTCGACAAGAGGTTGAGTAATTCGAAGTCAATTTATAGTAGTATCGAGAATTTTTAACATTAACAATCAAGTCGATCGATCCATTTTTTTCTAATAAGTGAGAGTTCTTAATTAACATATTAGGTTCATGTATATATAAAAGTTAGCAGTCGTCATACGATAGAATTTTTTTTTAAGGTCATCATACCATTGATGTTAGGAAGGCAGAGGACGCAAGCTGAGTGAGGCGCAGAAGGTTGCTGCTTATGGTACTATGTCCGGGGTGAGGCTATTTGCGCCAATTGCTGCAAGGGATAATGAGATTCTTAATTACAAGTCGCGGAAGGAATCTCACAGCTATTTTTAGTGATTACTGCATACTAATACAGTGCTTCCATGTCAAAGAAGATGCTCGAGCTCTTTAATCAATTACTCAATTGAAGATCTCGACAAAAAAAATTTGGACCTCTGATTATTCACAATCAAATACTATTGTATCTTATTTATGTGCGACTATATCAATAATATTTTTTCATATATTTTGAGAAGATCATCTTAGTAACTTGTTAGGAAATAACTGCAGCAATGAAGAAATAAGAACGGGATAGGAAAAAACACACAAATTTGTTAATCCAGTTCGTCATGAATTGACTCCTAAATTTTTTATTCCTAAATTTATCGATATATATTGTTTTAGTCTAATGTTGATAGAGATAAATATTTATTGATGAATTTAATCGTTGTCAATGTACTAATAATATATCGATAAATTCAGATCATTTGGTATTGGGATAAATTTACGATACAAAGATTAAATTTAATATATGTCGAAAAAAAAGCTTATTATTTCAATCTGACAGGCGGCGTCACCTTCATATTTTATTATTTTAATTATATTTTTAACCTATTTAGAAAATATGTATATATTTTTGCATATTTTGAAAAAAAAAATGTAACTTTTTTACCTATTCGAGAAAAAATCCCGCTTCACTCTCCTCTCTCATTTACTACTTCATCAGTAGTTTAGTAACGAGCCACTTTTTCCGTTGGCACAGCAATACATTCTTTTTTATTTTAAAACAAAATACTAAAAAAATAAAATCTAAAAATTTATTAGTTTCTCATATTTGAAAAATGAACTAATTAATCCCTAGACTATTTTTCTGACTAACTTTTCTGTCAAACTCTTTGAAATTCCTATTATACCCCTAATTATACACTCTTCCTCTTCCTATTAACTTTTCGGGTAAAAAAAATGATAACTCCAAAAATAGGACTTAACCATTTCTTCCCCGATTCCTCTTTCCCATTACGTTCAAACCCAAGTCATCAACTCATTTCATGTCAACCTTTTTCACAGGAACAACATCTAAACAGCTTTATTTCTTGCTCATTCTCTCTCCCCCTCTTGTAAGAGGGGCCGGTTGAAAATATAGATATTTAGCACATGTTTGGTGGTTCACCTGGGTAGATTAGTGGTTCACATGTTTGGTTTGCTCCCTGGTTCGTTGGATGAAGAGAGGAAGAGAGTATAATTAGGGGTATAATAGGAATTTTAAAGAGTTTTACCGTAAAGTTAGTCGTAAAAAAGAGTCTAAGGACTAATTAGTTATTTTTTAAATATGAGGGACTAATCAATACTGACTTATCTTGATTCCTCAATTTTTTCAAACAATAGGGACATGTCGCTATTTTCTCTACAAAATATATTCTTTAATAATGTGTCGTAAAAAATGAGGACGAAACTTGATTTTTTGAAAAATTGACAAATTTGATGAGATACCAATGATTTTTTAGATAAACTTGAACTCTCACATTGGTTATTGAGTCATTAATAAATTGTCGAGTGATTGACTATGCAATGCTTGAATCAATCCAATGAAAGTCTTCAAATTTGTATTCTTGATACGTGAATGACAATCACTCTCTTTTAAGTGTTATTTGTCTCCTATTATATGTAGTCAATAGTTCCAGCAAGTACATTTTAGAATTGCTCAAAAAATTTTACAAATTGGCCTCTAGAACTAAAATAATGATGCTTTATGGTGTTAAATGTAGGAAAGAGAGAAGAGATTGGATGCTTGGGTTGGATCAAATGGCAAAGGGAGACTTTTATTTATAGGATCTTAAATAATATGTTAAAACAAGTCTCAAAAATCATAAATGAAATGAACTCCAAAAGCCAAATCCAAATAATATTTATAAATGCATGAAAAGATACCAATTTGAAGTTAAAATATTGAAAGATTACCAAATTTAAAATTGGAATGACACTATTATTCATTCATTTTTTCATTTTTTATTTAATTATTAACTAAAATATGTTAGTTAATTTATGAACAAATAATGTATCATTTAATATTAAAATCAAAAAACACCAACATAATCATCTACTTTATCCTGTATGCTTTTTACTCGGTTGCCTTTCTTCGTGGAATATCGATCACGAAGTTAATTTTTAAATCCTCTCGATAAAAAGTTAATGGGAGAGTTGTTACATGTGAAAACATTTGTTCACATTTGCTTTTTTCAGAAAGGATCCTCTTAAAAAAATCATTCATAGATAAAAAGTTAAAACACTTGGAATCCACTACTTGCTATATCAGTGACTTCTAAAGTTGGTCGGGCGACTTGACCAAAAACAGAAATTTTTATTTACTACTGTTGGAGGTCAAATATTTTGCATTCATGGAAGCGAGATTTGACACAAGGTACGCATCTTTAGAGACGAGCTTTGACTTGAGGTCCATGTTCACGAAATCGGTGCCTAGCATGAAGTTAAGGAAGAAAGCTTTGGCTTTACCACAAGTGAATGGTGGGTACTAAGGCAGCCACGTCCATCCTCAGAAAATTGGTCGTAACACTCTACCCAGATCTTAGAATGGAGTGATTCTTATTTCCATGGAAAGCTAAGAAGTAGATCTCCAACTTATGTTTGTCTTACCTAAATATGCATGGAAGAGAGTCAAAATGAGGCTTCAAGTTTCGATATTGGTTGCCTCGTCAAGGACCATCACATTTTGGTAGAAAAACCACAGCATCCGCCTCAGACCTCCGATTGAGATGAATCAAGTTTTTATTGAAAGATCAGACGTGGATCTACAATTTTATAGTTTACAACTTTTTCTGATTCAAAGTGGAAGGTAGTGAAAAGTCTACTTTAATCTAATCCAACTCTGGACCGGTTCGGTCCGCTTCCCGCTTCCAAGACCAAGGCGGAAGGCCGGTTCCGTCCGCTTCCCGCCCGCCTGGGTGATGCTCTTTGGTAAAATACTCATAACTTTCTATCTGGAGCCCGGATTGAGACTATTCAAGTTGTTGTACGAAGACAAGACATAAATCTATGACTTTTCAGTAAGTGAGTTCTTCAGGTTCGGAGTGGAAGCAGGTCACAAATGCAGGTCAAAGCGGAAGGACGCCTCAGACCTTGAAGCAGGAGCCCGGATGCTCGCTTTGACCTACAAAGCAAGAGCCCGGATGGTCACTTTGACCTACAAGGCGAGAGCCCGGATGGTCGATTTAACCTTCGAGGCAGGAGCCCAGAGGGCGTTTTGACCTTCGAAGTGTCCGGGTGGATGTCTCGGCTCGTGAAGTGGGACATTCGGTTGGACGCCTCGGTACGTGAAGTGATATATCCGAGTGTTAAAGTGCAAAATTCATACTCTGGGTGTGTAGCAAAGGTGTTCATCTCTGGGTTTGTTCGCGGGAATCCGTGTTCGGGTTGGTGTGTCCGTCCAAATTGGACCGCTCGGTGGTCGCCCAAGTCCACATGGCGGTAGGCACTTACCGCCTTGGCTTGTGGGCGGTAGGCCTTTACCGCCTTGGCTAGAGGGCGGTGGGCCCTTACTGCCTTGGCCTGTGGGCAGTAGGCCCTTACCGCATTGGTTTGTGGGCGGTAGGCCCTTACCGCCTTGGCTTGTGGGCGGAAGGCTTGGCCCACCTTAGAGCTTATGGGCGGTAGTCTCAGCTCGCTTCAAGGGCCCGGGCGGAAGAATGAAGCCCATTTCAGGGGCTCGGACGAAAGAATGAAGTTCGCGTAGGAGGACCGGATGGGCTTGACAATCCCACTTTGAGAGCCCGGACGGGAAGACTATTTGGTCTATATAGGCAGAAGGTTTGGGCTTTTTTGAGTTCACTTTGGGCTTAAAGACGATAAGTTGTTTCGGCATTGACGGGCTTAAGACGAGCTTTTGTGTGGAAGGTTCGAGAGGATCAGGTCGGTTTATATTTTTCTAAGCAGAGCCGGGATTTTTGAGATTTCAATAAGATTTTGGGACACAATTGCTTGGTCGGCACGACCGGCATATTCCTAATCGGGGACGAGATATGTTCATATGAGGAAGACGGTTTATATTTTCCTATTCTAAGTCGGGTTGATTTGGAAACAAAATATTCACTCGGGATGGGATTTCTTGCACGGGAAGGATAGAGCTAGGTCAGGACGTGTTATATAAAGGGAGTTCGGGTACCAGAGAAGATATCAACAATACAACACACAAATACTCTTCTATCTTTATCGTTTTTCCTTAGTACGTAGCCTAGCATAGCCGGTAGCCTAGCATAGTTAGACCGACCTTGGGACGACCACTCCGGATCTGTCTCGGATTATTTGTTCACTTATTGCCGCAATAGTTTTTTGGCACGCTCGGTGGGACTAAGGAGGGCGTCTGAGAAGGCGGTCTAACCTTTACCGGCGAAGATGACCAATTACTTTGTTGCTCCGGTTCCTTACAAGGAGTCGATACCTTCAATTTCCCAGTCGTATGCATGGAGGCGGTATTCATCTACCTCGGCTTTCTCGAAAGAGCCGACTGAGATAAACATCGCCCCAAACTATGAGGCGTCCTCACGTATAGTCATCAATCAACACCAAGGGACGAGCGTATCCACCAGACCAGCTGTACTCGTCCAACCGGCCTTTGCACATATACCTTTCACCGCATCTCCGCCTTCGCCGGGTATGTTCGGCTATGGTCCAATGCCAAAAACTCCTATGTATCCCTCGTACCAAACAACTCTTTATATGGCGATGGGGACACATGGAGTGAACTACTTGGGACAGTACGAGACCGCAAGGGTGGGGGCTAACAATGTCCAAGCTGGATCGAGCTAGTACCGATCGGCCCTGACCCAAGGCTGGTCATACCCATCTAGGGTCTCGGCCGACCAAAGCTCTTTTAAAAGGAGGAATGTCTGCACGAATCATTTGTTTGACTCAAGGGTTTCCAATCCTACCCTGACCCCCCAAGTCATGCATCAAGCACGGATGGACCTGGACGAGGAGGACAATTGCCATCCCATCAATCGACATGAAGAGCTCGATGAGGATGATGAGCTCGATGACGACGATGCCAACCAACAAGAAGAGCTCGATGAGAATGACGAGCTTGATGATGACGATGTCAACCAACAAGAAGGGCTCGATGAGGATGACGAACGGGATGACGATGACATCAACCGACAAAAGTGCTCGATGAGGATGATGAGCTCGATGAGGATGACGTCAACCGACAAGAAGAGCTTGATGAGGATGACAAGCTCGATGACAACGACGTCACCAACAAGAAGAGCTCAATGAGGATGACGAGCTCGATGAGGACGACATCAACCGGCAAGGAGAGCTCGATGAGTACGACATCAATTGGCAAGGAGAGCTCGACGAGGATGATGTCAATCGGCAAGGAGAGCTCGATGAGGATGACGTCTACCATCAACTGGCGTTCGGATATACCCGACAACAAGGGACGAAAGGACAATTTAAACTTTCTTATTTCGAGGACTTGGACTCATATCAAAACCCCAGGAGACAACCATCAACCAACACCCATATTGGTGCTTCAGTTGCTGTGCTTGGCATCCAAGGGGCCAGAGAGAAGGAAGGCCTTAAGCAAGGGAAGGCCGACCCCAAAACCCGAAAGAAAAGACTTGGGAGGCAAGGACGGCCAGACCCTAAGAAGGTAATGGCTGACCCTAAGACCCGGCAGACAAGACTCGGGTGGCAGGAAGGCCACCTGATAACGGCATTCCAAAGGCTCGAAACTCTTTTCGTATAAGGGGAGCTGATGGTCCCAAACAAAGGAAGGTTGACCTTAAGACCCGAAGAGCAAGACTCGGGGTGAAGGACGGCCACCCGATAACGATGTCCCAAAGGCTCAAAAATTATTTCATCCAAGGGGAACCAATGGCCCTAAGCAAGGGAAGGTCAACCCTAAGACCCGGAGGGCAAGACTCAGGGGTCAAGGATGACCACCCGATAGTGGCATCCCAAGGACTCAGAAGTTCTACCGTTCCAGTAAAGCCAATGAGGCATGGAGGCTCTGCCATCCCCATGTCAAGGTGGACCTTCAAGACGGGTCCAAACCACGCCAGTATACCTTCAACCGGCTAAGAGATAAGTGGGTCACTTTTGATCTACGAGTACAAGACATCTTGACTAAAACCCAGAGACGTCGTCTTGAGAGGAAGGTCCAGAAATGAAAGCAAGCCATCAAGGACCTCGAAAGGCAACTCGCAGAGCAAAGGTTCCAGCTGGAGAAATAGAGAGTGGTCCTAGCTCACCGACATATTGAACACCGATCGGTCCCGACTCGAGGCCAGGCCAAGAAGGTCGAAGCTGATAAGGCAAAGAAGGGAAAGGACCTCAAGCATGTTAGAGAGGTTCGACCTAAGGCACCCGCTGACTTACACAAGAAGTTGATCAAGGAGTGGGTACCTAAAATGAGAAGCGAGATCCACTGCAGGAAAAGTAATCTTCCTGAGGGCAAAGATGACTGGAAAGAAAAAGATGTCTCAGACGGTTTTGACATTAGTTATGTTAAGTTTGGAGACTTCTTAGACAAGGTATCGATCAATAAGTTGTTCACCCTCCCGGCCATCTTTAGGCCAAAACTCAACCAACCCAGTCATCTGAAGGGGGACATGAGTGAGGAAGGTACATCTGAGCCTCAGATAGGAGAGATGTCCTCTGTCGTTCCCATTGTGGAAGCCTCCAATGTCGACATCACCATTGTTAGGCCAATCCTAAGAATGGACGAACACAAGAAATATCTTTGCATCACGGTTCACATCCTTGGGGAGCCATTTAAGAGAGTACCCATGGCTGGCATAGGTGTGGCGAACACCTTTCTTCAGTTGCTCCCCAGAGATCACAATAAAAAAAAGGAGGATGTCAGCCCGACCAACATGGTCATGACCAACCTTGTCGGGAAAGGGCGGGACTTGATCCACTCTGGTCCGATAATCCCATCTTTCATCTGCTAATGTCTAATCCGGTAGAGGTTAGATGGAAAGGTGGAGATTATGATGGCCGACGCATGTCCATTCATCCTGGCCATATGCTACATAGAGGCGGCCTTCTACGACGGGACCATAATACCAATAAGGATGGTCTGGAGCAACGTAGATGGCTGATTTGGCTGGTGTGTGAGTTCGATCAAGCGGGACGTCCTTTCAACCTAACAACCGGTCAGTGTCATACTCAAGGGACAAACCCTCCATCTTACTTGCAAGGAGTAAGGCGATACAAAAGGTGACAAGGTGATTGGAGGTATGTGCTTTGTCACCATACGAGTTGGCCGGGTACGTCTGTGAGGACGACGGCCTAGACCTCCTAGAGGTGCATAAAAGTAGTGACCATCCCTTTGCTCCAAGCAACTTACTACCACCAAGGTTGAGGTGGAAGACCTTTTGACAAAACAAGTTCATCAAGACAGAGAGATTTTTAAGGACCACGTCAATATTTCTTGCCTGGCCGTACCAAAACATTGACGTGCGGGGGGCATTGTTGGAGGTCAAATATTTTACATTCATGGAAGTGAGATTTGACACAAGGTCCACATCTTTAGAGACAAGCTTTGACTTGTCCATGTTCACGAAGTCGGTGCTTAGCATAAAGTTAAGGAAGAGAGCTTTGACTTTACCACAAGTGAATGGTGCGTACTAAGGCAGCCACATCCATCCTCAGAAAATTGGTTGTAACACTCTACCCATATCTTAGAATGGAGTGATTCTTATTTCCATGGAAAGCTAAGAAGTAGATCTCCAACTTAAGTTTGTAGAGTCTTGCCTAAATATGCATGGAAGAGAGTCAAAACGAGGCTTCAAATTTCGGTATTGGTTGCCTGGTCAAGGACCATCGTATTTTGGTAGAAAAACCACAGCATCCGTCTCAGACCTCTGATTGAGATGAATCAAGGTTCTATTGAAAGATAAGACGTGGATCTACAATTTTATAGTTTACAACTTTTTCTGATTCAAAGTGAAAGGTAGTGAAAAGTCTACTTTAAATTAATCCCACTCTGGACCGATTCGGTCCACTTCCCGCTTCCAAGACCAAGGCGGAAGGCCGGTTCCGTCCGCTTCCCGCCAGCCTGGGTGATGGTCTTCGGTAAAATACTCATAACTTTCTATCAGGAGCTCGGATTGAGACTATTCAAGTTGTTGTACGAAGACAAGACATAAATCTACGACTTTTCAGTAAGTGAGTTCTTCAAATTCGTAGTGGAAGCATGTCACAAATGCAGGTCAAAGCAGAAGAATGCCTCGAACCTTGAAGCAGGAGCCCGGATGCTCGCTTTGACCTACAAAGCAAGAGCCCGGATGGTCACTTTGACCTACAAGGCGGGAGTCTGGATGGTTACTTTAACCTTCGAGGCAGGAGCCCAGAGGGCATTTTGACCTTCGAAGTGTCCGGGTGGATATCTCGGGTCGTGAAGTGGGATGTCCGATTGGACAACTCGGTACGTGACGTGATATGTCCGGGTGTTAAAGTGCAAAATTAATACTCTGGGTGTGTAGCAAAGGTGTTCATCTCTGGGTTCATTCGCGAGAATCTGTGTTCGGGTTGGTGTGTCCATCCAAATTGGACCGCTCGGTGGTCGCCCAAGTCCGCGTGGCGGTAGGCACTTACCACTTTGGCTTGTGGGCGGAGGCCTTTACCGCCTTGGCTGGTGGGCAGTAGGCCCTTACTGCATTGGCTTATGGGCGGTAGGCCCTTACCACTTTGGTTTGTGGACGGTAGGCCCTTACCGCCATGGCTTGTGGGCGGTAGGCTTGGCCCATCTTAGGGCTTATGGGCGGTAGTCTCAGCTCGCTTCAAGGGCCCGGGCGGAAGAATGAAGCCCATTTCATGGGCTAGGACGAAAGAATGAAGTCCGCGTAGGAGGACCGGATGGGCTTGACAATCCCACTTTGAGAGCCCGAACGGGAAGACTATTTGGTCAATATAGGCGGAAGGTTTGGGCTTTTTTGAGTTCACTTTGGGCTTAAAGACGATAAGTTGTTTCGGCGTTGACGGGCTTAAGACGAGCTTTTGCGTGGAAGGTTCGAGAGGATCAGGTCGGTTTATATTTTCTAAGTAAAGCCGGGATTTTCGAGATTCCAATAAGATTTTAGGACACAATTGCTTGGTCGGCACGACCGGCATATTCCTAATCGGGGACGAGATATGTTCATATGAGGAAGACGGTTTATATTTTTCTATTCTAAGCTGGGTTAATTTGGAAACCAAATATTCACTCGGGACGGGATTTCTTGCACGGGAAGGATGGAGCTAGGTCAGGACGTGTTATATAAAGGGAGTTCGGGTACCGGAGAAGATATCAACAATACAACACACAACTACTCTTCTATCTTTATCGTTTTTCCTTAGTACGTAGCCTAGCATAGCCGGTAGCCTAGCATAGTTAGACCGACCTTGGGACGACCACTCCACATCTGTCTCGGGTTACTTGTTCACTTATTCCCGCAACAACTACTTATGTCTCGCATTTAATATTTTTTAGAAGCACATTTTTTAGCCTTTTCTTTCCAATGACATGACACCTGCATATCTTTTTTCCCATATTTTCCTGGGGCATTTAATTGGCATACTTGGGTACGATAAAAATTCACGCTTGATTATGATCAATTCACATTTTCGGGTACGATAAAAAGTCATGTTTGGTTTCGATGAATTGGCATACCTGGGTATGATAAAAAGTCATGCTTGGTTACGATCAATTGGCATGTCCGAGTACGATAAAAAGTCATGCTTGGTTACAATCAATTGGCATGCCTGAGTACATTAAAAAGTCATGCTTGGTTAAGATCAATTGGCATGACCCGGTTCGATAAAACGTCATGTTTGGTTACGATTAACTGACACGTCAAGTTAATATTTAATAATATAGGAAAAAAATTAAATGGGATGCCCGGGTATGATAAATGGTACGTCTGATTACGATAAAAGGACATAACATGTTTATATTAAGATGATTAATATTAATTAATAGTTATAATAAAAAATTAAATAATTAGTTAAATAATATATCAGTTTGATTTGTTTCAATATAATATCTTACTATAATAAATAAAATTTTTTTTTAGGCATTTTGGTCCGAGAAATGTCAAAAATACCCATTTAAAAAAATCATTTTCATCCTTCGAGCATGAGCCAACGGACGGTGCGTCGAGGATGCGCAAAGAAAAGGAAGCGCCTTACGCTCCTCCTCTGCCGATCCCCTCTAACCGCCTCCTGGCCGGGTACATGGCCTACGAGGAATACGGTTGGGGTTTCTAATTTCTTTTGTTCGGTCGGGGAGGGAGGGAGGGAGTCGCCAGGGCGTCGACAATAAGCGACCCAAGATTGCGATTAATTAATTAACCAATATGGAAGATAACAGCGGATTGTTGTGTTGTTTACGATTAATTATTTTTTAATAATGCGTGTTTTGATTGGTGGTGGAGTTGACGTGAGCGAATTTTATGGAGGAATTAAATGCGGGGAAGAAGATTAGTCGGTGATTATTTAATGTATCGATAGATTAAGTGGGTGCTTACCAAGTGTCACATCATTAACCAGTGATTTAATCAACTTTATCAGAATTGTGTCCACGTCCTCAACTTTATTGGAATTGTTTTAAACTACATGATATTTATTTGATTTTTATGATACCACATCCTGGCAAAATGTAAATTTTCCTTAAAAAATGGATGTAATCGCATGATTATAATTTAAATTTTAGAATAGTCTCTATAAATATATGATCAAATTTTTTGTCACACTATTTGGTACCTGATATTCATCGAGCAAAATTAAGTTCGAGTCTATTAAAATATTTGAGTGGTGATACAAAAATTTTGAGTTGTGGAAGGGGTGGGAGCAGGCTGAGAGAGTTCTAACGTAGTCATTCTCTTCAAACTCTAGCAAGCACATGCGCGCAGTCTCGCAGAATGGCGTCGTTCGACGACGAATTGTAATGGGAGAGAGGGATTGTCTTAATGACGAAGTCATCGAGCACGTACGGGGAGTACACATGGAAGCTAGTAGCCCCATCGAGGGAGGAATAGTCGAACGAAAAAAGGGAGGCGAGTCCAGGTTGGAGAACGTGGTAGAGTAGGACGGTAACAAGAACCTAAGGCGTCGTCACCGACGCCACCACCTCCGCCGGAGTAGACTGATCGGTAGATGACGAGGACGTTGTCGTCATGGTCGTGGGTCATGTGGATAGAAACAGGGATGGGTCCACAAGGGAAAAGGAGAAGGGAAGTGAGCTCCGGCCATCACATATATATTTTTTTTCTTTTCGCCTATTTAAATCGATGTAGTGATTCTCAGTAGAAATTCTGTTGGTAAGAGAGTATTCATTTATAGGATGTCATTGAACCCACCAGAGAATCTTGAGATGCCGTATAAGATGACACACAAGCAGTTTCTGATACGTATGTATTTTGCATTCACGATCAACAAAGCACAAGGACAAACAATTGAACACAGGTATTTATCTGCTTGAGCATGTCTTCAGTCATGGGCAGTTGTATATTGCTATTTCAAGAGGTGTTTCAAGCAAAAATATTAAGGTGTTAGTCAAGAGAGATGATGTTGCTGATAAAGTTAGAACGTTTACAAAAAATATCGTATACAAAGAAGTTCTTATGGCATCTTATGTAAATCTTAAAAGAAAATAGTGTAATAAAATATGTAAGGGAGAATCTTATTCATGTACAGCTTAAAAAGAAAATAAATAAATGATATATTTAGCAGATTTTGAAACAGAACGACACTTGCATCGCGCATGGGTGTTTGCTAGTACGAATAAGAACAACATTAAAAAAACCAAGGGGCTATAAGCTACGCGCCAAAAATCCCTTTTCCCTTCACCCTCTCCCCATTGACTGAGATACGCCCCACGCGCCCCCAATGACTATTTTGCCCTTCTTTAGCTCGCACGAAAAATTGGTTTTCATGCACAATCCAAGCTCGTCTTCCATAGCTTTGGTACTTGTGATCGATCCTCTTTCGAGTCCCATGTGGAATTTGTCTACTTTTTTTTGTGAAAGGGAATATGTCTACTTAAATCGCTAGCTCTTGGGCTAATAGCTGTCTACTTATGTATCCATGACACCGGATTGAGTGGGGACTAAAAAAAAATTTGTCCACAGGTGGAGACTACATTTTGGGCCGTCAGATTTGATTATCTTTAAATCTGATGGTCAATAACCTACTAGGTGATATTGGTTTGCATGTGAAGTGATATTGGTTTGCATGTGAAGTGATATTGGTTTGCATGTGTAGTGATATTGGTTTGAGTCAATCCCCACAGATGGGGACTAGCCCAGTACCCACCAAATCTGCCCCCTGTATCCATGATATCGTTAGTACCCCACCAAATATTGGTCTTTTCCAAACAAATATAATCATTTCCCATCTTTTGTTATATTTAATTCGAACCTAAATTATTCTGGATGGTAAATATTTTGATATCATATGATATAAAAAATAATAATCGAGTGAGCTTTTCTTCTAATATTTTATTTTTTCAGATTTTTGTTTGTTGGAAAGTGAAGATGAGGCTAATCAAGGCAAATCTTAGTAAATCATGGCAGCAGATTCTTGTAATAATGTGATACTTATTTTAAAGGATAAATTATTCTCAAATTTTTCTTGTATGTCATAATTACAATAAAGATCTTTACTATTTTAAAAAATATTTTACTGTCCTTGCTGTTTAGCAAAATATTACTTTAGGATCTCTGTTGCCGAAATCGTCAATTTTTTTCATACAATAGGTCACTTAAAAGACCCAACTGCCCTCCCTTTAAAAAATAAGCTCTTCAGAACAGCACAAACACAATTTGTCTTCTTGCCTTCTTCCGTTCCCTCGGAAATTGTTCCTGCAACTGTTCCTCTTCGAAAGTTTCAGTTAGCTCCTGTCTACCTTCAATTAAGCTGAAAATGTGTTGGGTGTTCAACCCAAGTTCCTGCCCACCTTTGATTAAGCTGAAAATGTGTTGGATTGAAGACCCACTTCAATCCAAGCTTCTGCCCACCTTCGATTAAGTTGAAAACGTATTGGTTCTTCAACCCTGACCTTTTGGCCCACCTTTGAACATGTGTAACAATGTGCGGGTTATGACCTTAATCTTCTGTCCATCTTCAATTTGGGGAGATACGAAAAAATTGGGGGAAGATGATGGTGGAATTGAACTTTAGTGGAGTAAATCTGCGTGACCTGGGAGAGCGGAGTGTTTTCTTTGGACAAAACACATTCCATTCAAAGTAAAAAGAATTTAAGGTTATCAAAAATATGGACAAAGACATATATCCCTACTTCCAAAAAACTGAACGAGTAGTGTTTATTAAATCCGACGAGACTCTGTAGTAGAAAATTATCGAGATTACTATATCACTAGTTTTGTTTGATACGTTACTAGATCAGATTGATCTCATTAACGGTTTTATTATTCACACGATCCCCTGTCATGATACGTTGCTGTCCATTATATTATAATTTTGAATTTATGTAAAAATTTTAACATAAACTTTTTAAATTGGAAGCGTCAGGTTTCAATACAAGGGAGGAAGGTAATAGTACACGTTAATTTTCATCTATTTTGCAGTTTACGCCATTTGAATATCTATTAAGATAATCAAACTAAATATGAACAAGAAAGGAGCTAAAATTAAGGCTTAACTAGTTTCTGTTTCAGTACTTAATTACGGTCTACGTCTCTTTTTTTGGTTTACAATTACGCTCTACATTGCATATAAGATACATCCAAATGGGAATTGGAACTTTGTTCACTGCCTATTCGTTATTGGAAGAGTAAGCACGAAAACGACTGCAAGCTGGATGCCTATAAAAGGGTGAAGCTGCAACGCCATTTCTCACATCTCCCTCATCATCACTAGCTATACACTATCCACGATTGGGTTTAATATGGCTTCCTCTAAAAATTTGTTTCTTATATTTTGTGCTGTTCTTGCTCTTGCTCTCCTAGTTTCTGCTGGTAAGTGCATACATAAAATACATAGTATTATATTGTTCTCTCTTCTATATTAAATGCATTATTTGTACACATATACATAAGTGATTTGTTGGTAATTCCAATATATCATGGGATAAGCTACTTGTATAATTGGTTTAATAAAAAAACCAAAAATGAGACCGATGAAAAATTATCCTGTAGTATTTGACATAAATTTCAGTTTCCGAATGTAACTAGCAAGTTAGATTTATGTTCAAACCATATATGATAACTCTTGTATATATTTAGGCATGCATATACACACGTATCATAAATAAGAATTAATCAGTACTTATTGACAAATGAGTTGTTCTAATTTTCTCTCAAATTCAAATAATTTAAAAATTGAGAGAATCCGGAGAGAATGCTTTACTTCGTAACGTTAAAAAAAACTTATTTTGTATCCAAAGTAGTACCTAATTTTAAAATTTATTGCGATCTCATTTTGGATGATAATAATTTATAACAGCTTAACATCAAAGTTGAATCTCCGCAAATTGGTAAAAGAAATGTATCCGAAAAAAAACTTATTTTGTATCCGAACTGATACCTAATTTTGAAATTTATTGCGATGTCATTCTTGGATAATAATAATTTATAACAGCTTAATATCAAAGTTGTATCTCCACAAATTGGTAATAAAATATATATCCGATCATCTTATTATCCCTTTCAAAAAAAAATTGTTGAGTAGGCAAAGCTGACTTGTGTCTCGCACTAAGGTTTCACCTTTGCTCGTAATTAATAAATAATGCAGATGAAAGCAAAGCTAAGGGCGTTGCCGTCGAGCACTACGAGGGCGGACACGGTGGCAGTTACGAGGGCGAGCAAGGAGGACTCGCGGCTGGACACGGTGGCAGTCAATCTGGATCCACTGGCAAACCCGGTGGCGGTTCCAAGGGCGGACCGGGTCGCGGCTGTGGGAGGAAGTGTTGCCCCCATGGTTGTTGAAGTAGGCCTACACGCTTGCGAGTGTTAATAAATAAAGAGTTAGACGTTTGCATTAAATAAGGAGTCCCACCACTCGCATGGGAGGGAGTAGGATCTAATCAGATTTTGTGTGCTGTCGTGTGTACTGTACTCCCATTGTTAGGGTCCTTGGTCCAATTAATATATATATTTTTGTGTGTTTCGTTAATTAATTTCTGGTATCTTGTTTATCGAACAATTAATACGTGTTTTTCTATTTGTTTTGATATACACTGATATATATATTTCTATTTGTTTTGATATACACTGATATATATATATATATATATATATATTAACAACGTCTGATTAAAAATTGAGGATGATTTGAACACTGTAAATGAAGACGACTTTTATTTTTTTTGAAATCAACTAGTAAAAATGAGTCTAGTCAATAAAATTAAAAGAACCGTTATTTAAATAATATTTAATAAATATTGATTTAATTATTTTATATTGATACATTAGCAAAAACTAATGATCTCATTATGAATGATATAATTACTTTCTATTAAATGCACTATTTGTACATGCATATTCGTGTGTAATTTTATAGTTGTTTCAATATATTAAGACACTTGGCATGTTTGAATAAATGAAACTTCGATAAATTGCAAAAGAGATGGAATAAATATTTTGTAGTGCCTACTGTAAATTTAGAAAACAGTGAAATTTCTTTACCCATATTGTTTTGTAGCTCCTGGGTCATTGTGAAGCCGCAAACAATAGACATGTAAAAATAGGCCACCAAAGGAGAACCCAGCAGACACAAGACGGGCCATACCAGGTTCGTGACGAAGGTGAAGAAAGACAAGCAGCCAGCCAGAACGAAGACAAGGTTTGCATGACCACCACCAAGCAGACCAACCAGCACTACACCCCGCACCGTAAAGACACCAAAGCCTCGGTCATATCCTGAAACTGTACCTCCTTTGCCAACCCGGACCAGAACGACCACTCTGAGAAACTCTGGAGGACACTAAACATAATACCCTCAAGTGTGGGAGGTTGGCAGTCAAAAATCGCTTTGTTTCTCATAAGCTAGATGCACCAACAACCCCCAGCGAAGAGGGTGTACCAAGATTTTCGTAAGAAGTCCCCGTTGACCAGGCCCATCCAATCCTTCAACATCGTTAGGGAGGACTTCCCAACACACCGCGCCACCCCCGCCAATTTGACCAAGGAATACCACACCTTTGACGTAAAACCACAATGTAGGAAGAGGTGGTCGGAAGTCTCAAGCATATTAATTAATAAACATATCACAAATAATACGCACTAAATATCGAGATGTGATTATGTGAACTAGTCCCTGGTTTTGAAATTTATTATGATCTCATTAATGATGACATAAATTTCCTCAAATTGGTAAAATAAATATATCAGATCATCTCAGTACAGTACGAATCTTAAAACCCAGATATGGTTGGTTTCAAGGTGTATGTATGCCCGATAATATAAATCGTCAAACATACTTCCGATCGAACTAACAATTGACATGATCATCGATTTTATGTTTATCTATCCTGCCCCCGTTATAATATGGCATATATAATTTGGTATACAAACAATTAATAAATAGTAACTTACCGGTATAACCAGCCAACCACTTTTAAATGCTGCATTTTATATATTCAAGTAAATAGCACATTATGGATAGTAATAAATTATTAATTGAGCGACCTTGACTCGCGCTACGGTTTCACATTATGGTTATGTGTGCAATTTTTACTCTCGAAGTTAGCTCTACTACGAAGTAGTCGGGTTCTCCACATAATCGATGCATAGAGCGAGTAACCGACCGTCTTATGCATTCTACCCCTAAACAATTCCAACCATTGCGAAAACAGAGGTGATGGAAGGACCTACATCCCCATCAAATTCAGCCTTCTTGATAATATTTTTTTTTCCAGGTTCTCCAAGCAAAAGTACAATGAAGGAATAAATAAGTTACAGATTCATCAAAATATTCACAAAAATGGCAAAGAGAATCTCACCGTTCCAATCTTCTCATCTGAATTAGAATTTAACGCTCCGTGATCCGACCGACTGTCTCCACAGACCAACACGGGTCTTTTCTAACGTGCTTTGTCCTCACTCGCATGCATCCCAGAAAACTTCCCAGGATGTCACCCATCCTGATCCTACTCCTGGCCAAACGCGTTTAACCTTGGAGTTCTCTCAAGATGTGTGCCAGAAAAGAAGGTGCACCTTGTTGATATGGATAGTACCAATCAAATCAGTTAAGCATTTCAGACAAAACAGATCGGGGTATCACATACACCCCTCCTTAAATACATGACGTCCTCGTCGCGCTAGATACAAATAGTCCCAGAATCCCTCAGTTGCAGATGCGTTCAATCTTCAAACCACACCGTACAAGCCGAGGTCGCTCTGATACCAAATGTAACGCCCCGTGATCTGACCGACTGTCTCCACAGACCAACACAGGTCTTTTCTAGCGTGCTTTGTTCTCACTCGCACGCATCCCAGAAAACTTCCCAGGAGATCACCCATCCTGATCCTACTCCTGGCCAAACGCGTTTAACCTTAGAGTTCTCTCAAGATGTGTGCCAGAAAAGAAGGTGCACCTTGTTGATATAGATAGTACCAATCAAATCACTTAAGCATTTCAGACAGAACAGATCGGGGTATCACAGTTATCCTTAGTCAAAATTCTTCCTTGTATAGTGTGGTTCATAGGAAGGATTTTACCGTGGAAGGGACTAAGTTTTGCCAAACACTTGACAGTTCCTTTACCAAGCATCTTTTATCGTTCTGCTCCGACCAAATAATTGTATCCACTTTGACTGGGCTTGGCTGTGCATCCGCAAGTAATCGGAGAAGTATTTCCTCCTGCTCATCCTCCCACGCAAATAAATTTCTTCTCCAAAGTAAGTTCCAACTCCATGATCCAGATGTCCACGTACCGCAATCTTTGATTCTTGCACATTTTTGGTCGGAGGGCCATGTCTATTTAATATATCAATAGTTAAATACCTATTGGTATCTCGTTTATTGAACAATTTTTTTTTTGTCAATAACTTGTATATCCAGTGATATATCTATAAATTATGATTAATTTAAAGTTGAAGATAGTCTAACCCTAAAAATAAGACAACAGTTCTAATATATATTTTGTTCACAATATTTAAATTCAGAAAAATTATATGAAGGACTCTAAACCCCTTGAATTGGTCCAAATGACCTAGATATCTGGTGATATATCTATAAATTATGATTAATTTAAAGTTGAACATAGTCTAACCCTAAAAATAAGACAACACTTCTAATATATATTTTGTTCACAATATTTTGCCCGTACTCGCTCATCTCTCTGTGGTTCCTTTTTTGGTTCATTTCCATGACTAAAATGACCTTTAGGTCTCCAATGTCGTTTAAAGTTTCAGAATTTAGACTAATTTATTTTAATTTTGCTTTCAAAATTCAGTTAGCTCATCTTATCCAACTACCCGTTTTTTCTACCTCCTAATTTTTGTCTTCCTCTCTAGAAATATAAATTTTGAATTCTCATTAGCCACAAAATACTAAAATATATTGCCACTTATATATTGTAACCAACGTAAAATTACTTGGCATGCATGATAAAGTACAAACGTCTTGAAATTTACACACGTACAACGAGATATTGACATGGGTAACTAGATATATTATCGGTAAAGTCTTTTCTTATAACCAAAATATTATAAGAAAAAACGTATACATAGTTCATTATACTATTTTAAGCAATACAAGATTAATCTCCGGCGTACCTCTCGGACGAAATTTATTTAGCGCATTTTGTACTGTTTGCATTACGTGTTATTCTTGGTTAACAAAATATGAGAGAAATGCTTCACTTATCATTCATAACTCATGAATCCTATATATATACAGAGAGGAATTAAGGAGGCAATTAATCAAGGCCTAAGAAATGACAAAATCAAACGGCTAGTCACAGCTAAGCCTTGTAACTGCTGTATTTACACTATTAATTACATGGACAAAGAATAAGTTATTTACATAAATGAATCAATGTATTTATTGCAGATGATGTAAGGATGATTGCAAGGATGAATGAGCACGAGCTGCTGCATAAATTGCAGCAACATATCTGCAGATGAAGAGCTGCATAAATTGTAGTAGCAATAGTACTTCATCTTGCTGCAGAATGTCATCAGTAGCAGTATATCTTCATTCTAACACTCCTCCTCAAACGAGGAATGAAGGTTAAACATTCCTAGCTTGCCCACGATATAGTTGAATTGATTTGGATGCAATGGCTTAGTAAGCACATCTGCGATTTGCTGTTCAGTGCAGATATAAGGAGTATAAATTTTCCCTTCTTGTACTATTTCACAAACGTAGTGCAATCAACTTTGATATGTTTAGTACGCTCATGAAAGACGGGATTCGCTGCAATGTGAATGGCAGATTGGTTATCACTAGCTGATCAACAGCGAAACCAAACTCACTCATTAGATGATTCACCCACATCGGCTCCCTGGCAGCTTGAGACATGACTCTATATTCAGCCTCGGCACTAGAACATGAAAAGATATCTTGTTTCTTGCTCTTCCAAGTCACCAAATTTCCTCCAACAAACATACAATAGCCAGAGGTTGATCTTCTATTGTCAATGCTCCTAGCATAATCTGCATCACAGTAACCAGAGATGTGTAAACTACGTGTGTTTTTAAACCAAATACATTTCCCTGGACAGAACTTTAAGTACTTAAGAATTCTATCAGCCATCTCGAAATGACTTGATCTTGGACAATGCATGGCCTGACTCAATAAGCTAACTGTATATGCTATATCAGGTCGAGTTATGGTCAAGTAGATAAGTCTTCCTATCAATCTTTGAAAAGAGCTTATATCGGGCACAAGTTCCCCTGCCACTTCCTCTAAAGAGAATTTCACAGTAGGATGTGCAGGTGTAGTTGCTGGCTTGCAATCTAGCTTCTTTGTGTCTTTTAACAAATCCAAAACGTACTTCCTTTGACAAAGGAACAACCCTTTAGTAGATTGAGCAATTTCATTGCCAAGAAAATATTTGATCTTGCCTAAATCTTTAATGTCAAATCTATCTTGCAAGGCTTTCTTCAAGATGTCAATTTCATGTTTATCATTCCCTGTGATTAGAATATCATCTACATATATCAGAACTATAGTCTTGCTTTGCCTTTTATCCCTAACATACATAGAATAGCTATCTATGCAGCGTTTATACCCTATGTTTATAAGTTCTTTGCTCAGCTTTTGGTACTATGCATGAGGAGATTGCTTCAATCCATAAATTACTTTCTTTAGTCTACATACCTTGCCAGTGTTCTCAAGCGGATGACTGGGAGGTAAGTCCATGAAGATCTCTTCTTCTAGCTCTCCTTGAAGGAAAGCATTTTTTACATCCATTTGGTAGAGTTGCCAATTATGGTTCACAGCAATAGAGAGCAAAATTCTAACCGTATTCATTTTAGCCACAGGTGCAAAAGTTTCATTATAATCTAAACCATAAATTTGTGTAAAACTTTTAGCAACAAGCCTAGCTTTGTGCCTTTCAAGAGTTCCGTCACTATTATACTTGTTCTTGTAAACTCATTTACAACCTACTGTTTGGTAAATTCACAATCTCCCATATTTAGTTCCTGATTAATGCATTAAGCTCATCATTCATGGCAACTCTCCATGTACTCTTCTTTTCTGATTGTCTTGAAGTGTTTTCGGAACTCTCAGAACCTGTAGAAAAAACGGCATTAGAATTATCAGATTCTTCAATGTCAACCACGTCCATCAGACACTTGGATGCCCTTGAAGGTGCAGGAGGAAGCACCTCCTCATCTGAAATGTCTGCCCAACTGGTCCGGCTCTTCGAACCACTATCCGCCGAATTGCTCACACTCGAAACTGAATTCATACTTGGCGAGTGAGACTCAAGCCCACCCGCTTTCTTCGATGAACAAATCTTATGTTCATTGACCCTATAGGAGCCACTTGTGATGCATTAGATCCCTCACGAGGTTGTGCATTCTGAGTTGCTATATTCAGTCCCTTTTGTTGCCAGACTCGCCTTTCACGTAAAAACTAACGAACAAATATCATCAATATCTACAAACACACTCGTTAATTTGTTTTGAATTCAACCTTCTTCTTTTTTTGAATTTTTGGGGGGTTGAACCGGCGGTTTTGATACTTTGTTGAACCAGACCCGGTCGGACTGCGAACCATTCACTTGAGCGGTCCATTTTTAGGGCTAAAAACAGAGTGCGGTCGAACCACCCTATTTCCGGTCAGATCGGGCAGTTTTTGGGCTCGTGCTGACCAGAATTCGACGGTTCAACCGGAATTTGATGATTCTGTACCATTTCACCTCTTTGAACTCAATCTTCCTCATTCTTAAACCCTCAAAAATTTCCCCAAACACTCAATTGCAAATCAATTGCATATTTAATCGAGAAAGCGAGGGAGGGAGTGAATGAGCGCCTAAACGATCTCATGTCCCAAGCGAAACAATTAAGAAAAGACAACCACCAAATTCTGAATAGGATCAACTCCACCACCTAGCAATTTCTCACCGTCGAGGCCGAGAACACCATCCTTAGGGCTCAGATGGTGGAGCTCAGCCAGAGGCTGGACTCCCTTAACGGAATCATCGGCTCGGCCAATAACGAGATTAGTGGGCCGGTGGATGGATTTATGAACCCACTTAATAATATGGGGAATATCCATTTGGAGGCCGTGGAGTGGACAGGAAACAGCAGGGTAGGTGAAGCCGTGACCCGTGGAGGTTGAGTGGGTGGAGGTGGAGCCATGGAGGAAGAGGGTGGGTGGAGGACGAGGGTTGAAGATGGAGGAGTGGGTAGATTAAGGAAGGGGTGGGTTAAAAAAGAGTGTTTTTTTTATAGGGGTACGGTGACTGAAGCATCCCTGGCCCCTTCTAAAATATTCCCTGCTCTATCTTATTATAATAAAGAAAATTGTCTTTTTAGGCGGTTTGGTATTACACGTGGAGATTGACACAACTAACTTTTAGCATTTGACCTCATGGAAGGAGACGGCGGTATCGCTTGGAGAACCAAAGGTATGCTCAGGATGGACTCGCTTTGGCCTTTGGGTACCACCTCAGAAAGCAGCTAGTGGTAATGAGATTATAAAGCACCAGTTGTGGAAGAATAAGATTAAGCTAATAGTGGCTTATACTTATAGTTTTGCTTCCTGCTCATAGACGACTGCTTGCTTCCATGTCAAAGAATAAGGTTAAGCTACTTTAATCATTCATCGATTGAACAGCTCAACATTCTTATCATATGCGTGGACGTATTAATGGCTTTATTTCTATGGATTGGATAGAGGTATGTTGTTCAAGATGTAATTTTATTTTTTTCAAAATTATCGTTTTGTAATTTTTTTTATGTAATCTTATATCTCTTGTAACGAGTTGTAACTTGTAAGTTGTATTATATATTTTTGGAAGTTGATATACATCTACTTATATATAAAAAATGTATCTTTTGTACTGGTATATGAATTAGATACTCGTGGCAAAAATTAAATAATAACAAGTAATATCATGTGTAATATTTTTATAGAAATATCACCCGGTGTGAAGCGTGGTAAACTACTCGAACACGAATTCAACCGAGATCAACCAAGAATAATCTCACCAGAGATAATTTCGGCAGTTCTAGACGGTTGCCAAAAGAAAGGGAGGTTGGAGAGAAGAAAGTGGGGTGAGACAGAAACTCTTAATAACCAACTTGATTATTCCATGATGTTCATTACATGACATGTCTCTCACGTTTGTCATTGCCAATATTTATAGACTAAAACTAACTTAGGAAACTAACTCTAACTGGACAAACTTATCTAAGGCCCAAGGCCATACCATACAAGAAGCAAACGAGCAATAACAACAACACAACACCTGGGCCTACGGCCCACAATTACAAACACAAGCTACGGCCCGCAATTAGAGAACAAGCTACACCTCCACTTTCCTTTCACTTCTTCGACCAAATCACCAACATCCGTCACCGCTCCACCGTCGACCACCGCGCCGGAGTCGCCACCGAAGTTTTCTACATAACACGGTGCTACTAAAATGGGCGAAAGGAGATTCCCGTTGACTCGCGTTTCTCATTGTCCTGAAATTTTTTTTGTACTCAGTTAATTAACTAGGACGTGGTTTTTGATATTTCAAAAACAAATTGTATATTGGAAGAATGGTGACGATATTATATGATGGCTTCTTCGGTCTGATTAATTAGTAAAAAGATGATAGCTTTGCCAAAACTGCAACTAGTTCTGGAGTACAAGAAAATTCGTTCCCAATTGACCAAAATATAAAAAAAGAAATTTACGTTGCTTATTAATTCTGGGTCCTAATACAAGACTCTCTCTCTCTTTTTGTTTGAATGAACTAAATACTGGAGAACCTCACTAAATTAATTTTTGATAAGTATATAACCTCTTTAAAATGATAATATTTTTCCTCTACCAACTTTGGTTAGTTTAAAAATTATTAATGTCGATAAATTAATCTAGTAAAATATGAATTTATTATTACTTATTTTTCTTAAATTTTAAATTTAGTTTGATAAGAGTTGTTGCTCGCAATTGATAATTAATAATAACTCTCTAAATGAATAAAAAATTATGGTCCCAGAGATTATTAATTTATAAAAAATTTACTTTAAGTTTTTGTTCAACAATGTAGGCCACATCATAATGAGACCAAAAGCTGGTTGAAGAAAACCATAAGCCGCGTAGAGACGACTGACGAGTCCTACTGGTTTGATGCTGCGTTATAAATCTGTCAAAGCCTATTGGTAGCTCAAAGAGGAACGAAACTAGGCTCCACTCGTACTCGAAGCCCACTTGACCACTTTATATAAATAATCAGAACTAATAGGATACAGTCAAAGAATTTTAATCAATCTACACATTTACCCAACCTAAGGAAAGTGGTCAAATAAAACATGTACTAAACAGCGTACGGAAGCAGAGCAAAAAGTTTTTTCTCAAACCATACACACAACACGCTCTGGACTGTTCCAAAGTAGATGATTCCTCTTGACCAAAAAAAAAAAGAGTAGATGATTCCCCACTATATAAAAGGAAGTCCCGTTCGGGAACGTATATAAAGAGACCAATTGTCTAAAGAAAGTCATAACAGAACCGACCTTACAACACTAAAGCTCCATTTGATCACTTAGTTTTACCAGAAAGAAGCAATCCAGAAACATGAGCGTGGAAGTCTTGGACAGCACCACGATCGTCAACTTCGTCGAGGACGAAGAGGCATTCGATCTCTTCGTTTGCGACCGCTTCGCGAACCTCGACATAAATCACGATGGTCTGCTCTCCTATGCGGAAATGATGACGGAATTGCAGGGCCTGAGGGTGTTTGAGACCCACTTTGGCGTCGACAAGGAGAGGACCCCAGATGAGCTTGCCCAGGTTTATGGTTCCCTGTTTGCAACATTTGACCATGACATGAATGGCACCGTCGATATGGAGGAGTTCAAAGAAGAGACGAGGAACATGATGCTGGCCATGGCGAACGGGATGGGGTTCTTACCAGTTCAGATGGTCCTCGAAGAAGACAGCTTTCTGAAGAAAGCTGTAGAGAGGGAGTCCAAACTGATTGCTTGAACCATATACTCGTGCATTCATAGATAAAATAAAGATTATAAATTTATAATCCTGTAGCTTGAGAAATCTTAGTTTGTTCTGGCTTCTTTTAAACTTGTTATTGCCTGTTACCTGAGTATTGATGAATAAACATTGAAATTACTCCTCTTTCAATCTACAATTTCAATCTAAAACTCTCTGTAGTTAAGCGACTTGCTGAAGATAAATTGCACTTTTACTTGCAAAATACATGACACTCGACCCATGTCAATAGTTGGACATAAGCTGAGCGAACCAATTCCCTCAGTTGGAGTTGCATCACTATTAGGAATTTCAATAGAGGATAAGGTTTTATTTTGGTTAGATTTATACCGAATTTAGCTCGGATGCCATATAAAATTGCATAAGCCGCTGAGGTTTATTCACATACACCATATCAATTAATACACAAGCTCTATGTCGAATAAGAATAGGAATGGCGTTGGAGTGCATAATCAACCGTGGCTTGTTATTTGTTTAACTTTTTTATTATAGTTTTTAATTTCTTTTGGGAACCAAATTCACTTATGTGAAAATACATGCTTACATAAGCAGCGGAAATTCAAAAAGTCAAAGATTCCATTCAAAGAAACCCAACGGGATCATGCAAAGCCAAAGCTGCGACTTGCAAGTGTATAATAAGCTGAATTAGGACTAGTTGTGACCGAAATCAATTGAAAAGTCAAAAATTCCAAACAAACAGATAAGTGGAACGGAATCGTACCACTGTGTTCTTGTAAGTTATTAATTCGAAATTATATTGTACATACAACGAATCTTCGTTTTTTTTCTGATGTCTTTTCTGGTGCATAATAGTTTGTTTATACCTAACGACTAATTCAGTTTCAAGCTGAGTAGTATTTTAAAGATCATAAAATTCTTCTAACAAATATTTGACAATGTTATGTATTTAATGACTCAAATTTGAGACATAATTAAACTAAATTAACATATTTGTTAATTAATCTGCAAATGATTGTTAGTTCCATAGGATAACAGTTTTTTTTTGATAATGGTGGGCTCAAGCTGCCCCTTGATTGAAAAAGCATTAAAGACTTACATACAGATCATCCTTGGCGTATCGACCCCCAAATTGTCCATATTCAGTAGCCGAATACTTCCAATCGGAGGCTCGTCCAAAACATGAAATCAAGGGGAAAAAGAAAAGCATAATTGGAGAGCCAATCCGCAAATTGGTTGCCCTCCCGATAACACCACTGGATCCCGACGTGCCAATCATGTTTGATGAGGCTTCTACACGAACACACAAGTGCGAAGAGCATATGTTCCCGTCCAACTCCCTTGGCAAGACAGCTCGCCACCGTAGGACAACAGTTGACACGTGGGATATATAGAGTTTCTGTGAGAAAGATGATATTTGTCATCTAACTGCAGCTTCAACTTTTCAAACCAATGTTGAAAAGTCAAAATTCCTTAGAAAAACATTTTTCCTAGAATGTTGTTTTCCTTAAACAAACAGAGAAGTGGAACGGAATCGTACCAGAGTGTCCTTGTACAGTTATTAATTCCAAAACTATATTGCACATACAACGAATCTTCGTATTCTGATGTCCTTTCTCAAAGAGAATACTATTTTGATATTCAAGTTGGATAATATTTTAAAAGATGATAAAAAAATTTCAACAGTATTTAACAATATTCTATTTTTAAAATTGTAATTCAAAATTTGGTTAAATTTAATTGATATACCCGTTAATTAATCTATTTGATAGTTAGTTCTGGAGGATATTTGTTGACACAGTGGGATATATAGAGTTTCTGTGAGAAAGACAATAGTATATTGCACATACAACGAATTTTCGTATTCTGATGTGCTTTCTCAAAGATAATAGTATTTTTATATTCATGTTGGATAATACTTTAAAATATGATAAAATTCTCTATAAAATATTTAACATTATTATATTTCTAAATATTTGAACTCAAAATTTGGTTAAATTAAATTGATATACCCGTTAATTAATCTATTTGATTGTTAGTTCTGGAAGATATTAGTTGACACCGTGGGATATATAGAGTTTCTGTGAGAAAGACATATTTGTCATCCGGCTGTAGCTTCTAACTTTTCAAACCATTGTTGTTATGGGTTTTTCAAAACTCAGTAACACATAAAGATAAAGTAAATTAGATAAGATCTTCGTAAATTAGAAAATGATGCAATACTAATCTTTTTAGTCCAAGTAATAGACCTAATTTTTAAGTTATTGAGTTCGAATTTTTTTGATAAATATTTTGAGTTTAAATTTACGAGTGAAAAAATATTAAAAATAGACTTCTTAAATAGGTTTCACATCATTTAGATTATGAATACCATAAGTTAAAATCCGCCCCCTTATTAATGTGCCACTAACAACCGAAGGTCACAAACAAACACTCTTACGTAAATTATCCGTGCGGTACTCCGGTTCTCGCTAACCAAAGTCACTATACCTAGGGGTGAGCAAAAAAATCGAAAACCGTTAAACCGGACCAATCTGGACCAAAAAAACCGGACCAAACCGGACCAAATGTAAAAACGGTCCGGTTTGTAAAAATACCCAAAATCCAGTTTCCGGTCCGGTCCAGTCCGGTTTGGTCCGGTCCGAAGCCCAGTTTTTGTTCAGTTTTTGGTAATCCGGTCTGATTTTTGGTCGGACCGGACTGCACCTGGACCGGACCAGAGTAGATACGGTCCGGTCCGGTTTGCAATATCCCTAAAATTCTGGTTCCAGTCCAGTCCGGTTTTTTCCGATTCGGTCCGGTTCGGTTGACTTCCTCACCCCTAACTATACCCTCACTTTCTCTTAACTCTACGCCACTAAGAGGAGAGTAAATATGCAAGAACGTTAGAGACTTTGTAGAAACTCAATAGTATTATTCAACTATCAGATTTTGAGGGATAATTTACAAATGAGGGAAATGACCCTGTTGTATACACATCATAAGAGGGTAGATTAATTTGAAACGAAACCAAACGGGGAGGGAAAAAAAAAATTGTTGGGCGATTTTTCGGCGACCGTTGACTTTTGCGTTGACCGGTTGCCACCGCCGGAAATACCCGGCCGCCGGTCATGGCGCGACCGCCACCAGATCCTGGCAACCTCCCGATGCTCCCTACGTTGAGTTTTGTGAATGGGTACCCCGGATTTGCTCCAGATCTCCAATCTACGATTTTCGGTTTTCCCGGCACTATTCACCCTCGCCCCACGGCGGCGCCTCCGCCAGCCGCCCGACAGGCGCTCCACCTCCACGATTTTCGCAGGTCCCCGGCGACCCTTTCTACGCAGGCCCCTTGCTCTGGAACCCCCCCGCTGTCCGCCGCGGCTCTTCACAAAGCCGCCAATCAATCTCCTCACCGCACCGCCCATGAGTCCGCCGGCCTGGTGTCAGTTCCTGGACCCCTCCCGATCCTCCCCTCGTCGAGCTTTTGGGATGGGTATCACGCAATCGGCTTCCCCGTCTCGAGCTCGCTTCCCGAGACTGTGAGCACTGTTCAGACCCCTCCCGCTCTCTACTCAAGCCTCCCGGCTGGAACGACGTTGCCCGATGCTCGTGCTGGGTCTACTCTCCCTCAGGCAGCCTCGACTTCGAACCAAATTGGCCAATTTCCTTTGTCAGTTTTGAATTCGGCCTCTTCCAATGCCAGGAAATCCGATGCGCTGCGTGAGGCTGCTATGGTCTCACCTGCTGCTACCAGGACACTGCACGGCTGGTCTTTAGCAGAAATTGATGCGGCAACCCGTGAGGATGCATCACCTCCAACTCGGCAAGACCCGCGCACCTCTGCTGCAATTTTTGCTGTCGGAGATGATCAGGCTGCATTGTCTTTTCCGTTGATTGATCAGACGCTCCCGACGGACCCCTCGTTTTTGGCTGGCGCCCCTGATGCCTCGTCGAGTTGGCCTGAGTGGCAGCCTGGTGCGTGCACGCTCCCGCTGCAGGGTGCGCCCTGGCAAGACCCCTCTGCTCAGCTGATTGATCTGCAGCCGCCCGCCAATGTGATCGAGCTTGCTGCTGCAGCTTCGGCCCCCTCGGAGCGATCAGGACTTGGCCATCCTACTGCCATAATTAGCTCAGCAGCTCCTTCTGCTCCCAGCTCGAATGCCACGGTTGATTTTGCAGGAGGGGAGATTTTTAATTTCAAAGGTTTTCTGAGCTTGTGTACTAACTTGAAGCTGCCGCCTACGGTGATTTACGATGTTTTCAAGGCTGCCCTTGCTTGCACTAAGAGCGTGCCACCTGCAGACATGTGCTCTTTGTCGCTCCCTCAGCAAGGCCTCGGAAGCTCGGCCATTCCAGCTATTCCTACAGCTGCCGAAGCCTCTCGGCAAGTTTGGCCTCGCGCCTTGTCTCTTCCTTCGGTGGCCAAAACCTCCGCAGGCACTCCTTCGGCCCCTCCCGCAACATGCTTGTCGGAAGACCCACGATCAAGTCAGAACTTGACTGATTCAGATCCGGAGCAACCTCCCCCGGGAGCCGGGCAGCCCTCCTACGCTGCGATGGCACGTGCTCAGCCTGGGGGATGGACCTACAGTGGTAACAATCTGAAACCGGTTCTTAAAGGTGATCATTTTGCGGTGGTTTGCAATTCGGAACGATTTGCTATTTGTGATAATTTTGGAAAACGTGCTTTCATTGGCCGATTGATTACTCCGAAAGGAACTAAACCGTGCACTACTTCTGAATTGCGAGGTGAACTTACCAAGCTTTGGGGTGCCTCCTCTTGGAACATGATCTCCCTAGGATTAGGCTATTTTGGCTTCTTCTTTAAGTCAGAACTGGATAAGAACACGATATGGTCCTCTCAGTCCTGGAAGTCCAAATATGGCAATGTCTACTTGCAACCTTGGACCCCGTTCTTTAAGCCCACCAAAGCTACCTCTTCCAAGGCCAAAGTTTGGATCAAACTAATTGGACTTGCTATGGAACATGTTGCCTCTGATATTATTTTTGGAATTGCAGAAGCTGTTGGTGAACCCATTAGGGTGGATACGGAAGCTCTGAATCGCTCAAATGGCATCAGTGTGAGAGTCCTGGTGGAAGTGGATATGGCCAGGAGCATCACAAACCAAGTTCTTCTGGAACTTCATAACGGAAGTCTTGTTATTGATATTGTGATTGAAGACTTGCCTCCTTTTTGTGATCACTGTCGCATCACTGGTCATGCTAACGCTGTTTGCAGGAAACTACACCCTAACTCCTCAGGTGACTTTACTCGGCGAAGTAAGGATTCGAGAGGCAAAAGGCAATTACAGGCTAATAGACACCACCCACAGCCCGGAAAGGTGAATGATGGTAATGGAAGGAATGAGAGCAGGTGGCAGAAAAAAACTACTCAGGTCACTCCCAGAACGCAAATCGGTCATGATAAGACACAGGGAGGAGTTTCCACTTCCAATGCCTTTCATGCACTTGCCGATGAAGCTGCTCTGCCGGGGGAAGAACTTGAGTCCCCGAATAGAGCCGAGGACATTCAATCACGGCCTAGTGAAGGAGTGACTTCCCGGGAAAGGCCCAATACTACTGATAGACACAGATCCCCCTCCCCCTCTCCAGCTCTTTTGGACGCTGAGTCCTCGCTTACTGAACAAGTTGATTCCTGTATCCGCAACTTTGTCTGGACTGGAGACATCCATGGTCGGGGTGCCTGTTCTATACCTTGGAAAAGGGTTTGTACTCCTCGTGAGGAAGGTGGTATTGGCCTTCGTTCTATTGCTCACATGAACTTGGCCTTCTTGAACCGCCTCTCCTGGAATATTATGTATGATCACTCTGATCACTATGAGATGCTCAGAGATCGGCTCTATATGTCTGATGAGCATGTCCCGAGGGAGCATGTTCGATCCTCGCTTCTGAAGGGTTTCCGTCTCTGTTATGAGGATACTCAGCAGGCATCACAGATGATCATCGGGGAAAACTCTTCGGCCAATTTCTGGCTGGATAATTGGTTAGGATACATCATCGCCGATAAGGCCGGGATCCCCGCACACATGCGCCACCTCTGCGTTTTCCCTGTTTCAGACTATCGAGCTAATGGTAGCTGGCTGATCCAGAGGGATTTTCTCAACTCCTTTCCGCACATTGTCGAAGACCTTCAACAGTATTGCCTGGGACCTCCTGAATCAGATCACATGGGCGCATGTACAACATCTTCGGGCTGATATGCATTTTCAGGTCTCGCACATCTTTCGTGAAGGCAACGCGGCAGCCGACGCGATGACCAAAATACTGGTGGTCGAATTTCCCGCATGAAGAGATCTTACCGGAATGCCTTTCTGCCGCTTCGTTCCTTGACTTTCTAGCTTTGTTTTGTTTGTTTTTGTGCGGTTTGTCTTGTAATAGGGTCCTGCAACTCTAACCGGTTTGGCGCTCTTTTTTCCTATCGTTTGGCGGCGATAGGTTTTTACTGAGGCCCCCGGTTGCAACCGTCCACTCTAGGTGTTCGGGTAGGTCTCTCTTTCCCTCCTCGGGTGGTAGGTTGGGAGGAACTCTTGCAGGGGTTAACTCGAGGCTACGTTTTGTTTAGGTTTTCGGCCTCTCGGCTATTGTCGGGAAGCTGAAACCCCAGACGGCCGGTTTGTGGACTCTGCTGGGTTAGTTGATAGGCGACGTTTCTCCTGCCTGTTGGCAGGGGACGTCACTCCGACTGCCCGACCTGTGGGTTTCTGCGGAGTAGGATTTAGAGTTTCGGGCTCTCTCAGGATCTCTTGATCTTGGGAACTCACCCTTTTGACTGCCCAGTTTGTGGGACCAGCAAGAGTAGGTCTTAGGTTACTTTTTGTCTCCGTCCTGTAACTTTTCATTTCCTTAATATATCTCTGGTACTTTCTCGCCCAAAAAAAATTAAGAGGGTAGATTAATGGCACTTTTCATCTACCACCTACCATACGCCTAATAATTATAAAGAACACTCTAGAATCTAGGGTTACAAGGGAAGCACCTAAAAGCATTATCCACACCCTTCTTGGGCCCACTATGGCAGGATGTGGCCTTTCACAAAATCGGCCCATGACAAAATTGGCCTTTTTGCTATCTGGTCGTCCCTTTCGTTGGACCAAATACTCAATCTATCCCCAAATAGGGCCTCCTCCTCTTGGATCAATGCTACGAGCTCCACTCGCTTGGGCACTCATAACTTCGGTGGGGTCCTCCGTAAATGAATCACCAGGGATCCTTCGACACTCTGTCCTTCTTTCCTATCTCTCGGAGATGTTAATGCATGTCATGCCTCCCACTCTCCGGATACCGTTGTCTACAAGCAAGTGAAGTCACGCTTACCTCATCGATATGGCCTAACAAGGTGCTAGCTGCTTTGTTGGGCGTCCCTTGTATCCTCCTTTAGATCTCAGCGTCCCCTCAGAGATATGGATATAGTAAGTTTCTTCATCTATTTTCACCTCCAGCCTCTCATCAATTCTCCTCTTTGATTTGCACGAAATTAATAATCTTGATGCCTCAATTTCTCTCCTAGAGTGGGTGTTATCATGCATCCTTATCAAGTCTCCAAATTTCGTAACTACTAATTAACAAATATCCAAATTCAACGAACGCAATGGAACTCCATGAACCGATAACCAAACGCATCTCGAGTCTAACTTAAAGCTTCGGTTCCATATAGTAATATATCTCGGAATAGAGGTTTAAGTTGCATATATCTTACCTTGACTTCATTTTCTTCAAGTGTTATCAAAATGAACCTTCCTCCAAGAGCCGGAAGCTGTGATGGTCGTATTCCATATTTGATGAGCTTTTGATGGATTTACACACTTGATTTGCTGCTGATGCAACTAATCTGAATACCAGGTGGTCTAGAAAAAAATTATTGTCTGGATTGCAATTTTGTTAAGAACGTTTATTAGGTGAGCCAAAAATATATCAAAAAAACACTGTCAACACCGATGCAAATGCTACAAGTGACACCATAACAATCGACCCGATGACGCTAGAGGTGTGGCGGAACAATCCCAATTATCAATTAAATGGTGTCAACTCAGTTTTAATTTTTCAAAATTATAAAGATCGACACCGACTATACGACTAAATAATGTGTTGGAAAGTAATATATATCCAACAAAAATACACACTAATTAACTATATAAGTAGTACCCACAATCTCCAATTAAATTTATGATATCACTCAGCTCAAAAGTGTCAGCAGTTCCACATTTATTTTTTACAAATATTGTGCTACGATATATCTCCGAAAAGAAAAGCTCGTGTCCTACTAATATGAAACACAAGTGAATAATATCATAAAATCTAAAATCAAAATCCTCCAATCTTTTTCGGTCTTTCCCCTCCTCTTTTTCCTCGTCGACGCCGCCCTTGACACTACCATTCAACCTTTTCTAGACAATTATTTTTTAAGATTAAACACTAATAAATACTAGGGGTTTAATTTGTATTTTTCCAGGATGGAACCTTTTGTCAAGATCAAGACAAAACACACGGCATTTATTAGTGTTTAACCTTAAGCTGCCTAGACTGACGAGACCTACTGGTTTAATGCTTCATTATAAATCTGTCGAAGCCCAATTGAAGCCTAAACAGGAACGAGACTAGGCCCCACTCACTTACGCAGTTGATACGTTGATTAAGCCTTGTCACCAGAACTAAAACTAATAATAGAATACAGTAAAATAATTTTTAATCAATCTACACATTTACCCAATCTAAGGTAAGTGGTACTTTCCAACAAAAAAAGAAGAAGGTAAGTAGTACTAAACAGTACGAAAAGAATAATTATTAAAATCAATTGAGAAGAGCATTATTCTAATTTTTAAAGAAGTTTTGAGTTCAAGATCTTGGGACACGGTAATAACAGACAAATCTTTACCATCATTTAAACATTTTCTGGAATTCTAGATATTATTGACCTAATGGGCTCGGAACAAAACAGGGAGGCAGGCTAAAAAGGACTCATATCAAGAGAAAGAAATTGTAGTCTAGGTAGAACTCACATTAATAGAATTCTTTTATAATTTTATAATTATTTTTTTGAGTTCCTTGTGGAACTACTTTCTTGATGTCTATCACCCCACCCAGAATAGGATAAAAGGGAATCCGTGAAAATTTCATTGGGAGATATATGACTAATTATGTAACCGATAATATGACAAAAATAGTTAATTAGCAAACTTTGAGAGAATGCTTGAAGAGATCATATTATCATTAGAGATTAGAGAATTAAAATTTGAATTATTTTGATTTTGAAGAATGGAAGGAGGTAAAAGGATGTTTTCAAATTTCAATTCCCTCACTTTCTCTCTCTTTTAAAATTTGATCATATTTTTTACATAATTCGACAAATTATTCATCGAATCGAATAAAAAATTTAATTTGTCAAACAATTCGATAAATTGACGAATTTGGATATATAGATTCAGATTCAATTCATTCAATGACGAATTCAAATCTGAATTGAGATTCGTTCGAGGCAGTTTGAATTCGAATCGAATTGAATTAGATTCAATTTGTGGTCACTCCTTGACCCGTCAGTTCATGAAACATATTGCATCATTAGGTCAAATGACCTTCCACAACCAGATGCTTATACTATGGCGGTTTTAATAAAATTACCTTTAAAAAAAAACCTGTCGCTTAATCAAGCCCTCCTATTTCTTCATCGACGATCATAATACTAAAATCAAAATCCTCTAATCTTTTGAGATCTTTACCCTCCTCTTTCCTCAGCGATGCTGCCGTTGACGCTGCCATTCAACCTTTTCTATACAATTATTTTTATTTTTAAAGAGGAGCCAGACTAGGCCTCGCCACCAGTGGAAGGAAGAGGAAGGTGAAAGAGGAAAGAGGGATTTTTTTTATTTTTTAGTTGGAGGGGCATTTCAGTTTTTTATAGTAAGAGTTCACCGAAGAAAATGACATATTCTTGTGACAGAATCCTTAATAAAACTAAACACGGAGGATTGGATGATAATTTTTGAAAATCTAGAGACCTGAGAAGTAGGGCGTCAAAACACCAGTATAAAGATCGACACCGACTATACTGCTAAATAATGTGTTGCAAAGTAATATATATCCAACAAAAACACACACTAATTAACTATATAAGTGGTACTTACATCTTCAATTAAATGTATGCTACCACTCAGCTCAAAAATGTCAAGAGTTCCGCATTTATTTATCACAAATATTGTGCTACGTCAAGTCTCCAAAAAGAAAATCAGCAGTCGTCTCACAGATATACTTATCTTTCCGGGTTCAATTTCCGGTCAATTCATATACGTTTCTTTCCATCCCTGTTTAATGTATATTTAAAAAGCAACGGTCGTCTCACAGATATACTTATCTTTTTGAAGGTGATCGTACCATTGATGTTAGGAAGGCTAAGGACGCAGGAGTCGGCCAAGAGGAAGTGGTCCCTGGGCTTCGTCACTTTCATTTTCCTAAGCGTAAAAGCGTTTGTAAAAAAGTTTGCTGCCGCTTCAGACTTAAGCAAATTTGCTGGTGCTGCTAGGGCTAGTGGCAATGAGATTCTTAATCACAAGTTGCGGAAGGGATCTCATTTCTGTTTATAGTTATTCACTTTTTTTAGGGGATTATAGTTATTTACTGCTTATACAATTCTCTGTCAGTGGGAGTGGAATTGTATTGTTTCTTATCTTTTAAGTATGAAATAAAATCGGAGCATAATTCCAGTAAGACGTTTTCGTTACACTAGATTCAACTAGCTTGGTGTTTTAACCCTTTCCGCTATCGTTAATACTGCTTCCTTGTACAATCGCTCGCTGAATAATGTACCCTTTGTGATCGGGAATGTTCTTGTATTATGAAATGAAATTTATCTTATCTTAAAACACGATAATTTTATTAGTAGTTTGTTCCCGTGACGATGTTGACCAAGACAGCGACTCGCGTTTTTTATGTTTCTCTCATTATCCTGCAAAATTTTGTATTAACTAGGCCCTGATTTTTACTTTTCGTAGATTGTATATTTTAAGAATGGTGACCATATTATATGATAGCTTCTTAATTTTTTGGAAAAAGTTTACTTTAGTACCATGTAGTATCATAGATTCTCACTTAGGTACCATGTGGTTTAAAACGTATAGAACAGGTCCAACTGGTTTCAACTTTTATCAAAAACAGGTCCCGGGCAGCTCGGATAACTGCCCGCAATTTTTTTTCTTCAAAATGACGTAGTTTTGACAAATACGTGGAATGCCCAATCAGTAATGACTAGGATAATTCGATTTTGACATGGCACTGGGTAAATTATCAAAATAATAATGACTTTATTTATAATTAAAAAAATCTCATCTTCACTCTCATTTTATCTTCCCTATCCTCACACTCTCTCTCTCCCACCTCCGCCTCCTTCTCCTCCGTCACCAAACGAAGAAGCCCACGCCGTCGTCGAGTCGCCGCCACGACCACCGCGTGCCACTCCTCCAGCCGCTCCCTTCTCCTCCGTCACCAAATGAAGAAGCCCACGCCGAAGGAGCCCATGCCGCCGTCAAGTCGCCGTCACCACCACCGCGTGCCACTCCTCCTGCCGATCCTCGCTGGGACCGTGACCCTTGTCCACCTCGTCCTATTCCTCGCCTTTGTCCTCCTCTACCGGAAGCTCTCCCGGAAGCACACGGCCTCGGCTAGGGGTGAGCAAAAAAACCAAGAACCATAAAACCAATCCGAACCGAACCAAAAAACTGATCTAAAACTAGATCCAAAATAAATTGGTTTGGATTGGTTCTTTGTTTGTCTAAAAAATGGTTCATGGTTCTGGTCCGGATCTTTTGACAGAGAACTATAAAGATCCGGACCAAAATGAAATTTTCTCATTAAATTACAAGACTAGCATTGGGCCTAACCTATATAAATAGTACCAGCCATTTCTTAGGTTTTAACAATTTTTCCCACGACTTGATAATTTATTATTTTCATCATAAATTATTATTATTGTAAATATATAATATATAATTTTATATCACTTCTTTGCTCATGTTTCATTGGATGCTTCCCCTGAGATCATTGATGATGGTGGAGTTGAACGATAATAAAGTTTCACACCATACGTCAAATATCTAGCATTATAGTATTTATTAAACCGCAGCATTTAATTAATAAATGGCATAGAAATTTTAGTCTTTTATATGCACGATTTTTTATATTGATAGATGGTTTTTTTAGATAACATTTATTTATCCCGCTATGAGTTCATAGAGAAATTCGGCATTTATATTTTCAAGGACGTGATGAAGTTATAATTTATAAACCATATTTTTGCATAGCTCAATTTTTAGATGTATAGTGCTTTTCTTTCAGTAGATGTCTATTCACCATGATTTTTTTGGTCCTCGGTTCTGGATCGGATCTGAACCATTTTTTTGGTTTGGTTCTGGTCCGGATCCATAACTTAATCGGATTGGTTCGGACATAATTTTTCCCCTCTTTTTGGTTCTTGGTTTTCCTGGTTTGGATTGGTTCAGTTCAGACTATTTGCTCACCCCTAGTCCCAGCGGCCTCGTCGGATCTGAAGTCTATTCCTCGCATGAGTGGACGAGGAGGGTTGAGGGGGAGGCGCGTGGGGCAGAGGAGTACGATCTCAAGTCTATTCCTTCATGTGCCTCGGCCGCCGAGAATGACTTCTTTAGCAGCGACCTTGAATTTTGCGAGTTCCCGATTGAATTCCTTTTTGTTAGGGTTTGTGTTTCGTCCATGTTTTGGTTGACGATGAATTGGTTGAGTTCATGGGATTCTCGCCATCTTTGAAAAATTAAAATTACAAAATTCAATTACAATCTCTTGCTTGCTTGTTCATATGTGGTTAAATTGAAATTGTGAAATTCAATTGAGAAAGGGGATGTCGTCACCACGTTGGCGGGCGGCGGGAGGAATCCAGAGGGTCCTGAGAGGATGAGGATGTGGTGATGTCCTCGTGGAATCTCAATGGGTCCTCGCCTTCTGTTGAATCTGGGGTGCAGAGCCCACCTCCACCAACATCAGGTCTTCGATCGGCGTCGGGGCTTGGTCGGCGTTAAGGAGGGAGAGAAGCTGGATAGGGGCAGGGGTGGTTTGGAAAATTTGAGTTTGAGATTTGTTGGAATCTGATTTTTTTTTCTAGTTTTTCTTTTGGTTCGGGAAGATGGCGACATTTTTAGGAGAGAGAGTGATTTTTTTTTTGAAAATTTGAAATAAATGTAGTACTATATTGGTAATTTATCACAATCCATGTCATAAAAAATCCATCACATGAATTTATGATGTGGCAATCCATGTAGGACAAGAAGTGGCGTCGTTTTGGAAAAAAAATTGCGGGCAGCTATCCGGGCTGCCCGAGACCTATTTTTGATAAAAGTTGAAACAAGTTGGACCTGTTCTATGCGTTTTAAACCACAGGGTACCTAAGTGAGAATCCGTGATACTACAAGGTACTAAAGTGAACTTTTCCCTAATTTTTTGGGTAAATGTAGAATTTTTATTATTAATGCAAGTGAATAACTTTAACAAATACAATTTGTTCAGCTTTTTATTTGTACCTAAAAAAGAAAAATGCGAATAAAATTGAATCCCTTGCACAAATTATACAAGGTTATAACCTTAGACACACTAATTGTCAAGATAAAATTAGTAACAAGATGATGGCTTTCCCCAAAATACAAAGGAAACAAATATAAAACAGAAAATCCGTCACCTATCGACCAAGATATTTAAAAAGAAATTTATATTGGTTATTAATTCTGGGTATTGGTAAATTTTTATTTATTCAAAACAAACCATCAAATTACTTTACGCAAAAAATAGAAAGAAATTTAACACCAACTTTTCCTAAAAAATATTAGTTATCACACTAAAGAGATTAGTAAATTTTAATGTTGGCCCCAACTCTTGACCAATTTTTTTTTATCAATTTTAAAAAATTATCACTTTACTTTACGAATGATCACTTTACAATATCAAAGGCCATTGAAAGCTTAAAGAGGAACAAGATTAGGCCCCTCTGGAACTTGAAACTCCATTGGCAACTTCGTAGTCATACAACAATTCGGTGACTAGTCCTCGCACTTGTAAAAAAAAAAGTTGATTTAGGCCTCACCACCAGAATTAGACCTAATAGGATACCATATTTGTCCGAGCACCCCACCTAACACCTCTCCTTATAGACCATTAACCTTTTCTAAACAATTATTACTCTTTCAGGTTAACACTAACAAATACTATATGTTTCGTTTGTATTTCCAGGATGGAACCATTGTTAAAATCAAGAAAACACGATATTTATTAGTGTTTAACCTCATTTTCTGAATAATATAAACAATTATTACTCATATGCTATCTCTTAGATAGGGGTTCTTTTCCTTTTACATTTTGTCAGAGTCGGATCGTACTCGCATCGTAGAATCAGGTTTAGAGACTAAGCCCAGTTACACTTTTTTATGCCAGTCAGGATGCCTCTGTCAGTGGACAAGGTGTGGGTGAAATTGTTCGGGTTAAGCCCAAAACATGTGCACTCACCGATTCATTTTAGGATTTGCTAAATCTGTTAGAAATCTAATTTGGATTGACTTTGACGCTTTGAACAGAAGCTATGGTCATTCAATTCGGGTTTTAGTAGAGGTTGATTTGGCAAAGGATCTTCAAGAAACGTGCACGCTCGAGAGACCTGGGAAAAACTCTTGAGTATGAGTGTCATATGAACAGTTACCAGAGTTCTGTTCACTGTGCAATATTATTGAACACTCTTTACCGAGTTGCAAGGAAACGCACGCACGTAAGGTTGCGACATCTACAGCTAAGGGAGGCGCGGAGGCAGTGGTAGCTAGGACTTATATTGGGTATCGTGAGACAAGTCGTGGGCCTCATGCCAAGGTGCAGAGGGCAAGCAAAACAATCTTGCCAGAGAATTCTATTTTGCGAGGTAAGGGTAAGGGTAAGGGGATTGATATAGAGGGTGAGACTTCTGGGGCTCTGAATAGGCAAGTGGGGGCATGGAGCTTGTGCTTTATTCTAAAGAGGTGTCGGCGATTGATACGTCGAATACTTTTGATTTGTTGGGTGAGGAGGGGGATGACATAGTGGTGGCTGCCCTATCTCAGGCTTGGAGGAGCTTCGATCTCGATTGAACTTTTCTAAACCCTCTCTATTTAATTTTATGCTTGTGACGATGTTTGTTCTTTTATTGATGTTGGGTTTGCAGTTAAATTATTGTGAGTAGTTGTTGTGGGTCGGGTGCCCTTGTGCGCCCGAGTGGCTTGGTTTCGAACGGGTTTTACTTTGAAAGCGTGTAGCGGGTAGAATGCGTAATACTTTGGTTTGACGGACCATGTGTTAGGATTGTGTGTCTAGAACCCTCTCCCGACCATAGGTTCTTACCAATAGATCCTAGCCTCGCTTGAAAGACTTAATTGTCATGGGAAGAGCAGAAATACTACCCGTTAAACTAGTTGTTCATGATGTGAGAACCTACGTTAGTGACATCGTAGGGAGAACACTAGTTGGCTATTAGGTGGTTTGGTAGGAGGATAGCTAGTGACTTGTACACTCTTGTTAGGTTGACAACTCACTGTGAGAAGGGGTATCCATGGAGTAAGCCGTTTAAAACCTAGAACCTGACTTTGTGGTGTGATGGACTCAGAAGATGAAACACTATGCCTTAGGCTCACCTAGGCCCACCTGGTACTTAATAAGCCCATTAGAGACCAAATTACGAAGGTGGCACATGTGGTTACCTTTCCCACTATTCTTCTTTTTGGTTACCAAGGTTTGTTTATATTAGTTTAGGTTATTAATATTCTCTCTCCTCTAATTAAACACACCAATCACTATCTTACATATTGTCCACAACTAACTAGTGAGTTGAATAGGTGGCCTAAATTCTACTCCTTGTGATTCGACATTTCCTTTACTCTCTTTATTGCAACGGGGTAAAAAATTCACTCGTCAAACGTTATAAGCCTAGTACTGTTGTATAAGCCGTTCTTGGCATCAATATTCCTCAGTAACATGATCGGTGCTCCTAATTTTAGTTTCAACACTTGCAGAGGTAAACTAACCGGGGTTGTTTCGTTCAAGTATTTCTACTGATAGAGGTTGTGGATATCATCTTTCACAAAACCAAATCAATAATATGTATGCTCTTCTCCAGGAAACATACTAACCGCTCAATTTTTTAACTTCTCGACATGCTCATTCAATAGTGTGATCAATGCCTTGTTAACTAAGTAATCCTGATTCTTAGAATTAGCTGCCAAGTTGGGAAACATAACATCTATCAGTTGAAACACAGAATATTTATGAGCCCAGAGTATGACCATATCATCTGGAATCTTTGTCATGTCATTTGCCAAAGAAGGTCCATTCTCATCACCAACTCGAAACTAAAAATCAGAATAAGACATATCGTCTAGTGCACGCATATTCATCTTCAGATGAAGAACATCTAACTTTCTCTACAAAGGTGACTTGATGAGACATGAATTGACCATCTGCCCCTTTGTAGCTATTGGTACAACTAGCAGATCGTGACGAGGGGGTTTCTTAAGGAGTGGCAAATTCGTAATTTTATAAGAGAAATAAGAAAAGGGGCAGATTCAAAATTCCTCATAAGAACAGGGGCAATTCGAGAATTTTGAAAAATTGGTGAATAAAGTTTTCAGCGTGGGAGGCTTGAGCCGCCGCCATGAAGCCAGCCACCGGAGTGGCCACTACTGCCCCGACCAGAGAAGGACTGCCCCAGCCTGCACGCCCCGCCCCCGCCCCTGCCCCGATGCACTGTTGTTGTTGTCGCTTGTCTTCGGGCTACCATCCCAGGAATAGAAGGGAGAGAAGTTACGGGAGAGAGAAAGAGACCTGAATCCCACCGCTTCTGTTAAAGGGGAGTTCAAGCTCCTATACGGTCACCCGCTCCTACCGTGTATGTCAAGGATAGTTTTAACATTTTCACTATGTGATATCAAACCACCTAAAAATGAAGTTTGATTTATTATAGTAAGATATAGGAGTCGCCTACGGTGAATGTGTCGCGAAGCAAATATGTAGATAAACACTATAAGATAAGGTTTGCTGAAAGTGATATAAATATTAAATTGATATCTCCCCCACCTACGTCTCTGTGGTTAGATTTGGTCCTGAACGTGTAAAACACGCCAGGACTATCTTGGAGGATAAAATGGTCTACCCAGTTATGGTAAAATGGTCTATCCGATTATGATAAAAAAGTTTCACATGGACCGTCCCGGATAAATCGGGACCATCCCGTATAAAGGAGGTTGGATAAAACGGTCTACCCAGTTATGATAAAATGGTCTACCAGGTTATGATAAAATGGTACACCCAGTTATGATAAAATGGCTAGCCTTTTTCTATTGAGATAAAGATACTTTAGTACATTGTATTATATGAAATAGATATTTTGTAGCTCCTATTATTAAAATGTCCACTTTAGTGTCTTGTATTATTGTTGAAAGACACTTTAGTATTCCAACTTTAAATTTTGTTGAATTTTGTTGATGTGTCAATAATGACAATACTTTTTATTTACAAATAGATGATGTGTCATGTGATATTAAAAAATCTAATAAAAATTTGCTATATAAAAGACTATTATGCCCTCACCTTCAACCTTTCACCACCAGCATCAAACTCCATCTCCATAGATTCTTCTTGATGATGCCAAACTCGAAGTCACCTGGTCCACATATAACAAACCCGAGGTCACCTGGTCGACCCAAATTCAAAACCCCCAATCCAAACAAGGCACTGCCCTTTCCCTAACCTAATCGCCGCCTAAAACCACTGCTTCACGTCTCTTTGTAGAAGGGAGTTCGGAGATTTGGGCAAGATGAGGATTATGATAAAGGGAGGTGTTTGGAAGAACACCGAAGATGAGATCATCAAAGCGGCGGTTATGTAGAAGGGGTTAATGAGTAGTGATCGATTTTACAGAAATCCTAATTGGTTGTATGGTCTCGCGTATTACGATTTGGTTGTAGTTGTAGGATGATCGATTTTGTGAAAATCCTCATGGGTCATTTGGTGACTTTGGTCTATTGAACAACCCCGCAGATTATGATTTGGTTTTTGTTGTAGGTAGACCGAGTTTGTGTTTGGTTCTTGTTACTGATTACTGTTAAGCTTTCAATCCAAGCTCAGGGGTTTAGCTCTTGAACCAGGCTGGGTCCACACCTGACATATTCTAGCACTCATCTCTTCGGAGCTTTGGCTGCAAATGTTCATGGAGTTTGTGTTACGTTCGGAGAAGAAATTTAGAGAGAGAGAGAGTGAGATCAAGAAGATAGAGAAACGATTCAGTTTCTTGATTGTTTGGTAAAAGTTCAGATACATCCCAAGGATTTCTCTATTCTTCTATTTATACAAAAGTATCTAATCCTCACTATTAAGCTCGTGGGCCGCTGGTACCCAATTGAAGCCCATTTGCGGTTGTAACTAATCGCCAAATCCTCACCACCATTACAACTCCTCCCTTCTTTGACAACCTTGTCCTCAAGGTTGGAACAAGTCCGTTTCTGGAAATTGGCTTCGTAAATCCATAAGGTCTTCCCAAGTAGCTTCCTCATCTGTCAAATTTTGCCAAGACACCAGAACCTGTTCTACTTGCCTTATTCCTCGTTTGATCTTCCTGCTAGCTAGCAATGCTATAGGTTGAACTCTCACTTCCCCTTCAGAATACAACAATGGTAGAGCAGGAAGAGTACTAGTTCCAGTTGGTAAGCCTTTCTTAAGTAATGAAACGTGAAAGACTGGATGTATACGACTTCCTGGAGGTAGCTGCAAGTTGTAAGACACAGCTCCAATCTTCTCAATAACCTCAAATGGCCCGTAGAATTTTGCAGCCAGCTTCAAACTCCTGCGAACTACAACTGATGTCTGTCGATAAGGTTGGAGCTTCAAATATACCCAATCTCCTACCATAAATTCTCTCTCAGTCTGTCTTCTATCTGCGTGCACCTTCATGCGATGCTAAGCTTGCTTGAGATTCGCAGCAATCGTCTTCAACATCTCTGCTCTTTCAGCCAAGAACGCATCTACTGATGCCACAACACTCTGTTCCACATGTAACCCAGGCAAGTCTGCTGATACATACCCATATAATACTTCAAAGGGTGATCTCTTCAGGGAATGGTGGTAATTTGTGTTATACTATAGCTCTGCCAAACTCAACCACTTACTCCAAGTCTTTGGTTTGTCAAAACAAAAACAACGGAGGTAAGTTTCCAAGCACTGATTCACCCTTTCTGTTTGACCATTCGACTAAGGATGATAAGCAGTACTCATGTTAATCGTAGTGCCAAATAACCTGAACAATTCTTGCCAAACCTTACTCGTAAACACTTTGTCTCGATCACAGACCATGCTTCTTGGCACACCATGAAGTCTGTAGACTTCATTCATCAGAACTGTTGCCACCTGCAATGCTGAATAAAGGTGAGACAGTGCCAAAAAATGTGCATACTTACTAAATCTGTCCACCACCACCAATATAGTATCTTTCTTGTGAGAGATAGGGAGGCCTTCAATGAAGTCTAGTGAAATATCTTACCATAATCCATCAGGTACTGGAAGAGGTTGCAGAAGTCCAGGGTAAGCCACCCTTTCACTCTTGCATTGCTTGCAAATCTCACACTTGGCAATAACCTCCTGAACATCTTTCTTCATGTTGGGCCAGAAAAATAGCTTTTTGATACGATGATAACTTCCAGTAATCCCTGAGTGTCCTCCCACCACAGATCTATGTAATTCATCAATGAGTTGCTCTCTCAAAGGTCCAGACTTGCCCACATAAATCTTTCCCTTGTATTTGATCACCTCTCCCTTGAGTGCATAATCAGGTTCTGCTGCAGGGTTGACCAACAGAGCAGCTTGGATTTCTGTAGCCCTCTCATCCTCTTCATAAGACTTTACAATCTCAGAAATCCAAGTTGGTTGAATCACACTTAATGCCACAGCTTCCATACACACTAAATCAGCTTTAGGAAAGGATTCCAAATCATGATTCTTCCTTGACAAAGCATCTGCTACAACATTTTCCTTCCCTTTCTTATAGCTAATTGAAAAATCCAGACCCAACAGCTTGGAGACTGCCTTCTTTTGTAGAGAAGTGTGAACTTTTTTCTCTAACAAGTACTTGATACTCGATTGATCCGTCTTGATAAGAAAATGTCCATTTTCTAGGTATGGCCTCCATTTATCTACTGCTGCTAAAACAGCCAGCAACTCCTTCTCGTAGATAGACCTTCCTGCATTTCGTGGTCCAAAAGCTGCACTTAAGAAAGCTAGAGGCCGGCCCTCTTGCATCAAAACAGCTCATATGCCATATTGACTTGCATCCGTTTCTACAACAAACGGCTTAGTGAAATACAGAAGAGCCAAAACTGGAGCCTCTGTCATTGCTAACTTCAGATTCTGGAATGCTTTCTCCGCCTCCTCATTCCATTTAAAACTATTTTTCTTCAATAAATTGAAGAGTGGTCTGAATATGAGGCCGTAGTCCTTAACAAATTTTTGATAATACCCAGTCATACCAAGAAAACTTCTGAGATCACTCACAGTAGTAGGAGGTTGCCATGTTGTGATCGCTTCAATCTTCTTGTGGTTGGTCTGCACACCCTTAGAAGAAATAACATGGCCAAGATATTCAATAGCTGCAGCTCCAAAAAGACATTTGCTGAGCTTAGCGTGAAACTGCTCCTTTCTGAAGACTTACAGTGTGATTCTGAGATGATCAAGATGCTCTTCCACTGTCTTGCTATACACCAAAATGTCATCGAAGAATACCAAAATAAACTTCCTCAAAAATGGTCCAAATACGGTGTTCATCAATGCTTGGAAGCTAGCAGGAGCATTTGTAAGACCAAAGGGCATCACCTTGAACTCGAAATGTCCATGCTGTGTCCTAAATGCCGTCTTTTAGATATCATCTTTACTCATACAAATCTGATGATATCCTGATCTAAGGTCCAATTTTGAGAAAATTGCAGCACTATTAAGTTCGTTTAAGAGATCATTGGTATAGGAAATTTATTCTTAACAGTCAAACTGTTAAGTTGTCGATAGTCGATGCACATCCGCCAAGTACCCTCCTTCTTTTTCACTAACAAGACAGGAGAAGCAAACGGGCTCTTGCTTGGTTAGATGAACCCAGACTGCAACAGACTCTTGACTTGCTCTTCAATCTCTATTTTCTGATAATAAGAGTACTTGTAAGGCCTGATATTCACTGGCTTCGCACCAGTAATCATAGGAATTTCATGGTCGAAGGCCCTCTTAGGTGGTAAAGAGTGAGGTTCTACAAATATATCATCAAACTCCTGCAGTAAACGTTGCAGAGGAACCCAGAAATCGGGATCAGTAGTACTAATTACTTCAACACCCTTCCCTTGATCCCGTTCACTGTTCTCGTTAACTACCCAAAATACCTCTTCAATTGCATCTCTTCGACTATTAATCAAAGAGTTCTGTAGATGTTGACATTCCATAAGTGCCAATTGACCATGATGTGCTCCCTGTCCTGGTTTATCAAGCTGTAACTGCTATAATTCCTCACATGTCATCCCTTTTAAAATGGTAGATCTTCCATCTTTCTTGAGTACAACATGCATTTTCCAGAAATCAAACTCTACAGAGGTACCAGGCTTATCACCTCTCATCCAATCCGTACCCAAAACTAAGTCATACCCACCCAATTTAAGCATTCTGAGATCACAATGAAATGGTTGACCACCCATTTCCCAAATAAAATTCTTCTATTGCTCATCACAATACATCTTCTCCCAATTAACAATAGTAACTTCTACTGGAGAGATTGATTCGGAAGACAAGGACAGAGCCCTCACTACTGCCTTATCCACAAAGCTAAATGTGCTACCTGAATCAAGCAAAACTAGCAAGGGTCGACCTTTGCTTGTTCCTCTTATCTGCAAAGTCCCACTTCTTGATGATGTGTCTACAGCTTCTATAGCCTGTAGAGAAATTATGGCAGGACACTCCCCTTTCACTTGATCCATATTTCTCCCAATCACCCAAGCCTTCTTCCTCTTCACTATCCAACATCAAATTCAAGTTAGAACACTTCTTTCCTGGACAAACATGACCAGAAAAGTACTTGCCACCACAAGTCCAACACGTCTTATCCTTCTTATTATCATTGTTAGCAGACTTCCCATTCACACTACCAATACTACTTCCTCCATAGCTCTTAGTTCCACTTCCACTACCTGCATAATTTCCTCCTGCAGTATTATGACTGGTATTCCCTTTGTCATAGCCAAACGAACTATAACCTCCATCTCCAGTCCTCATCTTCCTCTTAAAAAGAGCATTAACAACTGCTTCATCTAACTTGGCCAACCTTATTGAATCTTCCATAGTAGCAGGACTAGCAGCTAGAACCATATTGTGGATATCGTCCTCTAAACCCGCCAAGAAATAAGAAACAAAATACCTCTCAGACAACCCTTTGTTCTGAATCAACATCAAGCTTTTCAACTCTTCAAACTTGGCCACATACATCTCAACACTACCCACTTGTCTCAACTGATTGAATTCCTTAACAGTTGATTCACAGCCCTTATTCCCAAATCGCAAACACAAATCTTCCACAAATCGATTCCATGTACACCTTTCCTTATTCACATACCAAGACACAAACCACACATCTGCTACTTCATCCAGATAATAAGCTGCAATACCTACCTTCCTCTCTTCAGGTACATGATTAAGCATGAAATTTTTTTCACACCCGTCTTGCCCATGGTCTAGGATTAACTCCAACAAACATAGGTATATCCAGCTTAGGAATTGGAACGTGTACCTGGTCTTGGACCTGCCCCCCTTCCTCGTGGTATATCCCTCTCCGTAGTCGTTGGACTATAGGAAGGATTCTGACGTGGTCCCCGATTATCTTCCCGTTCTGCCATTCTCGAAGAAGCTTGCGGAGTCGGAAGCAAAGGTACCCTTCTACTACCTTCCTCGTCGTTCTTGCTCTTCACTTCTTGAGTGGTCGTAAGCATCTTAATAATCATCTCAAACTTCTCGTCTATTTGCCCAAATTTTGCATCAATTTGGCCGAATCTCACGTCCATATTAGCTTCTATTCTCACCATTCGTTCCATAGATTCTTGGCGGAGCTTGCCATAACAGGTTTGAAGCTCCTCCAGCTGAATTCGGTGGTCAACTTCCTCTTCCAACTAGTTTTTCCCTTGCCTCGCCATGCTACCTTGGATGCTCGGTACCGGCTCATCCACAAATTTCTGTTGCGCCATCGAAATCCGAGGGTCGATTGGCTCTGATACCAATTTGTTACGTTCGGAGAAGAAATTTAGAGAGAGAGAGAGAGAGATCAAGAAGATAGAGAAACGATTCAGTTTCTTGATTGTTTGGTAAAAGTTCAGATACATCCTAAGGATTTCTCTAATCTTTTATTTATACAAAAGTATCTAATCCTCACTATTAAGCCCGTGGGCCGCTGGTACCCAATTGAAGCCCATTTGCGGTTGTAACTAATCGCCAAATCCTCACAACCGTTACGGTTTGATGTTGGTAGTGAAAGGTTGAGGTGTGGGCATAATAGTCTTTTACATAGCAATTTTTATTAGATTTTTTAATATCACATGACACGTCATCTATTTGTAAATAGAAAGTATTGTCATGATTGCCACATCAACAAAATTTAAAGTTGGGGTACAACCGTACAAGACACTAAAATGGATATTTCTACAATAGAGGGTACAAAACGTCTATTTCATATAATAAAGGGTAATAAAGTATCTTTATCCCTTTATAGAAAAAAGTGGAATTATGTTGCTTCTTCGGTCTGATTAATTAGTAAGAAGACGATGGCTTTGCCCAAATTGCATGCATGCAGCTAGTTTTAGATGGAAGTTTGCATCGAGTTCAAGAAAATCCGTTCACTATAGACCAAAATATGAAAAAGAAATTTACCTTGCTTGGGTTCTAATGCAAGACTCTCTCTTGTTGAAAACTAAATTCTGTATTTTATGTTAAATCACTAAATTATTACTCGGTAAATTAATATATTTTTAAATAATATTCTTTTCTTGATCCCAATTTTGGCTAGTTTACAAAACTAGCAAGGTCTATAAATTAACCTAGAAAGAAATTAATATATTGTTAGTTATTTTTTCTTAGAATTTAAATTATATCTGATTTCATATATAACTGTTTTTCATTGCATTCGAACTTTGACGTTCAGGAATAAATATTGTGAAAAATTGTTGCTACTATTATCAATTAATTAATAACTCTCCCAGTTAATAAAAATTTAATGTCCCAAAAGTATTAATTTATAAAGATTTTGGAGTAAATGTTTCTTCAACAATGTACGCCATATACCAACGGGCATTTTGACTTAATGGCACACGTGAAAGGTAAAAAAATTTACTTCAAATAGAAACAATGTACGCCATATCATAATAGAGGGTCAAAACTATCTGGTGTTGCTTTTTGTAAGAAAAATGATTTTGGGGTCGCTTGAAAAGTATTTTCAATTTTTTGTCCATCTAAAATTCAAACAAATTAAGCGGTTGGGTTTCCTAAAATCCATTCTTTTTCCGATAGTGGGATTTTCGAAATCGCGAACTCTTATCCAAAAGATAAAATCCGTCCATGTTTTTTCCATCAATCTAGGCAACTTATGATTACCATAATATTTTAAAAAATGCCCCCATCAGATAGGATTTTTACCCTAAAGACACCAAAAGCTATTAACTATAAGCTGCCTAGACTGCCGAGACCTACTGGTTTGATGAATCATTATAAATCTAGTAATCATAAGCTAGCAACCATAAGCTGCCTAGATTGACGAGACCTACTAGTTTGATGCTTCATTATAAATCTATCAAAGCCTATAGGAATTTTAAACAAGAAAGCGACTAGTTTTCATTGATTTAAAGATTTGAATGGCCGATAATACATGCATGTTACTCTTGTTTTATGGTTTTTAATTTTGTTCATCCCTCTTCTTCTTTTCTTATTTTCTTCTTCCTATTACGAAATTCAATAATCAAGAAAGCCAAAAATCTCATTTAATCTTCTTCCAATTTTACAAACAAAACAACTCGATTAAAGAATACCTAGATTTACCAAGTAATTTTTATGCAAACAATACTTGGATTTTCCCATTGGTAAGGAGGGAGAACTCGTGTTGGAAATAAAAATGTAAAGAAAATTAAGAACTTGAGACCTTGTTGCAAGTAATTTTTCGTGGAAAAATTTTTACGAGTTGAAGACGACTTCGTCTTTTTTAGGAAAACTTCCAAGTTATAATTATGACCGTTGTTGCAACTTTGTGTTTTTGCCTCTGAAAATTGATGTCTTTGTATTTTTTTTTTGAAAACGGATGTGCCAATGATCTTGCCTGATGTGCCTTTAATCTTATTTGATGTGTCGTTGCAATCTGCCTGATGTACCCTTTAAGTACAACGGCACACAAAGCAAGATCAACGGCACATTAGGCAAGATCAACGGCACATCAGGGCAGATAAACGGCACATAAATTGCTGCTGTATTTTTGTCTTTGAATGAGTTGATTGTGCCTTTGAAAACTAGTGTGCTATTGTGATTTTGTCTTTAAAAATTGATGTATCGCTGCGTTTAAGCCTTTTAAAATGGATGTGCCTTAGAAAATTGATTTGTCATTGTCATTGTCTTTGTGCCTTTAAAAACTGATGTGCCGTTGTGATTTTGCCTTTAAAACTAATGTGCCCTTGAAAATTTTGTCTCATGTGACTTTAGAAATTTTGCCTGATATACCCTTAGAGTTGCCTCATATGACAAGTTTGCCATTAAAGTACCTTATGTTTCCCTTTGTCCAATTCATAGAGGGTTAGCAGCACTTAATCTGGCCCCTATTTACCCACTTGATACAACAATCAGTTGATTAAGCCTCGTCACTAGTCAAATAATTTTTAATCAATTTACACATTTACCGAATCTAAGAAAAGTGGTACTAATTAGTACAAAATAATAATTATTTAGATCACTTGGTAAGAGAATTATTTTAATCTTTAGTGCTTTTGGCTCTATTGATGTAGTGCATTTATGCACATTTGGCAATTGTATTGATGGGTAATAACATTTTACATATGAAAAAATATGAATCAAATTATTTGGGAAAAAATGTCGCAACCTCTCAATTGAAGCGTGTTCGAGAAGTTTCTTCACTCCAATCGCCTTGTCACAGCTACGTAGACTTGACCATTATTAGAAACTAATTAGTCCAAAATTTGATTTGATTCATCGAAAATTTGATTCATCAAAAAGTTAATTCAAATTTGTCCGGAGATGAAATGAATACGGTTCAGTGGGTAGCTCTAGTAGACCCATAGATCATGGAACAAATAGGGTCGGTAGGCCAAGATTTCTATAATTCTACAAATATTCAATTTGAATTTGATTCAAGGTAAATTGGTGTAGAATTCAATTTGAATTCATCCATATTATATGGTATAATTTCAAATGGGAAAAACGGGAGTGGGAAATTAAAATTTGGAACCCCTTCGCTTTTCCCGAGCCCTGTCAGTCACAAGGCGTGTAGTCCCTTCCATCAGGCGCAAGGCACTAAGGCTAGCGATCACCACAAGAAGACAAGAGAAAAATAAAAAAAAATAGAAAAGGGTGGGATTTCAAGGCTAGCGATCACAAGGCGTGTAGTCCCTTCCGTCAGGCGCAAGGCACTAAGGCTTGTATCGCCTTGGCCTTTGCAGTAAGCATCTCTTTTTTGTTAGTATCTTCAATGATGATGTGAGTGATGAGGTCGGTCAACGTCATTTGCTTGTGCTTATGCTTCAAATGTTGCTTGTACACCTTCCACGAATCTGGCAACTTTTCTATGAGAATACCTGCAACAAACTCATCAGGTAAAATAATATTCTCTGCCTTAAGATCTCCTAATAGCTTGTGGTATTCGTTGATTTGCAGCTTGGTGTCTTTGTCATCAGTCATCTCCCAACGGTAGAAGTTCCCTGTCATGAACTTTTGCTTGCCGACATCTTCTGCAGTGTACTTCACCCTCATGGACTCCCATATCTCCCGTGCTTCTTTGTATAAATAGTAGACATCGAAGAGGTCGTTAGATAAAGTACTAATAATTGTATGCCTGCATACCTTGTTGGCATATAGCCAACTCTCTTACATCGGCGGGGCTGCTTTAGTGGGACGTTTCGCGGTGACAAAAGCGGAAGCCACCCCATGCATGTCAAGAACGGTATGCACTCGCTCCAACCACCTTTTGTAGTTGACACTGCTGAATATCTCAATTTTAGAGATATCCAAAAAAGGTTTGGCATAGGCGACCGCTGTAGGCGCAATACCATGGACTCCCACAGGCTGCGGAGGCACGATAGGGAGAGGAACAAAATTGGCCTCAACTCGAGGAAGGACAGCACCATCGAGGTTGGCAGGAGCAGGAACGGCGCTAGCACCAGCAGGAATGGAATTTTCATCAGTAGAGGCCATAGTTCTTAAGATTATTGGAAAATAAGGCTGAAAACTCGATAGAAACCGATCTGAGTCGCGTAGGAGACGTTGTCCTTAAGAACTATTTCACTGGCAGGTGTAGTTCTCCAGGATTAAACAGACCCTTCCGATATCTAACAAATATGGGCAACAAGTAATCTAACAAGAACAAGAATAGGAACAGCCAAGGCAAGGTTATCGGTGTCAATTTTTTAACTCAGGAGAATGACCTCCTAATATAGCTGGACGTATGTGTGGGATAATCAACCTTGGGCATTTAAGTTTTAATTACGCAAATTACTATGTAACAGCCAAGTTTTAAAAAGAAAAGACAAAAATGTTCAAAGAATTAAAGGGGAGGATCTAAAATTCGAAATTAAATTGGCTGTTACGAGATTTTGGATATAAAGGTTTAATTCCCCCTTTTAAATGTAGGCTAGTAAAAGCCATTGACAAATCTGGATTTTATGGTAGGCCATTACAACTTTGTAACACCCCTCATAAATCCACCATCTCATTTAAGCCCATTTTATTTTAATTTTTAAAAACAAAAAGCTGGTGAGGCATCTAAATCGTGCGCGCAGGGGGAGGGGGACGAAATTGTCGAAATACACTAAACGAGTCCAATTTTTGCCCACCACATGCGCGCGAGGTCCATTCTTCTCACAAGCTCTTTACAAGCCCAATAGCACATACTTCCTTTTAAACATGACATTCATCCTTGCACTTTTCAATGTGGTACAAGGGCACCCATTTGACCCCTTTTTCCAACATGTTCCTATTGAGCAGGTTTGACAACGAAAAACCAATAGTTTTGCGCATGTCTCCGGGTCTGTCCTCTCTCCATCTTTGGCTGTTGGTTTCTAAGGTAGATGGTGTTTCGACTTCAAACTCTTTTGATTTGTTGCATAAAGACGGTGAGATCATTGAAGATGAACATGATCTTACTCATGTCTTAGATTTGGTTCCTCGTGTTGATCATGTGCATGGCATTGGTTCGTGTACCAATATACAAGTTATATACTTTGGAACTCAGCTTGTGACTGATGTGAGTCGCAAGCAGCTTCGCGAGGTGGTTAGTCAATCAGTTCACTCCTCTGATGTTCGTGGGAAGGACGGAGATATGATTGATGAGGAGCTGGAGACTTTATCGGAATCATTTCATGAGAATCCTTTATTTCACTAGGATGAGAGCTCCTCTCTTTCGCACAATGTGGATTCTTTTTCTCTTGTGGCTTCGAATGCTTTGGTTGCACAAGATGTGATTTCTAGTGAGGTTGCTCATGATGAGGTACAGGAGGTTAATCAGCTTCCTTTGATTTTGGCTGATCCTAGTGAAAGGGTTGAGGTGTAAGAGCATATTTTGTTAGATGCATTGCATGATGGGGCTCATGAGGTTAGTGGTGTACAGTCCCTTACTGAGATCAAATCACCAGTTGCTGATGTTAATCCTCTTCCTTTGGTTGTTTACAATTATAAGATTGATGTACAGGTGCAAGGCATGAATAATGTGGTCGAGATGAATCTGAACTCATCTCCTGTTAAGGTGCATGAGGACGCTACTGAGGTGGGCGTTAAACTTTTTGATTCAGTTTTGGTCAATGCTCGCCAATTTTATTGAGTGGGCATGACTTGCTTTCGGGTGGGTATGGTTAGTGGTTCGAAATGTTCTCCTCGATGGGTGGACATGTCATCGGATGAGGACGATGTTCCCCTTTCACTTCCAATGCCATCTAAATGTGGCATTACAAAGACGAAACGGTGTGACGATGACGTTCCCTCTCCACCTTCGAGGGCGTCCAAATACTTGAAGGATGTGGCTGATAAACCTCCTCCCACGACATCCATCGTGACTCGGGCAATGCAGAGAAATATGAAGAAAAAAAGTAATTTCTATTTCGTTTATTATCTATTCATGACTACCCATTTTGTGGGTTAGCTTGAGTAGAGTTCCTATTATGGAAACAGATTAGGTATTTACTCGTTTAGGCCTTGGCGCACTTACTTTTATTTTTGTTTTCTCTCTCTCCACCACCTGTTGTACCCCTTTTTATTTCTTTCCAATAAAGTTTTGCAATTTAAATAAAAAAAACCTAACCCCTAATTTTGAAATATTTGAAAAAAGGGTAAATTTTGAATTTTTTTTCAAAACATCTTGAACATTTTCAAAAACAATTAAGAAATTTTTGAAATTTTATTTAAAATAAAATTTTTAAAGTCGAAATCGCATTTGCATTCGATACGAATTTGATGATTCATAATTCGTATTCGACAGTACGAATTGAATACGGTTCAAAGTTTTGATAAATTCGAATTCGTACTAGTTCGATTCGATTTCGTTAACAATGGTGAGGTCTACAGGTACGTCCTCACTAAAGTCATGTGTTGAGCTTTATTCACATTCACCATATCAATTTATACACAAGCTGTGTCAATTAACAATAGGAAATTAACGAGAATTGGTACAATAGTTAAAGATTTCAATTTATTTAAGAATTTTTTTAGCATATTAGAAGAATCACCTTTAAATAGACTGAATGATAACTAATTATTGCCGAAATCAATTGAAAAGTCTTTCTTTTCATGTCCTAAAAGGTCATTTTCCTTAAAACAAAACAGAGAAGTGGAAAGGAATCGTACCTTGTACAGTTATAATTCCAAAACTATATTGATGCCAACCATGGCAATGGGAGTAATAGGGTGGGGAACCATCGATGGCTGACCTCCAAAAATTGATGCAGGGTAGAACCCCCAGATTGTGGGAATAAGGGTTGCCCTTCCATCCCTTGTTGTTGGTAGTGCCCAACGTCATGTGATGATGGATGTCACCTTCACCGAGCTCCTCTAACCTCCAAATCACGAACCGAGGAGTCAGCTGAGAAGTAGGAAGACTTGAGTCCAACTCCTCTTGCTCCATCCTCATGAACCATGGTGATGGTGTCAGAACATGAGCAACGTCATCCGCCATCACCATCTCATATTGCCCATAGGAACCTTCTTGGGTCTCCTCACTATAGGAGACTCTCGCATCTCTGGGTAATTGGAAGCTTCAATCGATGGTGGTTAGCTACGTAAGCTCAGAAAATCCAGAGTCTCGGTGCTGTGGTAAGGTAAAGATCCTTTATTAAGTTATTCTGGTATAGGCTCAGACCCAATCCATTGGTAAAACCTTACTCTTCGATCTTGGGATTGATCACTCTAGATGATTCATCTTGTATTGCTGGGGTTATAGTTTGGGTCAAGTAACAAGCAAGACATTGAGTATTACATTGAGACGTTTGCTGAGATACCTCGTCCTTTTATTTTGCTCATTGGTTAAGGTCAGGTATAGGTTGCCCCCGGGAAGCTGATGTGGGGTTGATTCCTCCCCATCCTCGAACTAGGTTTGTTTCAGATCTTGCCTTATGTGGGTCGCACCAAAGGTTAGTTGTTGATTGACGAGGTGGCAGATGTTTCCCTTGTCCAACTCCATCCTTCCTTGATGCTTAACTTGAGGGACCGGGGTAGGATTGGGATCCTTTGAGTCATACAAGGCATTAGTCCAGGTATTCCCTCTTTTGAAGGAGCTTTGGCCGGCCGTTGCCCTAGATGGGTATGACCGGTCTTGGGTCAGGGCCGGTTGATAGTAACTTGGTTTGACCTGGAAATTACTTTCCCCTGTCTTTGCTGTCTCGTACTGGACCGAGTAGTTCACTCCTTGTGTCCCCATCCCCATATAAGGAGTTGTTTGGAATGAGAGATACATAGGAGTTCCGATTAGTGGATCATAACCAAACACACCCGGTGATGGCAGAGCCGAAGACATCTGACTGGTCCATGGTTGCCCGATGGTTGGTTAGATGGGTATAGCTTCTTTTGAATGCGTAACAACAGACTCCTCACAGCATCTGTTAGACTCCTCATAGAGCATACAAGACTCCTCATAGTCCTTGTAGCTCTATTAAGCAACATATGAGGCATAGGTCTCCATTGGTATGGTGTATATCTCAGCCAGCTCTTTAGAGAGAACTGCAGTAGATGAGTTTCTCCTCACATTTGGCTGAGAGATGAAAGGTGTCGGCTCCTTAAAAGGAACCTATGTAACAAAGTAGTTGGTAGTCTTGGCCAGATAAAGGTTAGACCACCTTCTCAAATGCCCTCCTTGATCCTACCGACCGTGCCAAAAATATGTAGCAAAAAAGGGTAACAAGAACGCTAAGAGAACCCGAGATGAATTCGGAGTGGTCATCCCAAGGTCGGCCTAACGGAGAGGTGGAAAAAAGCGCTAGAGCTAAACTAGGCTATAGAAAGGGAAAAAAATACAAAGATAACTAAGATAAGTTTGTTGTTGTGTCATTGGATGCCTTGCTCCTCTGCCCGAGCCTTCTTTATATAAAACAACTTGACCTAGCTCTGGCCTTTAATATATGAAAGACTCTAATTAGGCCTCACCCAGTATAAGGGAATTCCACTAGGCCATTTCCCATGTAGGAAGATTCACCCGGCTCAGTTTAGGAAAATATGAACCGATTTCCAAAACAAAGAGATCTGGTACCCGAACAAGAACTACCAGGCCATGCTGAGCAAGCAATCTCCGCCTAAATAGTGGGAACCCCAAATCAAGGACTGAGACAGGAAGGTTCGATTCATCTTAGGAAAAACTCAAATCGTGACCTTAGAAAACTCGGCTCCAAATGCGTCTTCTTTGGACATGACTGGACCAGGCGCAGGGTGGGTGCACCTCCAGCCAAGTGTAGGATGCATGCACTTCCACCTCGGTTGAAGGATGTGCTCATTCGGCCCTATTTCACTCAGAATCTAAAGATGTCACAAATAACACAGTTATAAGCCCATGTCTTGGCTTTGATCAGCAACTTGAATCATCTCAATTTGATCTTCGAGTCAAAAGATATGACCAATTTACTGAAATAGGCGCATGCTGAGCCTCCAAGTACGCATGCTTCTTCCTACGCAGATTTGACCCTCTTAAGTTACGTTTTGGAAGATCTATTAAAGTTGTAGGCTAGTGTCTTAAATTTCCAAATAAGAAAGAATCAGATCAATCCAAGTTTCGAGTCAAAAGTAACAGCCATTATACCAGCCAGTCATAGGATGTATCATCTTCCACCAACTAGGCGCACACTGCGCCTGCCTTGCTCCAACTAGGAGCATGGTGCATCTCCTAAGGGGTGCACACCATGTCTCATCCCACCCGTGACAAGTCTTAACCAGGGGCAAAGGTCAAAATGATATCCAACACTTCTCCTATGCTTTGACATCTTCATACTTCAACAATAAATATTCGAAGGCGTGGCCCAAAGCGAGACATCACAGGGACATGAGATGACCCAAGGGAGGTGAGATGACCATCCCGAGGAGAGATGACCAAGGTAAGATGTCTCAGGGAGATGAAACGACCATCCCAAGCCGAGACGGCAAAGGTGAGATGCCACAGGGAAGTGAGATGTCTCAGGGAGGCGAGACGACCAAGGGAACTCTTGCTAAGGTGAGTTAACACCCAAACATCCACACCTCGATGATTGTCTTGGTTGGCCCCGAGCTCCGAGACTTGATATTTTTGCACTCCAACAAGTTGATTTAGGCCTCCCAACCAGAATTAAACCTAATAGGATACCATATTTGTCCGAGCATCCCACCAAACACCTCTCCACATAAACCATTAACCTTTTCTAAATAATTATTACTCTTTCAGGTTAAACAATAACAAATGCCAGGTGTTTAGTTTGTATATCCAGGATGGAACCTTTGTCAAAATCAAGAAAACACGATATTTATTATTGTTTAACCTCAATTTCTGAATAATTGAAGCATCTGACCTTTCAATGATCGAACTTGTATATAAACACATACTGGGCTTCTCTACTCCAGCCATAAATCATATATCTTCCGTAGAAAAGCATAATCGATGGCAAAAATCCGGAGTTTGCTCCCAGCTCTGTGCGGTCTCTTTGCAATTGCTCTAGTAGTTTCAGCTTCAGCCGAAGCTCCTTCTCTTACCAAGGGCCCCCTGAAGAGTAAGTGAACTGAAGGATAAAGGAAGCTATTTTTTTTAATCAGTTCTTCTTACCCAGTGTCTATGTAATTAGTTATCCGGACGAATCTATCTAATCTGATATAAAAAAAAAGGTTTTAAATATGGCATTATTAAGTTAGTTGAGATGATCAGCGTCAAAAAATAAATAAAAGTTGCATGCCTCTGTGGTCGTAAGTTGACTCGGTAATTGATTTAGTGTCAAAAGTAGTCACACAGAGAAAAGGCACTTGTCCGGATCACACAACTTTGTTTATGTATATTTATATTCATCCTTCTAAAGGTCGCTATGTTTGGAAGGCTAAGGATGAATTAGTCAATCAAGTAGATGTGGATGTGGTTATTGGATGTCCTCCACTTCGGAAGTGCCCACTGCCGCCGTCACCACCACCGAGACGCCCTATAATTCTCCCACTGGTGTAAAAGAGGTTGCTGCAGCAAGAAAATTAGGGGACTTTGCTGATGCTGCTAGGGGTAAGTGGTAATGAGAGTCTTAATAACAAATTCCAGAAGGGACCTAAGTTTATAGCTACTTCCTAGTAATAGATGAGTGCTAGAATAAGGTTGAGCTACTTTAATCACTGATCGGTTGAAGAGCTCAACATTCTATTAAGAGTCAAATGTATCCTTCGTTCACCAACCGGAGTTGGTACAAATGGTGAAGTAGGCGACTTCGACTCCCTTAAAAAATCTCACTTTTTAGAAATATATTATTGAGAAAGTTGTCCTTAAAAATATAGTCTGATAATTTCTGACTTTGAATACGAAAAAAAATTAACCTTTGTAATGTTAAGTTAATTGTGGCAGAAAGCCAATGGCGCTGATATCTGGTTAGTGAATATTTTCTTTTTTCCTATTATACATAATGTGGAATTATGTTGTTTCTTATATTGTAAAATTGTATATCGTAAAAATGGTCACGATATATTAGATTATATGATGGCTTCTTCGGTCTGATTAATTAGTAATAAGACAATGGCGTTGCCCAAATTGCGAATATGCAGAAAATCCGTTCATTGTAGAACAAAATATGAAAAAGAAATGTACATTGCTTTTTAATTCTGGGTTCTAATGCAAGACTCTCTCTTGTTTGAATGAACTAAATTCTGTTTTTATGTTAAATCTCACAAAATTTTACTCGATAAATTAATTTTGTTTAAATAATATTCTTGATCCCAACTATGGCAAGTTTACAAAACTAGCGATGACGATAAATTAACCTAGTGTGACCATTGGTAGCTTTAAAGAGGAACGAGTCCAACAGTATCAGACCTAACAGAACACAGTCAAAGAAATTTTAATCAATCTACGCATTTACCCACCCTAAGTGGTCAAATAAAAGATGTACTAAACAACCCGTTAATCAGGAAAGAGTCTGGCCTTCCTCTGGATGACGAGGTAGCAGAGACTTGGTCAACTGTTCAACGGGTTGGAAGGGCGAGACCTCCAATATTCTCTCCACAATTAAAGAAGCTGCTACTGGGCCTTTTGGGAAGGCGGCCCATCTAGCCCAATGAATTTTGCTAGCTGGAACTCGCGTGGCTCTAACTCCTCTACCAAGCATAAAGAAATCAAGAGGCTGGTTCGAACTGCGTTTTTTATGTTCCAAGAAACTAAGATGGAGAATCCTCGACGGAAATGTGTTAGAGCTATGTGGAGACGAGATCTTTCGATTCCAAGTCTCATGGGGAAGAGTAACTTTACTCCATTTGACCATTGCATTCTTATTTTTTGTCGAGGTTTCCAGACCACAAGAAGCGTCTCATTTTCTTTTCCAATTCCTTGCGCACTCCCACAGGAATATAGAACAGGCTCATGTAATAAGTAGGCAGAGAGGAATGCTTCAATTCTGGAATGTGGTGCTTGGAGTCCGGATGGTTGGGTTTGGGAACTCACTTGGTTTCGAGCTCTTCTCCCTTGGGAAGTAGAGCGGCTGGCCTCATTGATGATGAAATTGGCTGGCTTTCAACCTCGGAGCTCAGGTGAGGACAGGATCAATTGGGTCTTTAATCACAATAACACTTATTGCACAAGCTCCCTTAGAGGCAGACTCTTTCGAGGGTTCTTGCAGCGGGATGCACTTGCGAAGGTGTCCACTGCAAAACTACCTTTGAAGGTGGAGTGTTTTTTGTGGCTTGCTCTTCAGGGTCGTCTTCCAACGCGGGTAAACTTAATTAATATGCATCGTTTGGATGACTGTTTATGCCCAATTTGTCACGAGGCTGACGAATCAGGTGATCACCTTCTGCTTCATTGCATGGATACTTGGCTCCTATGGAATTCTTTTGTTCATCTTTTGGGGATTTCTCGGTGTATCGGTCCCTCTTCGGAAAACTCTTTTGCCGTTTGGATGAACCTCGTCCGACTTCAGGGTGGCACGATAGAGAAGGTGTAGTTTGCAGTTTACGACGGTATTATGTGGGTTACGTGGAACATAAGAAATCGTGCAATTTTTTATGACACGCCGTACAACCGGAAGCTTCTCCATCATACCATTGTTCTTCAGATGAAAAAATAGTTATTTTGGTCGAACTCGATCAATGATCTTGCGGGTCAAGATATCCTGCTCTTTCTGGAGTCTCGTGCTTTCCTGTGATTGTGCAATCCTTCTTTCTGGGGCTTTTTGATGTATTATGGTTATTTTTGTTGTTGCTTCCTTCGCACTTTCGGGCTATGTGGCTCGTTGGTTTTGCTGGAATCCAGCATTCTTCCTTGTAATTATTATTACTTTAATACATTATCACTTATCAAAAAAAAAGAAGGTGTTTATTGCTCCTTAACCTTTTAAAAATAACCGGATTTTCTTAAAGTCAAATGTCCAACCCGCGTTGACCGGACCGATGCCACGTAGGCGTCACGTCAGCGTGACGTGGTGCTGACGCAGTTGCCGCCAAAGGTGGCGGCCCACGTGGCACGCTGACGTGGCGCTACGTGGCGGACATGCGGTCCGAAGTGCCACGTGGCAGACATGCGTCCCAGTAGTGCCACGTGGCGCGTTTTGGTGTGCCGGATTTCCCTATAAAAGGGGAAATCCGGCTGGACCAATTTGATAGTTTGCCCACAACCCCTCAATAAGAAAGGAAAAATTCTGGATTAGTTCCTGAATTTTGATCAGATTTTCTATAGAGGAAATCTCGTGAAAATCAATTACGAATCCGTTAAAACGTGATCGTAATTCGACTAGCACGAACACATTGTGGACCCGAACCTGTGGACCTCTTGCTTTAACAAGTAAGTGATTTATTATTAACGAATTATTAATGGTGAGGGGAAGCATGCCCGCAACCCACTTCGATTTTGAGATTAATCAAGAACTTCATATCGTTAAAAGTTATGAATGTATAGTAAATTGTATCATATTGGCAAATCAAATTTCTAATATGTTCTCATATTAAAAATCCTTATAGAGATGTCAGTTGCTTCTAGATCCATCATAGCTGAGTTAAACCGTGAGTTAAAACTCAACGATGAAAACTATGAGAATTAGAGCATGAAAATCCAATATGTGCTTGAGGAACAAGAGGTTCTGGAGCACATACATGTTATAATGGATGAGCCTGAAGAAGGCACAACTGCTCAACATAAGCGAGACAAAGAAGCTTATGTTATTTGGAAGAGAAAAAATACTACTGCTCGATTGATTTTGCTAAGTTCAATGATGGATGATATCACCCGACAATTTCGCGTGCATGACAACGCGAAAGAGTTATGGGATGCTCTAAAACAAAAATTCGGAAAGCTTTCAGTGTCAAAGCTGCGTGCTTTGACCATAAGGTTTGACACCTTTAAAAAGCGTCCAGAGGTTCCCATGAGGAAATATTTGAGAGTGATGTCCAATATGATCAGTGAACTAGCAGAGGCTGGTCACATACTTAGCAACGAGCAGCAGATTCAAGCTGTCATCCGTTCTCTACCACCAAGTTGGGAACAGATGAAGATGAATCTTACCCATTCTGATCATTTGGTAACATTTGATGATGTTGCCAGACACCTTGAGCTGGAGGAAGATCGCCTCCTAGCTATGAAATCCCACCCTGAAGCCCATTCGATTTGTTCGACTGGGAGTGGTGGGAAAAAGAAGAAAGGTAAAGGGAAGGGTAAGTGTAAACAAACTCCAAAGGCTGAAAACCATTGAACCAAGTTGGATGGCTCAAAGGCTAAAAAGAACAAGCGATTTAACATTTCAAAAGTGAAATATTTTAACTGTCAACAGAAGGGACATTTTGCAAAAGATTGCAAGATGCCCAAGCAGGTACATCTAAACTCAAGTGTGAGTAAGTTGTATGTATCCTCTTGTACCCTTCTATCTGAGTCACATTCTATGTGGGTGATTGATTCAGGAGCAACAGACCATGTAGCTAGAGACCGTTGTTTGTTCGTTGAATACAGGCGGTTGCCGGCTGGAGCAAAAATAATTTTTGTTGGTAACAACTCGTGCATGGATGTGAAAGGCCTGGGCACTTGTTGATTACACCTTCGTGGTGGTCGTGCTCTTCTTTTACATGACGTGTTGTATGCTCCAGACATTCGAAGGAACCTGATCTCTGTTTCGGCCTTAATGTCTTTAGGTTTTCGGTTGTCGTTTGAGGACGACACCGTTAGATTGTTTTTGGATGATGCCTATTTTGGCCTTGGATATATATCGGAAGGTTTTTTGATTCTGGATATTGATCCTTGTGAAAGTTTTTTCTTTGTCACTAGTTCAAACTCATCAGAGGATGATATTAAACTATGGCATTCTAGACTTGGCCATATCGGTCAAGATCATTTAAACCGTCTAGCTAAGGCAAGACTATTGGGAAATATAGAGAAATCTATATTACCCAGATGCGTATCATGTCTAGAAGGGAAAAGCACTAGGAAACCTTTCGGTACTGGGGCTAGAGCCAAATTTCCACTACAATTAGTCCATTCTGACATATGTGGTCCAATGAACGTGAGGGCAAGGCATGGAGCATATTACTTCATCACTTTTATTGACGACTATACTAGATATGGTCTGATATACCTGATTTCTCACAAGTCTGAAGCCTTAAACTGCTTCATGACATACATGCATTTTGTTGAGAATCAGAAGGACGGAAAGATAAAGGCCTTACGAACTGATCGTGGCCGTGAATATCTTTCAGATGAGTTCAAAGCTCTATGTATTGAAAAAGGGATTGAACATCAGTTGTCCATTCCTTATACACCCCAGCAAAATGGAGTTGCTGAAAGAAGGAATAGAACCCTTCTTGATATGGTTAGATCGATGATGGCAGAGGCAAGTTTGCCTATATCATTCTATGGAGATGCGCTCCTGACTGTCGCATACGTTCTAAACCGTGTTCCCTCTAAGTCTGTTACAGCCACTCCTTACGAAATGTGGACAGATCGGAAGCCCGATTTATCCTATTTTAAGCCATGGGGGTGTGCGTCATATGTCTATTCTAACTCCAGTACTTTCGGTAAATTAGGACCGAGAGGTAGAAAAAGTATCTTTATAAGATACCCAGAGGTATCTAAAGGGTACGTGTTCGTGGGTGAATTGGACAATGGACATGTAACAGAATTTGAATCACGTGATGTCATATTTTTGGAGAATGAATTTCCAAAGTTGGGGGGAGGTTAGTAGTGACCTTACCCTTTATGAGACAAATGAACCAGAATCATCTGGATCACTTCTTCCGAGTGGGAGAATTGAGGAGGAAGATAGAGATTTTTCAACTTAAAATGATCCGGAAGGTCGTGATCTGAGTCCTGAAAGGGAGGTAATTCCTTATTCCAGTGGTAGTACGGTATTTCCACCCAGTGGGAGTGCGATTCCTGGATATGATGAATATATGAGAGATGTTTATCAAAACCGGGAATACCGTAGGTCTAACAGAACTAGCATACCACGCCGACGATTTGACATCCAAGGCGAGGCTAATGCGTTCTTGGTATCACTAAAGAAATTTGGTGGTCCAAGTGAAATTCTTCTGGCCATCCTGCAGGATGAAGATGAACCAAAGAATGTATCTGGAGCTTTGTCATCTCCAAAACAAACTGAATGGATGAATGCAATGGAAGAAGAAATGTCTTCTATGATCAAAAACCAGGTTTGGGATCTGGGACCTACCTAAGGGGGCGTAGGGCAATTGGGAATAAATGGATTCTCAAAATCAAGCGCAATGCAGATGGCAGTATCGAAAGATACAAAGCGCGTTTGGTTGCCCAAGGATTCAAACAATAGGCTGGGATAGACTATGAGGAGACTTTTGCACCTGTTGTTAGATTTACGTCAATTAGGATCATTTTAGCTATGGTTGCTAACATGAATCTTGAATTACATCAAATGGATGTAAAGACTGCTTTTCTCCACGGAGAATTGGATGAAGAAATCTATATGATTCAGCCTGAGGGCTACATTCAAAAAGGCTGCGAACACAAAGTTTGCAAATTGAATAGATCAATTTATGGCCTTAAGCAGTCGTCTAGACAGTGGTATATTCGCTTTCATAATACGATCATGCAGCATGATTTTATAATGATAGACGAAGATCACTGCGTGTATGTTAAGCGATCAGGGAAGAAGTTTGTTATCATCACTTTATATGTTGATGACATACTTTTAGCTGGAAATGACATGGGATTTCTTGTTGAAATCAAAGATTGGTTATCTTCCAACTTTGAAATGAAAGACATGGGTAAAGCGGATTACATACTCGGAGTTAAGATTTCGAGGAATCGTTCGAAAAGAATAGTGTCTCTCTCACAAGAGACATATATTCGCAAAGTAGTATAACGTTTCAATTGTGATCACAGTAACCCAAAGTATGTCCCATTGGTTAAAGGTCATAAGTTGTGTAAGGACATGTGCCCAAAAACAGCTAAACAACGTGGGGACATGGAGAAAATTCCTTATGCCAATGCAGTTAGATGCCTGATGTACGCAATATTGTGTATTAGACCTGATATTTGCTATGCTGTTGGGATAGCAAGCAGATATCAGTCTGATCCAGGCAGTGCTCACTGGAAGGCTGTCAAAGGAATTTTGAAATATTTGAATACTACTGCAGAATACTCCTTGTGCTATCAAGGCCGTGACCTGATATTGAGTAGCTATACTGATGCTGATTGGGGAGGTGATGTGGATAAGAAAAAGTCTACATCTGGATTCATTTTCTTGTTGAACGGGGGTGCTATCTCATGGAGCAGTAAGAAGCAAACATGTGTATCCCTGTCAACAATGGAAGCGGAATATGTAGCTTCAGCTCATGCTGCACAAGAAGCGGTATGGTTGAAGAGATTCTTAAGCCATCTCTCCCTGATCGGAGCCCGTGAGTCTATTCTGCGACAACCATGCGGCTATAGCTTATGCTAAGAATCCTAGATTCCATAGCAGGGCTAAGCATATAGATATTAAATTTCACTTTGTTAGAAATTTAATAAAATATAAAGAACTGTGTATGAAACACATATCTACACGAGATATGGCCGTAGATCCAATGACTAAAGTATTACCTCGAGAAGTGTTCGAGAAATATGTTAAGTCACTGGGTTTACGATGGTTTCATTTGTAATCCAATTAGTTGGAATAAAGGAATTTTATTTGGCAATATGAGTTAAATGTGAAACATGTCGGACAGAGAAGTAGCCCACTCACACGGGTGTTTACCTCAGTGGAAGTCAAGAAGTTGATTCCTAGATGAGATGAGGCAGTCAATTGACATACATAAGTGCATGTCCTATGACGGAATGCCGTCTTGCTCAAGAGCAAGTTTCCTTATGGGATGCAGGAATAAGTTGCTGCATTTGGATTTTCTACAATCCATATGATAAGATATAAGTAGAACTTATCATACTGTCTATCCTATTAGCCTAGAGTTAAGCTAAGGCTGATACTCTAGTATGGTGTTAAATGACATGTGTTCCTTTAAAAAGGAAAGTATGCCATAATACGTGATTAGTATCATGTGTGCTACTCGACCACTGGATGGGATGAAAATGTTGAGTGATTTCACAATCCCTGGTGTGAGACCAATTTTCGAGAACTATGATTCCCGAAACCTACCCTTAAGATCCTAAACGTATTTTGGAAGTATGGTCCAGTGCTGCTAGCTTGAAAAGTTTATGAAAAGGTTATGGCATAGCGATTCGACCTGGCAGGACTGACCAGAAAAGCAGGCTGTATCATTATGAAAAGAATATAGTTAAGGGAGAAGAAACTTTGTTCATCACATTCTGAGTTTCGTGGTTCAGGTGCACCAATTGTATTGAAAAGTACAATAGTGAACCCGAATATAATTGTTTGAAATCACTGATGTGAACAATGGAATGTGACATGAGTCCTGGGGTAATAGCATACATTATACAAGAAGGTTGTCGAGATGCTACTATTCAAGTAGCCTGAGTGTCTGTGCTCTTGAATTTGGCTTAACATACTCGACGTGTGCTGGTCGCACGAAATCCTTTAAAGAAATCTGATAACTGTTGATCAAGGTCAATAATAATTGAGTGGGAGATGTTGGACCTTGGGCCCATCAGGCAATTATTATTGTGCCTGATTGGGCCCAGGCCCATCAGGCCCATTAGTTGGGTTGGATGGGCCGGCCAACCCGCGTTGACCGGCCCGATGCCACGTAGGCGCCAGGTCAGCGTGATGTGACATTGACGCAATTGCCGCCAAAGGTGGCGGCCCACGTGGCACGTTGGCGTGGTGCCACGTGGCACGTTGGCGTGGCGCCACGTGGCGGACATGCGGTCCGAAGTGCCACGTGGCGGACATGCGGTCCGAAGTGCGTGCCACGTGGCGGACATGCTGTCCGAAGTGCCATGTGGCGGACATGCGTCCCTGTAGTGCCACGTGGTGCATTTTGGTGTGCCGAATTTCCCTATAAAAGGGGAAATCCGGGTGGACCAATTTGATAGTTTGCCACAACCACTCAATAAGAAAGAAAAAATTCTGGATTAGTTCCTGAATTTTGATGAGATTTTCTATAGAGGAAATCTCGTGAAAATCAATTACGAATCCGTTAAAACGTGATCGTAATTCGACTAGCACGAAGACATTGTGGACCCGAACCTGTGGACCTCTTGCTTCAACAAGTAAGTGATTTATTATTAATGAATTAGTTTGTTAATTAAACGGGTTTAACATGTAATTACTCGTTAATTACGCGTCGAATCCGTCAATAATTCCAACAAACAACGAGTACCATATCTTCTCCATTATATCACCCGTATCAAGACCATTCAATTCGAGAAGGACGTACCAACTTGTGCTTACAGTTCTTCAAAAAATGTTTGTGCTTACTAAAATGGGCGAAAGAGGATTCCTGTACCAACTTGTGGTTAGTAACATGGGCGAAAGGGGGATTCCCATGAGGAGCGGATTTGGTCTTGGAAGGCCAAATCCAACTAGGACCGTTCTAGACGATTCAATGGTTGATTTAGTTATGATTCAATGGTTCATTTAATTATGATTCAATGGTCTACCTAGTTATGATTCAATGGTCTACCTAGTTATGATTCAATGGTCTGTTTTTTCCCGTCCCGGATAAATCGGGGTCCGTCCCAGTTACCCAGTTACGATTCAATGGTTTACTCAGTTACGATTCAATGGTTTACTCAGTTACGATTCAATAGTTTACCCAGTTATGATTCAATGGTTGTGGGCTTTTTTTATTTTGCACTCCCGTATTTCTGCATTTTTGCAAAATAGTCCCCGCGTGTCCTTCAATAAAAATCCTCCAGTACCGTGCTGGATTTGGCCTCCGGGACCAAATCCGGTCCCATTCCCATGACGATGTTGACTAAGACAACGACTCGCGTTTTGATATTAACTAGGCCGTGGGTTTTGACATTTCAAAGATTGTATCTCGTAAGAATGGTGACTATATGATATGATGGATGGGAGTGTGTATTCGGTAAATATCAAATTTTTTATCGAATATCGAATTTATTATTTATCAAAATTCTAAAAAAGACTCTACCGAATCCGATCACGATCCCGAGTTAGACTACCAAATTAGATTTTGGTAAATTCGGAGATTTTACTGGATTTACCAAAATTGTTGACAACTTATCGTTAATCCAATTGCATAATCTCTAAGAAATAATGTTTTGACAGTAAAAATCAAACACAAACGACAATAATTTTTCTTCATTTCTATAAGATCAATCAAAGCACAATCAATACATTAAAAAATAATTAGCAGTAAACATCAAATAATCCCAAATTTTGTTTGATTTAAGGTTTCGAAACCCTAAATCAAACAAAATCAACATGGTAAAAGATTTTATAGTTTATATACTTAGTTAGTAAAATTATAATATAGTAATTTTGGTTTATTAGAGATTTTAGTAAGATACCAGTATTTATTGAAATTTATCAAATTTCTCAGAAACTCTACTGAATTAAATCTTGATTATCGATTTCCCAATTCTAAATTCTCGATTATAAAAAGCTTACCGAATTTACCATTTGCATAACTCTAATGGTGGCTTCTTATTAACAAGATGATGGCTTTGCTAAAATGCAAAGAAAAATAAATGCAAAAAAGAAATTACATTTCCTGTTAACCAAAATATCTAAAAAAGAAATTTATATTGCTTATTAATTCGGGGTCCTAATGTAATACTCTTTCTCCCTCTCTCTCTCTCTCTCTCTCTCTCTCTCTCTCTGTTTGAATGAACTAAATAAAGTAAAATCTCACTAAATTAATAAATTAATATCCCCTTTAAAATAATTTATTTTTCTCGATGTTTGACTAGTTTAAAAAAATAGTTCTGTCGGTAAATAAGTCTAATAAAATATGAATATATTGTTGCTTATTTTGTTGTAATTTAGATCTAATTTCGTTTCGTTAATAATTGTGCTAATTACAACCAAAAAAACAGTTGTCATCTTCTCGAACAATTATCAGTTGATTAGACGGGATCAACTGGTTTGATGCTTCATTATAAATCCGTCAAAGCCCATTGGAAGCTTAGAGCGGAACGACACTAGGCCCCAGTGGTATCCGTAGCCACTTCGCCACTCGATACAATTATCAGTTGATTAGTCCTTTGCCACCAGAATTAGAACTAATAGACTACTTTCAAAGAATTTGATTGAAATCCACCAACGTCTCGTGATTTCAAATTTTCATGACGACATAAGTTTAATTGCAGTGACTTTAAGTTATTCCGCGTGTCATGCCACATTATTAATTTTGTCCGCATATTATTTTACAATACTAATTTTATTATGGTGGTATATTACTTCACTAATTTGAGAGAACAGTCAACAAACTCGGTAGCATTCAATTCAAATCTAGATTGGGAGAAATTGACGGTGTCAAAATTGGGAGTCAACGGTATGTCACGGACTCACGTGGATTGTATTAATATGTTGCATGACATCTGATAAAATTAATAACATGACATAACTAGTGGATAGCTCAAGTAAGTGAGGTTAATAATTCACAAAAAAAGTAAATGGGTTAATGGACGCTGTTAAAAAATTGTCACCTGGTCAGAAATTTAGAGAAAAAAATAGTAGTATATTAAAATGTGAAACCAGAAACCATTAGTAAAGTAGACTTTGACAAAGATTTTTAATCAATCTACACATTTGCCCAACCTAAGGAAATTGGTCAAATAAAAGATGTACTTAAACAGAGTACGGAAGGAAGCAGCCCAAAAAGCTCTTTCTCAAACCATGCACATAACACGTTATGCAACGTATATAAAGAAACCAGTTGTCTAAAGAAAGTCATAACTAAATCTCCCTTTGATCACTTAGTTTTACCAGAAACCAGCAATCCAGAAACATGAGCGTGGAAGTCCTGGACAGCACCACGATCGTCAGCTTCGTCGAGGACGAAGAGGCATTCGATCTCTTCTTTGGCGTCGAAAGGAGAGGACCCCAGATGAGCTTGCTCAGGTTTATGGTTCCCTGTTTGCAACATTTGACCATGACATGAATGGAACCGTCGATCTGGAGGAGTTCAAAGAAAAGATGAGGAACATGATGCTGGCCATGGCGAACGGGATGGGATTCTTACCGGTTCAGATGGTCCTCGAAGAAGACAGCTTTCTGAAGAAACTTGTGGAGAGAGAGTCCAAACTGATTGCTTGAACCGTCATATAACTCCTGTAGTTTAAAAAATCTTACTTTGTTCTGTCTTCTTTTAAACTTTTTATTTCATGTTTGTTGGTGTTACTTGGTTTCAAACCAAGAGACACAAATGGTTAATCAATTTAAAAGGATAGATGAAAATAAAAGGGAAGAACTCATGGCGATTCTCCATGTAGGAACACTTGTATTCTTTCATGGTTCACTTGGTGACTCTTCAAATTAGGAGGGAACATGTCCTTTGGAAATGGATGAACATGACTCTTGGAACTTGCTTCTTTGTGCCTTTTAGTACTCTATAAATAGAGTAGGAATCCTGCCCTTCCGAGTTTCTTTTTCTAATCATTTTTCTCTCATTCTTCCATTCATCATACAAAACATCCTATTAGTTTTAGAGGGGATGTTCTAAGTATTGCCATTTTAGAATATCCAATTCTTGAGTTAATCCTAGGAGTAGATTTGCTATAAACCCATTGGCAACAATAGTGGGGGCAAATATTACTTTAAGGACAGTGGACTGAATCCACGTCTCAAGAAATTCGTCCAAAAGAAGAAGTACCAAAGTCGAAGAAAGATCCAGCAGCAACATTCAACTTTGAAGAGCATTTTGGACACTTTACAGACAGAATCTGAAGATAACACAGAGAGACATTGTTGTAGATCTTTCTTTCATCTTTCCGTGGACACTAAGATTACATTAATTGAAGTTCGGACGAGAAAGATACAGCCAGAATACCAAAGGGTGTACAATCTGCCACATCAAACAACTTGATTTTGGGCTTTATTTTTCAAACTTGTCCTATTTCGATTTCTTCTTGGTTTCAAGCACATTCGTTTCAACCATTGGTCTATACCTTCGTCATCAACAATCTTAAAGTAATATCTGGCCAAGATGGAGATAACCACATTCAACAAGGTGATCAATCAAGATCTCATTAAGTTGGACCGGTTCGATGGTACCAACTTTACCCGATGGAAGGACAAGATGACATTCTTGCTTATGGAACTTGGAGTGTTCTATGTCCTTGATGCCAACACAGCCCCTGTTGCACCCCCACCAACACAAAAGGAAGGAGAGACTACCACAGTGGCAGAATCAAGCGAGGCACAAGTTGCTCGGAAGAAATGGGAGGACGACAAAGTTCGTTGTCGTGGACACATTCTCAACTCTCTCTCCGACCGACTCTATGACCTTTATCGGTCAATCAAGTCCCCAAAGGAGATATGGACTACTCTAGAGATTAAGTACAACTCGGCAAGACAAGGTACCGACAAGTTCCTTTGCATGAAATATTTTGAGTTTATTATGATGGATAGCAAGTCCGTGATGAACCAAGTGGATGAATTGCAAGTTTTGGTTTCCAAACTTAAAGATGTGAAGGTGGAGGTCTCGGAATCACTCCAGATTGCGGCTAAAATTGCTAAGTTGCCTAAATCTTGGAATGATTACCGTAAGAAATTGCTCCATACTTCGGAAGTTCTTACCATAGACAAACTCCTTACACACATTCGAATCGAGGAGGAATCCCGGATTCGTGACAAGCAATTGTTCGAAGGATTGGAGTCTAAGGTAAACAACATTGAGTCTGACACCAAGACTTCCAATAAATCCAAAGGGAAGAAGAGGAAGTTTGATCCTTCGACTGATAATCCCAAGACAAGTAAGTCATGTTTCCATTGTGGAAAGAAGGGGCACTTCAAACGAGATTACCGACAGTGGAAGAAAATGAAAATCGATGGCAAGCAAGCTAATACGGTTGAAGAGGATGTTACCAATTTGGTTGCTATGATCTCAAGTATGCATATAAGCATGATCACAAAAGTGAATATGGCAACCAAAGATGTGTCTAACGACTGGTGGTATGACTCCGGAGCAACAGTCCACGTCTGCAATGATCGATCTCAATTCAAGCAGTTTGAAAGTTTTGGAGATCAACAAGTGCTTATGGGAAATAATAACACAGCTAAAGTTCTCGGGAAAGGCACCATCGATCTCTCATTCACTTCTGGAAAAGTCGTGACTCTTGTTAATGTATTTTTTATACCGGATATTAGGAAGAATTTAATTTCTGGTTGTACTTGAGGCCGATCATCTGATTGTGTCCAAGAATGGGATGTTTGTCAGGAAGGGTTATACTTGTGATGGCATGTTTAAGCTAAGTATTAATAAGAATGAAGTTTCTGCTTATATGCTTGACTCTTTTAATTTATGGCATAGTCGATTAGCACATGTTGGATATCGATCTTTGAAATTCATGGCTAATAATGGATTGATTGAATATGACAAAGAACATGAAAATAAATGTGAAGTATGTGTGCAATCTAAAATGACTAAGAAGCCATTCCCTAAGGTTCAAAGAAATTCCAAACCTCTCGAATTAATTCATTCGGATATTTGCGAATTTAATGGTGCCTTAACTAGAGGTGGCAATCGATACTTTATAACTTTCATAGATGATCATTCTAGGTATACATGTGTTTACTTAATGAAGCATAAGGATCAAGCCTTTGACATGTTTAAAAGTTATAAAGTATTAGTTGAAAATCAGTTAGAAAAGAAAATTAAAATTCTTAGGAGTGATAGAGGTGGTGAATATTTTTCTGGTTATTTTAATGAATTTTGCGATGAACATGAAATTATTCATCAATGTAGTGCCCCCTATACTCCTCAACAAAATGGATTGGCTGGAAGAAAAAATAGGACTTTGGAGGACATGGTAAATGCCATGCTCCTAAGTTCCGGGTTGCCAACTAATTTGTGGGGAGAAGCTTTACTCGCTGCTTGTCATGTGCATAATAAAATTCCATCTATGCGTTTTAAAGTTTCTCCTCATGAATTATGGAAAGAAAGACCCCCAGTTTTGGGATATCTACGAGTGTGGGGCTGTGTGGCTTATTATAGGGTTCCTGACCCTAAAAGAGTTAAACTTGGACCAAGGGCTCGAAAGAGTGTATTTGTGGGATATGCTGAAAATTCTAAGGCATACAAATTATTGGACGTAGATTTTCAAGTCATAGTGGAATCAAGGGACGTAGAATTTTTTGAGAACAAGTTTCTCAAGGATTCTAACGTTGATGAGCCAATGCAAATACCAGCATCGGATCCTTCCACTTCTTTGGAAAGTAGTAGGAAGCGAAACTCTGATGATACATCTTCTAGCAAACCTAGAAGAAGTAAAAGAGCGAGAAAGGAAAAATACTTGGATCCGGATCATATTTCGACTAATTCACTCGTCTTCTTAGTCGAGGGAAGTCGAGACATGGTAATACATAAATTACCCGTAGTACTTCAAGTTGAAGGGGATCCTAAAACTTATAAAGAAGCAATGTCTTCAAGAGACTCAGATTTCTGGAAGGAGGCAGTAGAAGACGAGATGGACTCGTTGATGTCTAATAAGACATGGAATCTGGTTGACTTACCTCCTGGTTCAAAGCCAATAGGCTGTAAATGGGTATTTAGGAGGAAGTACAATACAGATGGTTCACTTCAAACCTTTAAAGCAAGGTTAGTGGCTAAAGGTTTTAGGCAAAAGTACGGTGTGGATTACTTTGACACATATGCACCAGTCGCAAGGATCACCTCTATAAGAGTGTTGATGGCCTTAGCATCGATACACAAACTTATCGTACACCAAATGGATGTGAAGACGGCTTTCCTTAATGGAGACCTATCCGAGGAGGTGTACATGGAACAACCTGAAGGTTTCATTTTACCTGGGAACGAAAGAAAAGTTTGCAAGTTGGTGAAGTCTCTTTATGGTCTTAAGCAAGCACCAAAGCAATGGCATGAGAAATTTGATACTACTATATTGTCACACGGTTTTCAACATAATGGAGCTGATAAATGCATATACTCAAAGGTTACAAAGGAGTATGTGGTCATTATCAGTCTTTATGTCGATGATATGCTTATCTTCGGGACAAGCATAAAAGGCGTGGTAGAGACCAAAAGGTATTTATCTTCTCAGTTCAAGATGAAAGATCTGGGAGAGGCAGATACTATTTTGGGAATCAAAATTAAAAGACATAGTGGGGGTTATGCATTAAGTCAATCTCATTACATTGAGAAAATGGTCAACAAGTTTGATCAATTAGGATTCGAGGAGGCTAACACCCCGTATGATCAATCGTGTCCATTGGAGGAACATGGTGGAAGAGCTATAGACCAACTTCAATATGCAAGTGCAATAGGGAGTCTAATGTATACCACGCATTGTACTCGCCCAGACATTGCCTTTGCAGTCAGCAAGCTATCTAGATACACGAATAATCCTGGAGCTAGTTATTGGAAAGCTGTTGGTCGAGTCTCAGGGTACCTCAAAAGGACCTAAGATTTAGGACTCTTTTATAACAACTTTCCAACTGTACTAGAAGGGCACACTGATGTTAGTTGGATAACTAGTGCGAAGGATAACAGATCCACTTCAGGTTGGATATTTATATTAGCAAGAGGTGCAGTTTCTTGGGTATCAAAAAAACAGACCTGCATATCGCATTCGACGATGGAGTCAGAATTCATAGCTCTAACAGCTGTAGGAAAAGAGGCAGAATGGCTGAGAAACTTATTATTAGATATAGAGTTGTGGCCACAACCGATGCCAGCCATCTCTTTGTTCTGTGATAGCCAAGCAACTATGTCTAGAGCATTTAGCCGGGTTTATAACGGAAAATCTAGACATATTAGCTTGAGACATGAGTACGTAAGGTACTTGATATCTGCCGGTATAATCACGATAGTGTTTGTACGAACCGACAGTAATTTAGCAGATCCGTTCACTAAAGGACTCTCGAGAGACTTAGTGAAGCGCACGACTTTAGGAATGGGTCTAAAGATGTTTCTTATAAGTTCCCAATAGTAGTAACCCAACCTTCATTCTAGCACTACAACTAGTACAACTAGTCTAAGGTTTAATGGGTAATAACAAACTATTGTTGTGATGGAAAACAAAGTACGGACCAAAGTACTAGTTAAGGTGTTGGAGGTTGAAGTATTACGAATACTCTTAATGGAGTCAACTTATCGGACAAAGAGATAAGTGTTTTGTCTTAAGACACCAAGGCATAAAAGGATAACTCCACCTATGTAAACATCAGAAGTGGTGCCGCTTCTAAAATTCGGAGGACGGATTTTGAAATGTTCATGAAACTAGGAAGAGCACAAGGCCATTAACGGTGCTAAACTCTCAGGAAACTCAATAGAGATGTTCATAGCTTATGTGTGTTAGTATTTCCGGTGCAAACACAAGGAATCGAGGTTCAAGCACTTAGCCACCATTGATTTCGTTTGAACTTTGAGATACTTTCACTAATAAGGGGTTCAAGTCGAAAGACACTTCTTAAATGCATAAGTATATGGGATTGATGAAGTAAATTGTTAACCAAGTGGGGAATTGTTGGTGTTACTTGGTTTCAAACCAAGAGACACAAATGGTTAATCAATTTAAAAGGATAGATGAAAATAAAAGGGAAGAACTCATGACGACTCTCCATGTAGGAACACTTGTATCCTTTCATGGTTCACTTGGTGACTCTTCAAATTAGGAGGGAACATATCCTTTGGAAATGGATGAACATGACTCTTGGAACTTGCTTCTTTGTGCCTTTTAGTACTCTATAAATAGAGTAGGAATTCTGCCCTTCCGAGTTTCTTTTTCTAATCATTTTTCTCTCATTCTTCCATTCATCATACAAAACATCCTATTAGTTTTAGAGGGGATGTTCTAAGTATTGCCATTTTAGAACATCCAATTCTTGAGTTAATCCTAGGAGTAGATTTGCTATAAACCCATTGGCAACAATAGTGGGGGCAAATATTACTTTAAAGACAGTGGACTCAATCCACGTCTCAAGAAATTCGTCCAAAAGAAGAAGTACCGAAGTCGAAGAAAGATCCAGCAGTAACATTCAATTTTGAAGAGCATTTTGGGTACTTTACAGACAGAATCTGAAGATAACACAGAGAGACATTGTTGTAGATCTTTCTTTCGTCTTTCCGTGGACACCAAGATCACATTAATTGAAGTTCGGATGAGAAAGATACAGCCAGAATACCAAAGGGTGTACAATATGCCACATCAAACAACTTGATTTCGGGCTTTATTTTTCAAACTTGTCCTATTTTGATTTCTTCTTGGTTTCAAGCACATTCAATTCAACCATTGGTCTATACCTTCGTCATCAACAATGTTTTGATGATGCACTAGCTGAGTATCTGCTAGTGCCCTTATTGATGAATTTTGTTTTACCGCTCGGTTTCTTGAGAAGCGCAGCTAAGGAATGGATGCCAAAGAATGGCGAGAAGCCATAACGAAATTCGCATCTCCATGGACCTGATTTCCCAGATTAAGAGGACCATGTCTGAATTTGGCGTTGTTCCAACTTCTAATGCACAAGGACTAATTAAGTACCTGAAAAGCAGAAACAGACATTGTGCGTTCTAACAATTACTTCTCTTTCAATCTACACATCCATACAACTCTTGTAGTTGGTTACAGGAATAACATCTCAGGAGCTGGAATAAAGGAGATAAAACTTTCGCCAAACAGCTCAAACACCAATGGGAAACACCATCCAATAAAACGGGCCAGGATTGTGTACTGGAATTCCCATACCGTCCGGAAAAAAGGGTGACCAGGGACAAAATGTCAAATAGCAGTTGGGGAGAGGCGCAAGTGGGCCAGAGATTTAGAGTAGTTGACAACTTACATTTTAATTTGTGGGATGTGCACTCCATTTTATTGACAGGAGATGTGTGAATGTGCATTCTATTTTAATTTTATTTCATCTTGTACTTTATTTTTTATTAGATTTTAGTTTGATATTAATTTTATCAGGCATGCCATTTAGACATAATCGGGCATGCCATTGACATAACCAGGCATGTCATTTTGACATATCCTAGCCTGCCTTTTGGTTATCACCGGGTCTGCCATTTAGACATAACCGGACATGCCATTTGACATATCCAGACATGCCATTTAGACATAGCCAGAGATGCCATTTAGACATAAGCGCATGTCATCTTAACTTCAAATAAATTTTTGACATCCTTACACTCCAAATTTGGAGAAGTCATAAACTTCAAAGTTGTATATATATGTCTCAACTTCGTACAACAACTTGAATCATCTCAATCGGACTCTGGAGTAAGAAGTTGTGGCTCCCCAACAGCAATCTATCAATTGTAACTTGGTCATCTGTTGATTTCAAATGTATTTTCAACAGTCATACACTCTGAATTTGGAGAAGTCATAAACTTCAAAATTGTAGATATACGTCTCAGCTTCACACAGTAACTTGAATCACCTTAATTAAACTCTACAGTAAGAAGTTGTGGCTCTCCAACCAAAACTTATCGACCACTTCTCACTCCGACCTGCTCCTCATCGGCGTCAGAGTGGTGGTCTAGAACCATGGATTTTTTGTTAGGGTTGGGACTTGTAAGAGAAATGAGAGAGTAACGGGAGAGAGTGGAGAAAGGCAGAAATAAAAAAATATTGCAAGGATGAGAGAGAAGGGAAAAAAGAAGGAGGATGAGTAAAAGATGAAAATGCCCTTGACAAATTACAACTGTCAGATCTCTGACGTACACCTAATCATAAAGATCAAGGGACCATATTAAATTCTATTTTTTACGGGAAACCTCGATTACACTCCGTACCAAATCCAGCTCCCAATAAAACACCAATGCACTATCTAGCGTCTACCAACTCCTTGCAAGTTTAAGAACTCCTCTCTCGTCTAAACAGACGTGCATTGAATCTCGGCAGTCAACCCCTTTCCCACCAAACCATCGGCATTAGTCGCTACGTGAATCCCACCGTGGTCCAAGTCCTATAAACTGCCAATCGGACTAAACACAGTAACACATTAGGGTTATAAGAAGGAAAGACACGCACCAGATACTATGAGCGGCATTGACGCATGCATTTGATTGTCTCATGTTCCTCAAATTACTCCATTTCCATGCGTGTGCACCCATCGAAGTAGCGTGTGACTTAAGGACACTCCTTGTAATATAAAACCTATAACGGTCGAGGTTGAGTTGACACGTTACGTCGTTGCTTCATCATACTGTTGCTTGAATGAGGAGGAATGGAAGACTTTAATTTATCATCCTTCACCTTGTTTATCGTGTGCACATCTTGTCCTCGAACTGGGATAATTTCGGCCGATGTAGGAGCATTGACTACAATATCGCAACGGTCTTCATGCCCCCTGGATGAGATAGAATTTATGCTGATATTTTGACGACATGCTTGCCTCCCAGTGTCTCATTGTTGAGTTGAGATAGAATTGGGCAACAGAAAGAGGCTCACTGCGCATGGTATAAGTTGGGACTCGGTCGATCTACAGCGGTTTGCTCGATGGAGGCCTTAAAATTCCTTTTGCTGATAAAGGCCCAAAGATTTCTTTAGCCGGCGGAGGCTCTAAGATGCCTTTCGTATTTGATACGAAACTTAGGGTTATCTCGATCATCGATGGGACTTGTGTCGAGAATCGCTCCTCCTTTTCCTCGAATGCGAGCAAGCTCGATGGCTGTAGTGTCTGCCAACTGTTGACTTGTTGATTGTATGACCTCTTGGTTAATGGGAGAATAAGATTCTCTAGATCTGACCGATTCATGTATGACCGTGTCAATTCTAGTCTCAAAATCACAGGATTCAGAAATCGGCATCCTCAAGCCCATATGTTTTAGCATAAATCTGGCATCCTCAAGAATTCTTTTCGTTTCTTGAATAGCCTCCCCACTGATGGGAACTGTCATTAGATAATTGAGGTATTCCATTACTTCGTGCCACGTAGTCATGTTCAAGGTTTTATTATAGTTACTCCAAAATATTTCACCTAATTTCCTTCTTTTGTATTCAATTATCTCGACAAGACCTTTAATATTAGTTGATTTACAATCACCATATCTATCACAAAACCACTTTAAAACTAGCAAAATAGCATCCTCGTTAGTCTCTCAATTAGCAGGTTCGAGGCAATAGATATGTGACAATCTTTCCCAGGTCATCAAAGATGTCATTCTTAATATACAAACTAGTAATTAGTTTTTAGAATGACCAACCTTTAGTATTGAAGTTGTATCTTTTTTGTCCGAACGTCGATTGAAGCAATCTTAGTGTCTCTAGAAATCTGAGAGACGGATCTTCAATTTCACCAAAAATAACTATCTCCTAATTTGGCCTAAAAAAGACCAAAATGCCCTCTAAAGTAGACTGAATTCATAATCAACTTACAGATCAGCCAGTCTATATTATTTTAGCCTGGTACAAACTCTGATTCTGACATTCTTAGTGTCCACAAAAAGAAGAAACACTGATCTTTAATTTTTGTGAAGCAAATTTCTCCAGATTCGGCTAAAAAAAGGGCTGAAATACCCTCCAAAACTGGCTGACCTTGCTGGATGTCCTCTTTCAGTACAACTTTTGATCAATTTCGTCCCTTTTGGGAAAGGACTTGAAACTTATATGGGTAAGCTCGTGATTTTAGGGACACCAATCACTCTTCTCAGAGTGATCGAACGAATAGATAAAGATGGAAAAAGTATGGGGGAGAGAGGAGAAGATCTTGAATAGAATTGGTAGGAGAGAAAAGAATTGGTGGAGGAGCAAGAATTTTATTGAGAATTAAGGGGAAGGAAAAAAGAGAACATAAAAGATAAAAGCTATGAACCTAAGGGTCAGATGTGTTGTTTTGTGGGTGTCCTTTTCCTATGCCCAATCTCTCATTATATAGAAAAAACTAACCGAACCTCATACAAGAAAATCATAAACCGTGTTCAATATAGGAAAACCTAACATAGCCCCAGCATAATAAAGAAAAACTTACAGCCGAAACTTCCAACCCAAGTTTGACCCCTTTCCGTTCCAAATTCGGAGAAGTCGTGACTCATGAGCTACAAAGTTGTAGATCAATGTCTTATCTTTCTGTAGCTTTTAGAATTGCGTCAATCCGATACTCGAACAGAAAGTTACAGCTATTTTACCGAGACAAGTTTGACAAATTCGCGAATTAATTTTTTTCTCTAACAGGGATAGGGTGGAGAATCACCTCTATCGTCTCCTTCTCCATTACACTCATCTTTCTATCTTGCTCTTTAGCTTCCATTTTTCTTTCTTTTATAATTAATATTAATTTTTTTGCTTCTCGTTTCCCCCCCAAAATAACGGTCACGTCAAGTACCGGGTCTGTTCTGGATCGGTCAAACAGGAAAAGGTAAGGACTAAGACCACCATTACCAGTGACCCCCACAAGGAGGTCACGATTTTTTTAATAATAAAAATTAAAAAAAAAGTTGAAAAGTGGAGGGAGGAGCACGCCCCTTGGGACCTGACAGCCCTTAGGGTGGTGCTCCTCCCCCCAATACTTTAATATATATATATATTTTTTAGTTATATTTGGCACAATGTTATTCGTATACATAGATTTTTTTGGATATTATTTGTGTGGTTAAAAAAATTTAATTATCTTTAAAAAAATAAATAATATAAAAATTCATATTTTTCATTCCTCTATTATTTTTGTAATTTGCATCTTTCCTATTTGTAATTTATCATTTAAGGAATCTTTCTAATTTTGTATTGTAATTTTTGTAATCCTAATTTTGTTACTTAATTATAATTTTTATACAAACAAAAAATGATAGTAGATAATATGTGGATGAGATAAAAATTAATTGTTTATTATGTGATCCTCGGTTGCTGATATGGGTAGGAAAATATATAATGAGGTTGGATTGACTATAGATGAGAGAGTAATTAATTATTTATTCCGTGACCATGAGTGAGTAGATTGCTAATGCAAGTGGTCGAAGGAGTAGATAGGATCTGATCCTCTGGACCACTCTTATCCAACAACTGCTTTTACGATTCTGCCCTCCTTGGCAATTCCCTTGCCGCCCGCAGATAGAACAGAAAAGAGAAACTACAAATATACCCCTGAATTGTAGTGGCTCAGAGTCGAGACGACAAAACAAAGGTGGCCCATGTTTTGTTGTTTCCGCCCATCCTTTCCCGTTGACGGAAAAGAGAGAACGCTCATCTAACGAATAATTAGATTAACTGATTAGAACGTTACTCTAAATCTCGAATTTAAGTTAATTCGTTGACACGTCTCAAAAATGTCGCATAGCATGATTATAGATTAATCATCACGTAATATCCTTATCCTTTTAACCCCTAGAGTAGATACGATGTGAACTGGCTGTACTTAAGCGGCGGGGTTAGGGCTACGTGGAAGTGAGTGAGTACCACGCGCTCCGTGTTCATCTTAAACTAACTTCATTTTTGCTAACCCTGGGCTTTTGATCGAGTGATGGGAAGAGATCGCGCGAGGATCTTCGAGTTATTACAGTTGTATTAATTTGCTTATTGTCAAACCTCATTTAGCCTGACGGCACAAGAAGTACGAGGGAGGGAGGAACTGACGGGATTCATGGTTAAATTCCTGGCACGTGTAATTAATTGGTGTAAAAAATTGGAGGTGAAAAAAACTACAATGCTAATGAATGCTTATGCACTTGTAGTGGGGATAATTTTGGAAGTGAGGGGAAGAGGCCTATATATAGGCGCTGGATGGGAGGGAGGCAGGCACTCCGAAGAGACGCGTTTGTTCGGCCAGCAGGTAGGCTGTGTTCTTTAGGTACATTTTCGGCCAGCCAGAGGTACCCCTTCGCTTACCAGATTCGTCCAACCTGCTCGTGACTCTTTGGTGCTCGTAGGCACCCCTTCGGCGGCAGGCAGCACGCTCGTGTCCCTTCGGTGGGTTCTCTGGATAGGCCATCATTTTTGCACCTCTTCGTGTCTGAGCATTCTGGAGTCTCGCGACGACGCGTACGTGCCAAGTGCACCACAAAGCACCCATTGCGACCTGCGTCCAATGTGTCATGCGCACATGCGCGTGCTCGGATGGTGCATATCCTCGCAGAAGTTCGAGTTGGCTTTCCAGGTGGTCAACTAATTTTTTAGCTAACAAGGAGCACCTCCTTATAAATTAGGAAAACTTTGTTGCACTTTCCAATGTAATAATGTCATTTTCAACTTGGGCCTCCCACTATGGATCTCCACCTTGGGCTAATTGCTTTAATTAGCATTCAAAACCCACCAATGAGGTTATGAGAAGTTGTTTCTTTGAAAGAGAGTACATAATTAGCTTGTAACCCAAAGTGACGAGGCCCACGAAGGCGCTCTGTTGTTTACATGTTTGGTTGACCATGTTACAATTTAGGTAGAACTATATGTTTCGATATAATTATACAGGTAAATGACAACTAGGTCACTCATCATCTATAAATTTTAGCCGAGAATCACTAATCTATTTATTGTCCATTTATGATCACTCATCTATATTAAGTCACTTTTGTACGGTCAATATGACTAATTTTAAAATTTTCAAAACATGTCAAACTTATTGTTTTTCTCTCTCTTCTCTCTACTTTTCCTTTCTCCCTTCGAGAAGGAGCTACCGGCCCTGTTGACATTGCGATGCCACGTTTACATTCATGTCTCGTGTTGACGCATCCTTCAACCTCATCATGCCGTAACATGCAAACCTTGTTGGGAAAGAACATGTACATGAAAACTAAAGCAAAGTGGCTCACCAAAATTGCTTCTTGAATCCGTTTGCTTTATTTCCCATTTCGCTAAACTCAATCCCACGAGCAGAGGTGGGTGTTGCTGTGTGGCTAAGTTTTTTTTCTTTCTAATTTGGATTCCAAATTCGAATTAAATTTTTCAAAATTAGGATTTTTCAAGTTTTGAGTCTCTAATTAATTTTGAGTCTCACTAAAAGCTAGGGTTTGAGTTTGAATTTTGGTTAGATATTGGAGGAACAAGATGAAATGGGAAGAAGAAGAAGAAGGTGAAGGGAGAAGGAGAGAGGGATTTTTGGTCTTTTAAGTTGGAGGGATATTTTAGTCTTTTCAAGTAAAATTTGCCGAAGAAAATGACATATTCTGGTGACAGTAATCCGAGAATATCTAAAACCAAAGTTAGGAGACGGGCGATTTTTTTTTTTTAATCAAAGGACCTGCGATGGAAGGTAATCAAATGCCAAGAAGAAGGCTAATTTACCCTAATTTTTTTCGCCTCTCCTTTTGCCTCCTCACCCCACCCGCCCCCTCCCCAAAATAACGGTCCCGTCAACTACCCGGGTCCGGTCAAACGGGGACGGGTAAGGAGTGAATAGGATCCGATCCTCTGGACCACTCTTATCCAACAACTGCTTTTACGATTCTGCCCTCCGTAGCAACTCCCTTGCCGCAGATAGAACAGAAAAATGATATTACAAATATACCCCTGAATTGTAGTGGCTCAGAGTCGAGACGACAAAAAAAGGTGGCCCATGTTTTGTTGTTTCCGCCCATCCTTTCCCGTTGAAGGAAAAAAAAAGAGCTCCTCCAACAAAAAAAATTAGATTAATCAGTTAGAACGTCACTCTAAATTTCGAATTTAAATTATTCGGTTTCAGACGTCGCAAAAATGTCGTCTAGCATGATTATAGATTAATCAGCACGTAATATCCCTTTCCTTTTAACCCCTCCGGTGCTTGCTTTTTCTCAGTCCATCTCAAGACTGGCTGTCTGGATGCAAAGGTATTGCTTCTCTCCCTCTTTCTCTCTCGTAGTTCCCATTTCTGCGCTTGCTTTTGTGTTTTTTAACCTCCGTCGAGTCTTCCTTCCGTTTTAGTAGTCTAATTAATGCTAGAGTAGAGTAGATACGATGTGAACTGGCTTTACTTAAGCGGCGGGGTTAGGGCTACGTGGAAGTGAGTGAGTACCACGCGCTCCGTGTTCGTCTTAAACTAACTTCTTCTTCTTCTTGCTACCGTGGTCTTTTGATCGAGAATATGGGAAGGGATCGCGCGAGGATCTTCGAGTTATTACAATTTTAACGATTTGCTTATTGCCAAAGGTCATTTGGCCCGACGGCACAAGGCGTACGAAGAATCGATGGGATTCAGGGTTAAATTGGAGGTGGATGATGATTTTCCTTTTTATTGTTTCTTTCTGAATCTCAGATTTGGGCAAGGTTAACGGATAGGGATAAGGATGGATGGCCCGAACGGCGGGAGAGAAGTGAACAAGCTGGACTGAAAGAAGAAGAAGAATGATGATGTAAGGAGAACTAACTATGATTCGTTATTCTTGTTGAGATTTTGTCCGGATCAGAAAAAAAAGGCGCTGGAATCTGCGGACGAACTCTTTACCGGCTCAATGATGATCCCGTTATTGCTGGTGCATTAATTTCTCTGCTCGAGAACCGCTGTTTACCTATTATCTATCGGTTGTCGCTACTTGTGCAGTGGCAGGTCATATACTCCTTGAACAGTACTTCGCGATAAATTGAACGGTCGGGAGAAAGAGAGGATGGCAACAAGGCTGAGGAATATGAGAGCAAGTGTAAGCTCAATTTTTTATGCATTCAGTAAGACTCCGAGGAGTTTCTCGCCCTGTGCCGCAATTGGACAGCGTTACTCTGCTGTGGCAGCATCCACCGAGCCCGTGGCAGGGCCGACAGATCCAATGGTGGGGTTGGACCTGCCGAGGGTGATAAAGGATTACGAGGACTACAGACGGTCTTTGTACGGTGATGTCACCCATAAGGCTTTGCTTGTTGATGCTGTTGGTACACTTGTTGTCCCTTCCCAACCTATGGCTCAGGTAATGAGAATCAATTCAAAATTTCTTTAGCTTGCAATGTATGATTTGTGGTAATTTGCATTTTTTGGCAATTGTTGATTGCTAAGTTTTCCTTTTAGGTGAATGGAGGGTTAGAGATGTTAGCTTTATTTGTGAATCAAATTGTTATCCGCAATCTAGTTGCATGGCTTAGTGAGGAAAGTATAGCTTTGCAGTACATCAATTCCATGTTTGACTACCTTTTCTTTAAATACCTAACGTGGTTGGTTTTCCCTTCTAGTTTGTGTCTTCTCTTCTTGGAAAGTTTGAGCTGTAAGATAATAGAGCATTGATATACTTCTTTCCCATAATTGTTGGATTTCTTTTCATCTCATGCGTCAATAGCTAATTTTTCCTATTATGCATCCTTGTGTCTCCAGTTAGAAACATTTTTAATGTTTACAGATATATAAAACGATAGGAGAGAAGTATGGGGTAAAGTACTCAGAGGATGAGATTCTATTCAGATACAGGTTGGCTTATGAGCGACCTTGGGGCCAATCTCGTCTTAGGTTTGTCCCTGAATCTCTTTCATTGATTTCCTGCTCTTTCTCTATTTTTTTACAATCATTAGCTGGATCATCCGTACTTATCATGCTCTTTAAGTTCTTGGTCTTTTATGTTACTAATCCTAGATTTTAAGTGATCAACATGTGGAGTTAAACCAAGTCAGAAATAAGCATTTTTTAGTTATCCTTTTGGATTGTCTTTTTCTTTTTTTGCTCGAGTTGCATTTCCTTGTTAGCTTGTGCACCTTTCATATTCAGCTGGCCTCAGTCACTGAATAACTTTTTGTCCAACAGTTAGATAAACTATTCATCTTCGTTGCGTGCTTATGATCTTGGAACTCTCTGATCTGTGTACCATTGTGTATGTATTATTCACTTTTTGTTTCCTGTTGAAGGTATGTCAATGATGGAAGGCCCTTTTGGCAATATATAGTCAATTCCGCAACTGGGTGTTCAGACTCCGAATACTTTGAAGAGCTATACAACTACTACACCACTGAACAGGTAACTACTTTCCTTGTCATTTTACTTGTCCGGTTCCCTCCTTGTGTTAATAAGTGATCTGGGAACAAAGTTGCTAAAACTGTTGCTTGCTCTATATTTACTATTCACTTTGCTTATTAAATTTTTCATGTGATGTATAGGCTTGGCACATTTGTGATCCGGATGCTGAAAAAGCATTGAAGGCTCTAAGAAAAGCAGGTGTAAAGTTGGCTGTTGTTTCAAATTTTGACACCCGGCTTAGACCTCTTTTACGAGCTTTGAACTGTGATGATTGGTTTGATGCAGTAGCAGTTTCGGCAGAGGTAAGAGTTCACCTTACGTCCTTAATATCTATCACATGCTCGTATCAGCTTCTTTTAATAGATTCATGCTTGCTCTTCTTGTAGTGTGCAAATAATACATTTTGTTGCTTTATGACTTATTGGAGATCGAGTTTCACATCCTACATCTTGGGATTTCCATCCTTGGGTTGTTGTTGGTGCTAGAACTGAAAACTTTCCTCTTGGTGCAAAGTTTTCCTAGGAAGTGTTAGAATTGGTTCTGGCCCTAGTAGGTTTGCTTGATATGCCTTTCACCTTCTTTGTACGGTGGATATGTGTCGACATCTGCTTGATGGTGTCTAGTCTCTTTTAGAAGTTACTGCACGTGCTTAGTACAGCACTGGCTGCTGCTCATCTTTACAAATGCTTTCCAACCATTGAACAAGGATATGAGCCGTTGTTGCTTGTACACTAAACGATTTTCTTTCCCTATGTGTACGAACAGGTTGCTGCAGAGAAGCCAAATCCAACAATCTTTTTGAAGGCTTGCGAGTTGTTGGGAGTCGAACCCGAGGATGCTGTACATGTAGGGGATGACAGGCGAAACGACATTTGGGGTGCGAGAGATGCAGGCTGTGATGCTTGGCTCTGGGGTAGCGATGTCAGCTCATTTAAAGAGGTATCGACTCAACTTCGGAATGATGATATTGGATGTGAGAAAGGGAGGGAGTTTCCTGCTTCCAATTCAACAACATTTGTCATGTCGCTTAATTAATCACTGGTTAATTAAAAATGATGCTTATATAGCTGGTGACTTTCTTTGATGCAGGTTGCTCAAAGGATAATAGGGGTGCACGTCTGAGGGAGTCGTTTCTTTCCGGAACAAGAATGACCCTCTGGCTTCCTCCCTCCATGTAGACGTTGTTCGAGCGATTGCGAGGAGATGTAATGCAGTGTACAGTTCTTTCTTTTTCTTCTTTTTGTGTGCAGCGGAAGAAACGCCGATGTTAAGCCATTGAGACTAAGCCCAGCTTGGGTATGATCTTTTGCCTGGTAGCTTGTAATATAACGATGCCACCAAGTTTGATGACAAGAATGGCTGCCCTTTGAGATGAGAGGCTCTATGCTTTGTTTATTGATGCTCCCCCTAAAGTTCCCAACTGGTTTTCTTCTTCTAAATGAACTCGCCAACTCCTTTCCTAGTTGAATCAAGACTCTGAGTTGCATATGGAAGAACTTTTTGTCACAAGGGGTAAAGAGATGCCGATCACTTGTTAGAGCTATATCATAGCAGCAACATTGTAGGGGTCTGTAGTTCCATCATTATGTCATGACATGATTTACTGAGACCGATTAATTCATGTTCGACTAGTTAGAACAAAAATTCAGCCCGAATTTCAGCCTAATGGTCACAAACGCCAACTCTCGTGCATTGAAATATCTGGTTCCCATTCCAATCCCCACAATTCAATTGAAACAAGATGCTACCATGAAGACACGAAATAAATAGAGAGAGAGAGAGAGAGAGAGAGAGAGAGAGCTCTATAATGAACGATGATATGAAGCAGCCAGTACATAATGATCCTGTAACCCAAAGTGACGAGGTCCATGAAGGCATTCTCCGTTATTTAAATGTTTGGTTGAATATCCGGACTACTACAATTTCAATCGAGTAAGACTATGAATTTCGATCTAATTATATTTTGGTATTCGTGTTTTGACACCACTATTCTATAGTTTAAAATTTTCTGACCAGGTATTAGAGATTTTACCTCACCGACAACCAAGTGATAACTACTAGTTTCGATTACTGAGTTATCATGCCACGTCATTAATTTTATCCGTAGGTCATGCCACGTAACTAATTATATATATATGGCATGTCACGTACATCACTAATTTGATCTACGTGACATACCAATAACTCTGATTTGACATCGTCTATCTCATTCCGGTATGAGATTGAATCTGAATACCAAGTTTGTTCTTTTTTTTCATCAAATTAATGAAGTGGCATGTCAGGCGGATAAAATTACTAACGTATCAGAATAGCTCAAATAACTAGAATTAGCAGTTAACATTTGATTATCAATGAGATAAATCCTATATTGTTTGCTCAGAAAATTTTGAACCACATGATTGTAGTGCGTCAAAACGCAAAACCACAACTTCAGCCTATTTTTAATATTTAAAGTCAAAATTTTGGTTAAACTTCGCGCGAAATATTCTGTTTTTTACTTGTGGAGTAGGTTTGCCTGCGTCTAGCATGCGACACTCGATGAACCACTTTCAGACACGGCAGCTTTAAAATGTGTGCCCACGCCCACCCTTATCCATTGATACAATTACCCCCAAACTCTTTAGCCTATAACTTTTAAGGCTGGTGCTTCAACTTTAATGATTAGCACGTGGGAGTGTGCTTCACTTCATGAATAAACCTGGAAACTTTTCACCTCAGGACTACTTACTTAGTTTAGGACTTCAGGTCTTTGTGGGTGTTAACGTCTTTAGGTCTTTGTGGGTGTTTAGGACTTGAGGTTGGAGCTAGCCTTGCAGCTCAAGTAATTGAACAAAAAAAAAGAGCAATAGGCATGACATGACGATGCAGGAGGATTAACTTAATTGGATGTTAATAAAACTGAGGCCGTAAATGGTCTCGAGTACTAATTGGTAAATACCACCCGACACCGACACGGCAATGTAATTAATTAACCCGAATCAGGCCGTAAAAGCTTCTTGCTTCTTGTCTTTAAGTAGCATTATTAAACTCAAAAACAAGTTGCTTTAGCTTAACAAAAATTTTGGAGTTCAAATACTTATTGTTAATATTTTAAAATTTTTTTGTCATCATCCAAAAAATTTAACCAACTCGAATCGGTATTGTCGATCAATGATTATCCGAATACCGAATATTATCAATCAAAACTAGCAAAAGCGCCACTGAAAAGGTGGCCAGAAAGGAATAGAAGTTAGCCCCATTTGCAAGCGAGAGCCTTTACTTTGGCCAACCTGGTGCAAGCCATGTGCAAAAAAGGCACCCTCGGAGACCATTAATCTATATGCACTTCTCCAACCAATTACACCATCTTCTCACTCTACCTAATCCATCGGCTCCATGGGCAATTAATTTAAACGTCATTTCCAGCTCTAAAGCCTGTCACCCCCATAATCAGACCACCTTAATTTTTGGTATACCTGATGATATATTATACGGTTGTGCAGCTGTCAAGTCCTGTCTTAACATTACGACGAAGCAACACTATTAGGAGAATCACCTTTTAAAATAGGGTTCGAGTATGCTCGACTCTGAATAACGAGTGCCACTTGCAGAACAACTACTTTTTGTGAGAATCTCGGTGCCCCTGTTTGTTTTCATATAATAGGAACCAGCCTGCTTGGCCACATCAGTTGGAGGAAATGGGAATCGCAAGAGGGTTTGTTAGGAGTGTGTTCTCCAAGAACCGCTCCCCAAGAACACAGGAAATTACCAATGTAAGTCATCAAAGATTTTAAGCGTTTCACCATTTTTGTACCTCTACAGCTTCTGAAATACTTACTAGTTACCACTGTCAGTCGAGCAGCAGCGAGGATGATAGGAAAGCTTGGAGTTCTGTTAGGTCGCTCCTCTGCGGAGATGAGTTCAATTCTGTCCTTGCCGAGGAGGATTCGGAGTCGATCAAGAACTACGATGCCACGGTTATGCAGCCGATACTTGGCGATGACTGTGTGGACAAAGGAGCCATCGAAAGCGAAGAACCAGCAGGGGAAGCAGGCAAGGAGATATCGAACTCGGCTTCCGAACTTTTCCAACAAGAAGATGCAGCGCTGGTCATTCAAACAGCATTTAGAAACTTTTTGGTCAGTACAAATTTCATGGAACCAGGCATTAAGATACACAAGGATTGTCTACTTTAGTCAATGATTAGCATCGGCTGGATTTCAATGTGACAATCATCTGAATGCTCGAATTTCAGGCACGGAGACAGATCGGAGAAATCAAGTTGGAGAAAGATCAGCAGGAGCCTGATGCTGGAATACAAAGTCCAAGCAGAGATTCAGTGGGCACATCTGTTGAAGTTCAAACTGGAAATTCTATTGAAGTTCTCTCCACCAGAGAGGAGAACTCAACTGTCCACTGCCAAATGCAAAAGAAACACAGAGTTCAGATGTCAAAACTGAAGGTACATGCTAAAATTTTGCATTTTGATAGTAAAAATGATCTCCAAAAGGAACAAAGACGGGCTCTTCGCCCAACTTATCGGTGGACAAACGCCGGATCATGGGTTTCATCCCGTGGTCCGGCCGCTCCCAACTGAAAGCAATATGCTTTCAAGGACGTGCAATGTACATGCTAAGTACAGATATGCGCTACTAAATCGAGATGCATTGCAGGAAGACTGGGATGACAGTACCGTGAGCAACAGTATCTCGAAAATGAGGCTTCAACACAAACTGGAAGCAACCAACAGGCGAGAAAGAGCGCTGGCGTATGCTTTTGCGCAACAGGTAACGTCTTCATAACGAAGAAGAGCCTTCCAAATATTGAGAAAGATAACTTTCTGAAATGATCTGCAGCTAAGGATCTGTTCAAGGAAGCAGCAGACCAGAACTAGCAAAGCAGAATCGAGTATGAGTTGGAGTTGGCTAGAAAGGTGGATGGCAACCCGGATGCCAGAAACTTCAGGGAAGCAACTCGAGCCACCCAACTGCAGCAGCAAGCTCGCTCTGCAGAAAAGACTTCTCGATGTGGCAATCGAAGAAAAGGAGAGTTGCGGATCTAACGAGATACAACTTGATAGGTTGTCACTAACTTCGGCAAATGGTAGAGGTGCCATTAAGCCTACGAAAACAAGAGTCAACAGACTTAAGGCTACAAGAACCATATCAAGGCAGCAAACGGTTCCTGGCTACCAATATCACAAGCACGATGCAAAGGTAATCTGTCACTAGAGTTACTTTTATCTAAGGATATGGTGTTCCATTTCCTTCTCTAATGCTGGAAACTGTCATCATGCAGGTAATCAAAGAACGGTCTAAGGAGATTGATCAAGCGAAAGAGCACGAGTCGAACCAGCCATCCTGCAAAGGTGAAGACCAGCCACATGAATCCTCAATCTCTCTAGCCACCATTGAGGTTGCAACTAGTAACACCTAGAACGTGTACCTCTAAACTAATAGACAAAGCCCACTAGCTGGGGCTAGTATCAGACCTCGTCCTTTATATATCTCCCCCACGATCAGAATTCTCACTGTACTAAAACCAAATTGTAAGTTACCCTAGCGCAAGAAACAAGCCTAGTATTAACGACCCTACTCAAAACAGATAGGTTTCCACCAGCGACCCCACCCGATCGGAACAAGAAACTCAAAGCAAGATTAAGAACACACAGAGAAGTCGCATAAGTGCGCTATGCAAATAGCAATTATTGAAGGCTTAACACCGGCACAATATTAAGGGTACAATATCACCAGTTGACCTTCTCATCAAAGCATTGCTACTTGTCATAGGGCTGGTCTTCGGATCACCTTTTAACTGTAAACATAGCTAACGCCTACCTTGATAAAGCAGACCACACAATACATGCATCATAATAGAAAAGCTTAACAACAAGATCCCAATTCCAAAGCGCCAAAGAACCTAAATCTTGTCAATATCCTCGTCCTCGAACTCGATGTAATCGTCACCGGCACCCTCATCCTCCTCATCAAGGCCGCCAGCAATACCCTCATTGAGACGAGTGTTCTCAGGAAGTTCTCCATACGCCTTGAGCAGCCTAGCCTCATCGGGCATGTACTTCAAGATAACATCAGCTTTGTCATCCTGGTAGTCGCGGAGGCCAACGAGTATAATGTCACCGGCCGCAATCCACACCTTCTTGTGCATCTTCCCACGGATATGGCAAAGGCGCTTGGACCCGTCAATGCACATGGCCTCGCAGCGTCCATTACCGAGCATACGGAGCACCTGGGCGTACTCCTGCCCATCTTCCTTAAAAATCAGCTCACGCTTCTCGTCATCCGCCTCGTTCTTTCCCCTCTTCCTGTTCTTACCTCCCTTACCCTTGTTCTTCGGCATGTTGGCTTCTTCAAAAACCCTGCCCCACCAAAAAAGATCAAAACTTTACCCAAAACACAGTCCCCCCTTAAAAACCCTAATTCCCAAACTAAGCATCGACTAACCCCAAATTAAAAAAGCGAGAATCTTTACTTCCCAATCATCGCGTAGAAGATCAGCAACCCATAAAATACCCAATTCATCTTTTTTTTTTCTCTCTCAAAAACTAAAGAATCAATCTTCCACAAGTATCAAAAAAGCATGAATCGGGACGGGAAAAATTACGGCGAAAATTCTGGATCTGCCGGACTTTGGTAGCGGAGGAGAAGTTGGAATCAAAAGGCGAAGAAGTGGAGAAAAAAAAACAAAAAAAAAAGAGAAAGATGATGAGGAAGCGAGAAGGGGTTACCTTTAGAAGAGAGGCGAAGAAGCACAGACAAGGGAATTAATTCCTCGAGAGAGAGAGACAGAGAGAGGAGGGGATCGCAAAATACTGGAATTTATTCTCCGCTTGCCTATACCTTTTATTTATAATCCCCTTCTTTATTTATTTTTCTTTTTCTTTTTCTATTTATTTTTATACCTTTTAGTTTCTTATTAACTAAAACTTGATTTAACTAGCATTAAAATTTAATAATTTTTTTATCGTAATAATTAATATTTTTTTCAGAAAATTTTAGTGCTAAATCTAAATTTTTATTTTTGCATAACTAATTTTTTTGAATAAATACATATATTTTTACATACTTTACGAATTTATAAAATATTTTAGGATACTATTTTGTGTTAAACTTGCATATTTGATGAATTTTACATCATCATTCATATTCTCAATTGTCTTCAAATATTTTTTGTGATCGCCGTCTTGTTGTAAAAAAATATCTCAGTCAATTGTAGCATTTGAATAATGCTATAAGCCGACATTTTGGTGACTGGGATATATACAAAATAATTTTTTGGTATTTGCGTACTTATTGCTCAAAAATCCAATTTTAATATTTTTGGAGAAAAAAAGCATAAACCTCTCCTATTTAATAACTTTTTTAAAATGATATTTTTCTCCAAAATAGAAAAATACACTATAAAATAAAGCAAAAAGTACACTATAGTAGAAATGAAAAAATGGATTATCTATGTCGTTGAAATGAAAAAATGGACAATCCATTAAAATGAAAAATTAAAATGAAAAAATGGAATTATGGAAAAGTTATAAGGTTTAATGAATTGTAATATCTCAAAAAAATTAAAATGAAAAGTTATAAGTTTTAATGAAAATGTAATTATGGAATTATAAAAAAAAGGACAATCTAATGTGAAAAAAAAGAAAGCATCTTATCCTACACGTCAGAAAGCACCGGCAAGTGAAAGGGTTAATGAGTATACTAGTTACTATTTTATGTTATACCACATGAATTTGGATCCCCAAAGTGATGTTGAATTTTAAAAGGAACAAAACTTAAGTATTTAGTACTCATGGTTTTTCAAAGCTGCGAAGTCAAAAACTCCAGCTTAATATACAATTTTTCCACTGGTTTATTTAATTGGGAACTAGTTAGTCACTCCTACATACATCGGCTCATTCATCTCCTATCAAATAAAAAAGTAAAAAGAGATTCTTCCGTGTTTTAATTTGCAAGATTGAATTTTAAAACTCTTAGAAATATTTCCTTTCTACTTTATAGCATTCAGTACATTTTTTATAAAATTTCAATTCGACCCTTTTGAAAAAATAAATCGAACCAACCGCCACAATAGTCCAAAAAGCCACCGCAATGCCCAACCAGCATATGAGATTCTTTGTCTTGGAAGGAATTCTTACATCTCCTTCACCCTAGTTTTTCAGGTAAAAAATAGCGATTCAATGTGAATAAAATTAATAACATGATATGTTAGAGATAGTTCCAATAATCAAAAATTTTAAAATTTCAATGTCATAGCGTGTCAAAACGTAAAGAGATTTTAATATTAAGAATCTATATAACTACAGATACTAAAAAGAAATTGACCATTTAAGTTCAGAAATTTGTACGACCACAAATTCTTCCCACAAGGAAAAAATACGAAAATAAGAGAACACAACTCGTAGTCGTAGGCGTGAATGAAACGACAACTGGGAGAAGTCTTTCCCTTCCCGACATCCACAACTACAACTGGAAGATGACAAAACAAGCAACACGCAATTGTATTAATTGGGGAGAAAATTGTTCTAATTAGAGTAGTCTTTAAATATTTATGAAATTGAGTTTATTACTTTTTTAAAAAATTATAAATATTTAAATCTTTTGATTATTATCCGATAGCAAGGAATACTAAAAAATTAAAATCAAACAAGTAAATCTGTAAAAGAAATTAAAGTTTGTTATATTGAGACTGAGAATTCTTTTGAGAGAAGATTGCGAATTTGGTATTTAATAATTAACATACATATTATTATATTTAAAAATTTTGAGTAAGATAAAAGCGGGATCTATAAATTCATATTCATGTTTTTATTCTTTTTAAAAATATAAAAATTTGGACAAAATATGAGTTTAGAGCGGATCAAAATTAAAACAACTTTCTAAAACGACACCTCATCGCCCCTAAGCCCGAGACCCCGTCCACCTCCTCCTCCTCCTCCTCCTCCTCACCGCCGATGACGCCGCCCCTTCTGGCCTTCAAAAACCAACAATAAAGGTTAAAACTTTCCGACACGAAACACCCAAAACAAAGAAGAAACTCCAAAATCCTGATGGCGCCATCAACCCATCTCCTCCTTCTTCTCCCCTTCATCCTCTTCTTACTCTTCGAAGCCCAAGCAACCCCACAAGAAGAAGAAGAAGCCTACACTTCGATTGCGATATCCCAGAAAGGCCTCGACTTTCTCAAGGACTTACTCATTTCCAAGGCCATCTCTTCGATCATCCCTCTCAAGCTCCCGAAGATAGAGAAAGGGGAGAGGATTCCCTTTCTGGGTAGCGTCCGTATGGTGCTTTCTAACCTCACCATAGATCAAATTGACGTCTTGAGCTCTTACGTGGAGCCCGGGGAGACCGGGGTGGCTGTTATCGCTTCTGGGACTACTTGTAGGCTTAGCACCAACTGGTTCTATGAGTATAGCTCTTGGCTTGTCCCTTTGGAAGTTCGTGATCATGGGACCGCTTCTGTCCAGGTGCGTGCGTGTGTGCTTGTTTTAGAATGTTTTGAATCGGGTCGTCATTGGATTGCTTGTTGATAGGGGTTGATTGATGAGTTGCTGCTATCGATTTTCGAGGTTAGAGGGTTGTTGGATTGATGGGATTGGAATTGGAATTGTTGGTTGACATTTCGTATCTATGTTGTTACTATAGGAATTTCCATAAAACCTTAAGTTAGTGAGTAGGAGGATCATTCACACTTATAAACAGGCTCAACCCACCAGCAACTTTCGATGTGAGATTCTCTTACTAAAGTTCGATGAGCATGATGCTAGTATATCATGAGAAATTTAGCAACTTTCTGTTTAACCTTGGTTGTTGAGATGACGATTTCCGGGTGGAGTCCTTGTCTTTGTAATTATTTGGCAAATGCTGTTTACAAGAGTTTCTTTACATTGTTGTTCAAGCTTCTCCTTGTTTTGTGCTGCATGGATTGACCTTCGAGCATCGTATTATTTCCGAAGCTGAATAAGTTCATTGATCGGGATTGATTGTTTTCTATTTCGTGTACGTTGTTGTGTGCTTCCTTTTTCATGAAGGGGGACTGATAAGTGCTGCTTCTAGGTAAGGTCGAAGGCATGGAGGTAGGGCTTACTCTAGGCTTGGAGAACAAAGAAGGGACTCTGAAGTTGTCTCTGAAGGATGGGGGTTGTTATGTGAAAGATATAACTATCAAGTTGGATGGAGGGGCATCTTGGCTCTACCAAGGGTAACTAATTTAGTTGGAGCTGTGTTGTACTTTTTCCTTTCCTTGAAGCAACCATATTTCTTTTAAGAAGATGAGTTGAATAGGAGGTTTTCTATTAACTGCATCCTCTGTGACTCAACTTTGTCCTCTCTTGGCTCAGGATGATTGATGCATTCGAGGAACAAATAAGGTCTGCTGTGGAGAACACAATTACCAGCAAACTTGGTGAAGGCATCTCAAAACTAGATGCGTTCTTGCAATCACTTCCCAACGAAATTCCTGTAGATGATAATGCTTCGCTCAATGTAACTTTTGTGGATGACCCTGCTTTGAGTAATTCTTCGATTGATTTTCAACTCAGTGGGTTATTCACTCCAAGGAAAGCTGTGCAAGCCCATCTAGGTTCTTCTACAAATTCACAACCGTTAGTTTCATGTTCAGACCCAAGTAAGATGCTCGGGATCTCACTTGACGAGGCCGTTTTCAGCTCAGCGTCATCCTTGTACTACGATGTAAGTTTGGTTTTCTTAGGCTGCTTTCTGACTGAACCTCCTTCTGGGACTTTTTGCATTAAAATTATGCGACCACAAGGGTCATCAATTCATGAGGATTTCTAGTATTCTTTTTTTTAAGGTAAATTTTTACACCATGATTACATTTTCTAGTGTTTGAACTCCGAACCTCCTTGAAATTTATCACGCCTTGTGCCGTTAGGCTAAATGCTCTTTGGCGAGGATTTCTAGTATTCTTAGTGACTAAATTTTTGTAACTTCTCCGGAAATGTGCATGATTTACCCTATTCTCCAAAACCATCATCCTCAGTCTAATTATTGGTCAGATACTTCTCTGTTTCATGCTTAAGCAGTTATCAATAACTATATGTCTCTTTGTTCCAGAGAATAATTATACTGCAATTCATGTTTGCTTTGATGCTCATGACCGAGCAGAAAGTTTCTGTTCTTTGGCAGGCAAAGTTTATGGAATTTATTGTGGATAAAATACCTGATCAATCTCTTTTAAACACTGCTGGATGGAGATTCATTATTCCTCAACTGTACAAGAAATATCCAAATCATGACATGAATATGAATATCACTTTGTCCTCTCCTCCTGTCATGAAGATTTCCGAAAATGGGATTGATGCCACTGTATATACTGACTTGGTCATTGATGTTTTGGATTCTGATGAAGTTATACCAGTTGCGTGCATATCATTGGTGAGTTAGTACTTCTGCTTTCCAGTCTTAATGTCCGCTTTTGATGCGTGTTCTAGCTGCTTTTGATCTTCCATTCTTTTTGGACGTCCTAAAATTGTACTTCGGTTGAAATGACTTCATATAGTTGCTGGTCCTTGTTGTGCAATGAAATAATACTCTCATGTTTGTTATCATTAGCATCCATATGTAAAACCAGTATAAGTATGTTGCTGGTCCTTGTTGTGCAATCAAATAATACTCTCATGTTTGCTATCATTAGCATTCATATGTAAAACCAGTATTATGATGTCCAGTACTGATTTGGACCTTAGCATGATCTGTGCTGTTTCCAGAATGGTTCTGCTCGGCATTGAACGTAGCTTACAGTTCGTAAAATGGTGGTATACCCCTGAAGAAAGGGCTTATAGATGGAGGGTATTTTAGGAACGGTTCCCGTAACCTCATCCTGTAAACATAGCTGACAAACCAAGAAGGAACTTTGAAGTTGCCCCTTAGGAATGGTTATCCCCACGTAGGAAGGGAAACCCCAAAGATATGTGGTGGTATCGACCGACGATGCATCTGCCAAATGTTGCTTCTGGCATCTGTCATGTTGCAAAATTCTTGAAAGTATTGCTTTGTTACTTGTCCAGATTCATGTGATGCTGAAGTTCACCGAATATACCCCCTCGTTGGCTATTCAATGTCTCATGCGTGGCTGATTGCTTCTTGGTGGCACAGGTCATTCGTGGTTCAGGTTCGGTTAAAATCTCGGGGAATAACATTGGTGGAAGTGTAAAATTGAATGACTTCTCAATGACGTTGAAGTGGAGCAACATTGGCAATCTTCGGATGTACCTTATACAGGTAAGTTTGCTAGAATAAAAAGCTTAAAAGCTCTTCATTATTTGGTGCATTGCTGTTCTCGATTTTACAAGTTCGTTCTTTCTGAATGCAGCCTGTGATGTGGACAGTCATTCAAACAGTCTTTGTGCCATATGCGAATTCGCACCTTGCTAAAGGCTTCCCGTTGCCCATCATTCATGGTTTTACCCTTCAGAATGCCGAGATCATCTGCGGGACGTCGACAATTACAGTATGCGGTGATGTTGCTTATGGAGAGGATCTACAGTTTCTCTACCAGCTTCCGTCCAAGTTCCGAGAATGGTCAAGCACGCGAATCTCATAGGCTTCACTGATCCAAAGAGTGCACCCAAGTTCCCTCTCTAAAGTGTAAACTGCTGTTAACCTGAAAATGCCAAGGCTAAGTTGTTATTGCCTCTGATGGAAAATGGAGAAATATCATGTACATTTTTTTTTTGGGTGAAATATCATGTACATAGTGTAGAAGAAGTCGTCCCTTTTAAAGAATTAAAAGGTCGTATATTAATGAGAATTCAGTCTCATTCTTATTGCCACCACATATCTTCGGGCATTCCACTTCCAATCAATTAAAAATTCCTGCAAATTCTCTTTCTTTGATGCGTATTTGAAGAAGGTATAAATCTACCCCATGTACCTACTGTGTTTTACCGCAATAAAGTTTGAGGGGCTTTTGTTTACTCCCGCCAAGTGTGATGTATGTAAATCTACCAGTTTTGGGGTAGTAGTTCGGTGAATGAGGGTTGCCAGGAGTAGTCACGTGCAACGTCGCGTCTTACACAAAGTATGGTCAATGGTGCGTCGATTTTCACATGTTCTCTGCGGAAGGTCCTCTCCCAAATCAGCTCGAGATGAGTGACCAAAACTCCGTCACTAAAGATGTGCAATGGGCTAATACCCTTTACAAATTCTTTGATTAAGTGAAGTTAAAATAATTATCACTCGTTAATCTACACTACACTTCAAGAACATTACGGGTTCGATTTTGGATTGGTCGGTTTTCAGTACATATAATAACGGACATGAACCAAGAATAGAAGACGAGCCAAACCTCCCCAAAACCCTTGGCTGTCTTATCCACGCTCGTCACCCACAAACGAAATCTTAGAAACCAAAGAGGAAAGATGCAAACTTGTATACCGGCAGCACCGTCCTCTTCCCAGCCACTATTCCCGTTCCACCAACCCGTCCTTTCCGGAACCAACAAGCCAATGAACTCCCGCTGCCTCCTCCAGAAAAGACCCGCCATTGGTCCGAGCTCTGTCAAGTCTGCCTCCGGGGGGAGCTTGTCCACACTCGGCCGGGTGAGGGAGGAGGAGGAGTACAGGAAGGCGCGGGCAGCGGTGACCCGGAAAGCCATAGACTTGGAGGGCTACACCATTGAGGGAGTGTCCATTGGAGGACAGGAGACGTGTGTGGTGATACCTGAGTTCAAGTGTGCTTTTGACATTGGCAAGTGCCCCACCAGAGCTATCCACCAGAACTTTGTCTTTATAACTCATGCCCATCTTGATCACATTGTAAAGCCCTAACCTTTATCTCTGGTTCACTTTTCGTTTGCCTGTTTAAGAGGGCTTTGTCTTACTTTAGGGGATTGTCTTGTGTTCATTTGGGTGGTCTGAGATTACTGAACCTACGGTGGGAAGGTCTTTAAAGTCGCGATTTTTATGTTGGTTTTTGCTTACAATGATGTTCTGTTTCTCAATTGTTCGTCTTGTCGATGGGTTCGGTAGTAAAAGATTAGTGTGATGTATGATTTGGTTTGTGGTTCGGTAGACATTTTGTTTCGAGTTGGAATCCTTTTGTGTTGCTTGTCCAATTAATGTTGAGGGAAGAGGTCCTCGCTTCTGTGATTCTCTTGCTGCAACGCGGATGGTTGCAATATGTCCGGTTGCTCACTTGAGTAGCTGAGAGGAAATGGAAAGCGGAGGAATTTATATTGTATGATTGAATGAAATGGCTGTTGACTGAGCTCTGGAAGTTGTTTAGTGTTTTCAGACTGACTCGAATGCCTGACTCAGGGTGGATTGCCGATGTACGTGGCGAGTCGTGCGTTGTACAGTCTAAAGCCTCCAACAATCGTTGTACCTCCTTGCATCAAAGATGACGTCGAGGAATTGTTTGAAATCCACAGAGCCATGGGGCAAGTAGAATTGAATTTTGATTTGGTGGCATTAAGTGTCGGTATGTTGATATCCAAATCACATGTTTATTTATGGTCCTTGAAGTTTGCTGCTGTGTGGTATATGTCTCTTCGTTATCTCAGAATCATGTTATTAGTTCCGCAGGTGAAACATTTGAACTTCGGAACGATCTTGTGGTTAGACCTTTTCGAACTCAGCATGTGATACCAAGTCAGGTGTGCTAAAACTAACTTGTACTTTATGTTTCAATTGGTGCATTTAGTAACAAGGTTTAATTTTCTTTCGTAAATGTTTCTGTAACATTAGAGAACTCTAGGAGTAGAACCTTGATCCACCAAGAGAGGTTCTTTATCTTCAAGGAACAACGTAGATGTCAATATTCGCTTCCATAACCTCTTCAGAGCCGTGTTACCTTTTCTCTTTAGAGTTGTTCTTCTGTTATGTCTAAATGATTTTTCAGTTTACCATATGATAAAACAATTGCATACTGTGAAATCCATATAATCGGTCCCGTCTGATGGAACGAAGGCTGTATGTATGTAATCGTTATGTTCTACGTGTTAACCTTCCTTTCTTCTTTACATCAGGGCTATGTCGTCTATTCCATCAGGAAAAAGTTGAAGAAGCAATATACGCATCTCAAAGGGAAACAAATTGAGAAATTGAAGAAGTCTGGTGTTGAGGTCTGTGATTCTCTTGTAGGCATCATGATCTTTAATTTCTACCAAGTACTCATGTTATTTGATGTATTTTTCCAGATTACGGACATAATGTTATCTCCAGAAGTTGCTTTTACTGGAGATACCACTCCAGAATACATGCTCGATCCGCGTAATGCAGATGCATTAAGGGCGAAAGTCCTTATCACCGAGGTATTGAAATAAATATATCTTTATGCTTATTACCATTTTCTTTGGTTCTCTTGTGGAATTTGGGAAATTCACCCTAAAAGGTGAATACTTCTTCCTTCACTTGAGGCTTTTGCTAACTTGCTATAACATCAGGTTGTTTGCTACTGGAGAAAATCGTAGAAATGGAATTACTTGAAAGCCTTTTAATATCGGCCGTCTAACAAGCTCTTTTAGCAGGCTACTTTCCTGGATGAACATTATAGTGTTGAGCATGCTCAAAAACACGGACATTCTCATATATCTGAGGTACAAGAAATGTTAATTTTGTTCATAGTACAATGCCTCGATCAAGCTGATCACGTCGCTGATGCGCATTAATCTTCTCAAAACTGCAGATCATTGAAAATGCTGAATGGATTCGGAACAAAGCAGTCTTGTTGACCCATTTTTCATCTCGCTATAGCGTGGAGGTACCTCTTAAAACATACTGATTTTCACTAAAGCTCTGTCGTGATTGATGTTTTTATTGCCACGTTCAGTCTTTTATCTGTCCAACAGCGTCCATCCAGCTTAACCAGTAACCTAGTTCGTCTGGTCTTGTGAAAGAAAACTGCTTTCCGCTACAGAATTATTCTGTCAAGTGCGTAGAATGAACACCAGTTTCGAGGTCTTGATTCATCCGTTTTGATTGCAGGACATTCGCGAAGCAGCGATGAAGCTGCAATCCAAAGTATCTGCAAAAGTCCTTCCCCTAACAGAAGGTTTCAAATCAAAGTACTAAGACACTAATCTATGGTTTTCCTTATATCTTGGCTATAACATTTGTAGAAATAGGTAGTCAGCTTGTAAATTTGTAGCGAATCGGGTTGCGATTAAGCACGAAACTGGAATCCTGTGGTGTAATTTGGAAATATGCATTTATCAGAGTAGCAAAAGTGAGAAAAGTTGAAGTTCTGTGATGGAAGCAATGTGGGCATTCTATTGTCACTTGAGTAATCAACTTACTAGGAGTTAGTGGAATTCATGAGCAATGTCTGTATGTTTTGATAGAAAATCTGTGTTAAACCGAAAATTTTAAGATAATTAGTTGGTGGGTTTTTAAATTATCTTTTTTTTCGAGTGACTCTTGAGCTGTCAATATCAACATAAAATAGTATTTTTATTAAAAGAGCACAGCAACTCGGAATGATTAAAATTGGATAATTTAGATTATGATTTGAATCTAATCCTCACGAATTGTACCATTAGACCAAATAGTTTTTGTTGTTTATTATCTAGTTATATCAAACATTTAAAACCCACAGGAGGACTAATCCAAATGTATCATCCATTTAATTTAATATATAGTAGCAAAGCTCTAATAATATAAGGGAGGAGCTGGAGAATGACCATGATTCAAATTATCGTAAGGACAAAATTGTTCTGATTAAAAAAAATAATTATAGTATCCAACCCATTATCAAGGACATCCAGATCAACTATAACCAATATCCCTTTATTTTTATTTAACTGGGTTCGTCAATTGGTTAGGTCACTTCTTATATAAATAAGACTTTCAAAAATCTCGTTGTACAAAACCATTAACCTAAACTGGCTCGGATGAGTTGTAACTAATCCTTACTTAGCTTAATTGTATTCATTATCTAGGTTAAAAAGAAAAAAATCTATAATCTTTCGGGAGTCTTGAAAGAGTAAATCACACGCCAACATCAAGTAATAAGAGATTTACTATCTTAAGTAAATTTTGGATTAGAATCCAGCATATGAAAATTTACTATTGAAAAATAAGTGCACTAGAACTAACGGACAACATAAAATGAGTCCCGCGCGAATAATTAACTTTATGTATGAACATTTTAGAAAATATAAAATTATATTGCAATTAGTAATATCATGTTGTGTTTAGTAATACTATTTAGTGTTTAGAGTCAACATCTAATTCTCTCATCAGAAAGCCACTTATAAATTAAATCCAAATAATTTGACCCGCCATATCCTACAATGGCGGCACAAACTATTGGATAGCGGACTGGCTTGATTGTATAATGAATAGGTACATCGCATGTTCAACAATAACGAAAAGGATTGTAATGATTGACGCAATAATTCAATCCCACGTGTTCTGTTCTCTCCTAAATTTTCTTTGAGGATGATGATCCACGCACATACGAAAATACGTAATTAAAGCCCCAGAAATATAAACAATTTATTAAATATGCTAAGCCTTTTCTTGTCCGTGCTTCTGTAACCCACAATAAGTTTTTTTTTACTTCTAATATGAATGATGTTTTTTTCATTCGGAAGTTTTTTTAAGCATTGGGTGTTTGGTGGTGACTTCAACGACATTATGACCCTTGACGAGCGTTAGGGCGGATCGGGGTCCCTCTATCGCTAGAATCTTCTATTTGGAGAACATAGTCACTCTTTGCTTTCGTGGATGGTTTACAACCATGGGCAAAGACGGGGTTGCATCGATGTGGGGTACGAGATCTCTCAACGGCTATTGCGGCAGTCGAATCATTGATCAAGTTTCGGAGGCCTGAGTCGCCAAGAGAGAGGCAGCATGAGAAGAGTAGCAGCGACAGCGAGGAATGTCGGTCACGCTTGTCAAGCAAGAAACGTGGTTTTTGCTCCAACTCTTGCTACGAGAAGAAGGGCGAGAAGGATGGGAAGGAGCGTGTGAAGCCGGGTGGATGTTTCATTTGCGATGGACCTTACCGAGCAAGAGAGTGCTCGAAGAAGTCGAAGCTTTCAACCTTGATCTGAGGGGAGGAGGAACACGAGGGATGTGACGAGGATGACTCCGAGTGTTGAGTTCCCTCAAGGTTGCGAGTATGGACGATGAGGTGGGCGATCTCGATGAGGGGAAGGACGAGTTAGCTGAAGAGCCACCGAAGGAGTCCCCGCCTATGCGTAAAGCAGGCAATGAGGGGCGAGCTTGGAAGTGGGACGAGGAGTACCGAGGGGTATTTGATGGAGCGAAGGAGTCGATGTGTGCCCTCCCCAACCACGACATGCACAATGAGGTGAAGAATGAGATGGCAAAGACGAACCCAGCCCGAGCCAAAAAGCGGACAAAGAGGCAGACTAGGAGGTGGTCCAAGAAGAGGGTAAATCCGAGTCACGAGGAGTCCCAACACCCACTAAGGAACAAGGAGTGCTTCGTGCATGAGAAGGGTCAAACGGAAAGCGACGCTAGCGAGAAGGCAAACCAAACTTTCAAAGAGAGAGGCCGCGACGAAGGCGTTGCAAAGATAGGTGGGGGAGAGAATGTCACGGGTTGACTTCTCCGAGGCTAAAAGGTGGCCTGGAAGGCCAAAGAGCATTGCGGACAATGAAAGACCTTCTGAAATCCCCGAGAGAAGAATGGTGAATGTCCTAAATTGCTCTACGGAATGTTGCGGGGCTTTTTAAAAGGCTAGTGTCCAAATTAAAATAATTAAATAAGTAATTACATTATATATTGAATGGTATATCTGGTTATATCAAATGGTATACCTAATTATATAGAATGATATGTCTTATTATTAATAATACTTATAATAAAAAAAGTTAAATTATTAATTAAATAATATTTCTATTAAAAATAAAGTTTAAATTAATTAAAACAAAAAATTACTCCCAATAAAAGCAAAAAGTCACGTGCCCCTCCCCAAACAAAAACAAAAAGTCATGCACCCCTTGTTGCCTACTCGCGTGTGTCCCCCTTCCTTGGTAGGTTCCACCCACACTTTTCTCCACTTTTTTCGTGTTTGCCCTTCCTTGGTGGAGTCCAGAATTGTACTGGATGTCCCTTTCCAGGACTGAATCCAGTCCCGTAGTTGGTAGCTGAAAGTTGTAATTAAATATGTAGATGGTAGTTGGCATTTATGAGGATCCATCCTTGGATGTGTATATAAGGGTTTGTCACCCTCATTTGTAATCATCTATCAAAATCTCATTCTTTGAATAATACACTAGTATTCCCACATCTTATTTTCCATACTTGTGGATTTTCTCTCCTCTTAGTAATATAGAGTTGAGAGAAGGCGAAAGTAAGTAGACTTTGGCTAGCGAAAGTCGAAGTGTCACGTAGATAATTTGCGTGGAAGAGTTTGTCCATGACATTGGGGACTAAAAACTGCAGTTCATTTAAGAGACTTTTGACCTAGATTAAAATGAATAACAAAAAACTCAAAAGAGGAAACGGGGGAATCCGGAAGTCTCAATCCTCAAGCAAAGCTCCTTCCGGGAAAAAAAAAAGCTGACGCTATCCATCTCCTCTCTTTCTCCTCGCCCCTTAAATTAAATTCAAAATTCCCTTTATTTTTCCTATTCAGTTCTCCGTCAATGGTATCCCCAACACGCAACCCCAACAACCTCCTTATATAAACCCCAAATCCGAATCCAAATCGAAAACCCAACTCAATATATAAGACCCCACAGACCCTCGAGAAACCGCAACCCAGACAAAACCCTCGCTGGTCCTGAAGTTTCAAACTTCACATTGGTCGGAGAGAAGAGGAAGAAGATAGAAGAAGGGGCGAGGAGTAATAATAATAAGGGAGAGAGATGAAGAGAGAGAGGGAGAACCCGTGCGGGGTTTGTGGGCACTACCACCAGTACGAGGCGGGGGAGGTGTGTGGGGTGTGCGGCCACCGGATGCCGGAGCCGGCCCCACCGCAGGCCGTCCACGTCAGCGCCTTCCCGTCGGAGATACTCCCCGACTTCCTCTACCTCGGAAGCTACGACAACGCCTCCCGCTCCGAGCTCCTCAAGTCCATCGGCATCTCCCGGATCCTCAATGTAACCCTCTCATTAAAGTTACCTCCTTTTTGTCTCTTTCCGGTTGCTTGCTTATTGGGGTTTGAGGGTTTGTTAGGTGGGGCCTTGCTGGGATTTGGGAGTTGGCTTTTCTTGGTCATCGGTTTGGTGTCTAGTGTAAAGATAGGTTCTTTGGTTGGATTTACCTGGTAAGTGTTAAGAGTAAGTGTTAAGAGTAAGTGTGCGATATCGGGGATTCAATGTGGCAGAATTTTTGTAGGATTGGGAGTGGCTAATTAGCCAATGCTGCAGACGCTGGCGTTTGGAGGGATTGCGGCAATATGACTTGGGTAGGAAAGGATAAGAGCATGTGCTTGTTGATTTTGCGGAGATTATATATAGTCGGGATGGTATTTAGTGTTTGTTGAAGAAGAAAGTGTGGAATTAGGTGATAAAGGATTTTGCTTTAAGGTGCTGGGTTGTTGTTCGTCGGCTGGCAGTTGTAGCATTGACTAACGTCTATGCATATGTAGCCCCCTGAGATAATTTGTGTTTAGTGTTATCTGATAGGGTAAGGGCGTGCAAATGGTAATCGATAAATTCGGTAAATTTTCTGTAATCAGTAGTTCAGGATTGGTAATTCATTAATCAGGACTGAGTAAATGATGTATTTTAACGAATATACCGAATTACTAAATCATAAGCCAAAAAAAAGAACCCTTAGCTCTATTTTAGGAAGGATAAATCAAGGCTTGGACTAGAAAGAGTTTCGGATACTGTTTCAACAAAGCATCAGCTCTCTTCCTTGTTGCTTTACAGCATGGACATCCCCCAGCATGGAAAGGTCACGTAGTGCTAAGCATTGGGTAACAAGATTGTAGATTTGTCGAACAGTTGGTCACACCTAAAATGATAAGAAAGTCTATCAGAATTCCAGCCCTCGTAGTAATTTTGCTCACTGGAATGAAAAAAAAGAAGAGAAGAGAAAAGAAGAGATGCCATATTGGGTTTATTGCTGTTGTTGAAGAATAAAGACACATTTTGATAAACAGTTTTATCATGACTAGTTTTTCAGATCTCAATAATCTATTTTATTTTCTGCATTCCCATTGCAGACAGTACCGGCTTGTCAAAATCTCTATAAAAATTCATTTGCTTATCACTGTCTCAAGGATGGCCCAAACTTACAGTTTGATGATGCGGTCGGGTTCTTGGGTAAGTCCTCTGATTAATTTTCTCCCTCTTTTTTTCTGTTCCTTCCTGGTATTCAGTAATTCCTATTCATTGCCACTCTAGCGCCTGTAGACAGACGAGTCTAAATGCTTAGAAGTTTCTCATATACACTTGGAAGAGTGCATCCTAAACAAGTTTTAACAACATTCCTTTTGTTCTGCTTTAACAGTTAGCTGGTCTCTCTTTGAAGTTTTGAGCTTTGTTCCCTTCGCACATAATTAATTTCTCAAGTGGATGATATCACTAAATTGTAATTCATTTTGTAGAGCAATGCCAGAGGGAGAAAGGTCGCGTTCTTGTTCACTGCATGTCAGGGAGGAATAGGTTGGTTATTATTGCTGTTCGATCTCTTTTATAATTTATCAGAACAGCCAATGAAAAGGCATCTTCGCTGCTACGCTATTACGTTTGATCAGAGGATTGGTCTGTGTCCTGTAGTTATTGTTCAGTTGTTTGATGCTACTTAACTATTTATAAATGTTCTAACAAGGTCTTTTCTGGTAGATCTCCTGCGATCGTAATTGCTTACTTAATGAAGTCCAAGGCTTGGAGGCTCTCACAGAGTTACCAGTGGGTAAAAGACCGCAGACCATCTGTGGAATTGAGTCAAGGTATGTGTATTTGACTGCTCCTCTGCAAGTAAGTAAGGTCTGTGTAAGGGTCAAATTTTGGATTTATTCAGTTTTCTCTTATGCCGAATTGAATTTCTTGCTCTTCTCATCGTTTTTCGTATGTTGTAAGAGGTCTTCGAATTATGTCTGACCGTAATCTTTTTCTCTGGATCTAGCTGTCTTGGAGCAGCTGCAGGAGTATGAGAAAAATATATTTGACCAAGTCATACAACTTACTCAGAACTTTAGTTTCGGCTTCCCGAAGGTTGCCGAATCGATTCCTGTCCCTACTTTCAACAACGTCGGTGGTAGCTCAATTTTTTCCCGTCCCTTGGACATTCCTCCAAGTCAGTTCCAGTTCGGAGCTGGCCATCCCCAGAACAATGTCCCTGCAAACACCTTTGGAGCAAGTATCCCGCACCCAAATGGCGGAGACCTCCCGATGGACTCATGATTTTCTAGGTGGTTCCCGGGACGTTCTCCGCCGTGCCAAGTTACGAGTCTTTTCCAAGTCCCAAATTTTCTTGGTCCAACACTTGATGTTTTGACACACTCTGTGCCACTGTAACACCCAAGTATGATACACAGGTCGACAGGTTTTATGGATAGACTTTCTTAGCTTTTTCTGTGGAGACCAACTTGCATGGTTGTAGAAATAAAATGCTGGATCTTAATGTAATTAATTATGTGTATCGATGTGTTCAATTGAGAACGAATTCAATGTCTTGGTGGACAATTGGCCTAATTTAGGTACACTACGTTTCTGTGAAGCCACTGAAACAATGGAGAACAAAGAAGCCTGTTTGGATTTAACTTTTAATCCATTTTCATTTCCAGTTCTAAAGAAATGTGTTCATTTTTTCCTGTGTCCAGAATTTGGTATTCAGATATATTGAACATGACAAGTACATTATCATACAGATGTATACAAGTCTGCAATTCGTGCAATTTCTGGCATAGCCTTTACATTCTTTGTACGCTTATATGCAGCCTCCGATTGACGAGCCTTGACGATTTTATCCGAGAGCGGCTATACGTATGCTTCCAGCGATGACTTGGCTAGCCACAGCAGACCAGGATCATTCCGCTTCAACACTAAATATGTGTCGGAGTTTCCGATCTCGTTGAATACAACATCTTCGCTAAATCCAATCATCTGCAGAATTTCCATTGCAGCTGTAAATTCACGAAGCAAGTTCAAGGAGTTAGAAACCTGTGTCGTGCAGAAGTAATTGCTTCTTCTTTTCTCACAGTAACGAAGTTAAATGAGAATGGAGACAAACCCTTGAAGTTGGCAACATTCCTCTGGATAACGGGATTGGCCTACAAAGACATCGAGAGATCAGCACAAGGTTGCAATGGCAAAAAATGGAAGTAGTAGGACATAGCTGTTAGTAAATGTAGTGAATTCACCTTTCTGAGTCTCTTGTATTTGACCTCATCGGGATGTTCAACGATATTCCTGCCATCAGGTGAAAAAGAAGTTAGTACCATGCTTCAACAGAAGATGGTGCAGAAAATGGCATGCTGTGAAATCGAATTCGATGGCGCAAGGTTTGTCAGGAAAAATGCCACCCTTGCATACATTTAAGTGGCAATGACAGAATTCAGGATACCTTATTATCTTGAGAAGAGTCTGCAAGACAACAACCATTTCTGTAGAATTAACTTCAGCTCTCAGCGTCTCTATTGCTCTCCGAAGACGCTCGCAAGCAGAAGTTACAGGATCCTGAATCCTCTGTAGTTCTTCATCATCTGGATCTGGTTCGTCCATTTGCGTACTTGATATCCGGCAAGAGACCAAATCTTGACAAGACTCCGGATTTTCTTGCACAACTCCAGGATCATCATTTGGCAAGCCATCATCAGGATCAGGTTCATCCATTTGCGTACTTGATAGGGAAGGGGCCAAATCTTGACAAGACTCTGGCTTTGCTTGCACAAATCCAGGATCATCATTTGGCAAGCCATCATCGGGATCTGGTTCAACTTTATTTCCATGAGAATCATCAGGATCAGGTTCAGTAATTTTCTCACAAAGACGGACAAGTTCTTTAATACGCTTCTCACCCATCTTGTCATCAGGTTCGGCAACAATTTCGGGGGTGTTCAAGAGTTGGGCTGACCTTCTTGAGGGGTAAAAAAAGATTTTGGTTAACTGACCAGTCATAGAATTATCAGGATCCGGTTCATGCTTGTCAAGAACACAAGAATGTTCATCAGGATCAGGCTCGTCATCAGCCTTGAGCTGATTTCTTCTTGGCACTTCAGTGTCCATACTATTATTAGTCGCTACATCCATAGAATCAGGTTTACCCTGCGTGGTGGACCCGGAATCATCAGGCTCAGGTTCTTCAAGTCCTTCAGATCTAGTGGAAGCATTTGCCAGGCGGTGGTACGCAGCAGAAATCGAAGATGCACGAGCAGATGCCAGTTGACTGGATACATTTCCTCCAAGCTTCTGAGAGAAACTTGTAGCCTCAATGTCATCATATTCTTCTTCCATATCGTGGAAGTGATTGGTTCCTGCCAAGGTTTGTCCTCTTGATTTGGTCCAATCCAAAGCATTAACTTCTTCGTTTAGCTGCTTGAAAAGAAAATGAATTAGGGGCAACAAACTAAAACATTTCCCTCAAAACATTAGCAAATATACCTGCTTATCTAGAGCATAGAAATTCGCATCGTGTTCTGAGTAAACCATGTGGGCCTGAATAGAAAAGAAAATCGATCAAGATCAAGAATGGGAAAGAATGAGAGGGTAAATGGCAGAGCAGAAAAGCAATGATTCAGAAGCTTAGTGTTGTGAACAATACAAGTTCGTGCAAAAGTGTTTTCTTTATGCTGGCATATTTCCTGAAACCAATGCAGTTGTCGGTTCGAAGACGCAGTGATATCTCCTCTCCTTGATTCTACAACAGCAAGTTAAAAGTCAGCAGAAACAAAGCAGAGAAACGAATGTGCATGTTGCAACAGACAATCAAAATCCCAATTCTACAATTTCATGTGGTCGTACCTTATTGAGACCGAGAATGCACTTCGGACTTACACCAACAAGACCAATGGGGGCCATCTCAGACATAAGCCCCACTCGCCAACGATGCTAGCAAGATATTCAGAAGTCAATACCAAGAAAGATGCATCTGATGCTGGAGGATCAACCTGAAGGAGTAGACTGGAGTACCTTGTTCATTACGGCAACAATCCCAGGATCTGAAGCGAGCATGTGCATCAGTCTCAAAGCATTACCTGGTGGAGGTCTTATCTGTAGAAGAGAGATGGCCAACACAAAACTATTAATGGGTAAAGCATGCACTGAAATGCAAAGAGTAAATGTGAACATAGTCGACTCTTTCGAGACATCAAACCAAGGCTTCCAGTATTACAACACCTAGTTATCGTTAAACCTTATGATAATTTTAACAAGTTCAGAAGAAACATAAGACAATCCCCTTTTCTATAATAGAAGCCCAATTTTACTTGACGAAGAGGTAAAATAAAATAACTAGCCATACAAAATAAGAAATTTGCCTGCTCTTTAGGGGTCCTCAAATGCGTAGTCATATGTCACACGACTAAGGCATCATATTTCTGATTTAATCATACCCACTAAAGCATACTGAGAATGTTTTATCTCTATTGGGATTCCTGATCAAAGCATGACTTTGCCCTTGCATGGCCCTAATCAACACAAGGACCGCTTCAACTTCTAATTGTGCTTCGACATGGCGATGAAAATAATATTTAAAGTTTGATGTACCTCGAACTGAACTTTAAGAGGCTGAAAGTCGCAAAAGATATAAGGTCCTGGAGGAAGTTTAAGAGCTTGTGTTCTTGCCAAAACTCTCTGCATCAATCTCTTCTCCTCTTCCTTGAATCCAGCAATCCTCATGTCCATGTTTGCATACTCACGAACTTTATCAACTTCGTCCAAGGGAACACCCATCATCCTGAGAGATTTCCCCTGAAACGAGAGATTATAAGCCAGGAAGAGATACACTTAAAGTAATTTACTACATTAACCTTGCTAAAGCATCACAGAGATTGTGTCTATTACATTAAAGGCAAACGAGAAAACGAGCAAACAATAGCATCAACATTCAGACCCTGAACTGCTTCAACTCCAGTAAAATTCCACCAAGGGAAAACTTAGAAAGAGAACGTCATGCAGCAAAAGAACCAACCTACGGAAAAAAAGCAAATAGCTAACTACATACGATTCTCAAACATCTACTCAAATCATCAATCATATAATCAAAAAGCCAAGCCGCAGTAATTCAAGACCAAGATCAAGAACAATCACCTCAGCAATTGAGGCCTCATGCAGACTAAGCCCGGAGTGATCGTCAGCGAAGGGAGACAGCATGTTCGAGCTTTTACTCGAGCCTTGAGGTACAAAAAGCTTCATGGTATCAGCGTTGACACCAGTAAGCTTCTGAAGCTCATCTCCAAGGTCCCTAAGAGACGCATGCGCGCCTATTCCCACGACATACTTGTTCCCTCTCCACGTGACAGAAATATTCATCACACTTCCTGGCTCCTCCTCCATGTTGAGTCTAAACCAAAACAATCTAAACCAAATCAACATCACCTGAGGAAAAAACCACTAGTGGACATTCCATCTTTCTTCTAACTCCAATTAAAGTTCATAACTTTAGCCCCAATTACACATCTATGAGTCCAAACATCAAAACCCAATATCCTTCTTCCCTAAACCCAATTCAAATTCCTAAAAAAACATTATTTAACCTAAAGAATTGTAATGATCAAATCCAATCAATCAGACAAAAGGGTTTAATAAAGTTTCAATCTTTACCTCTTTCCTCTTGTGAAATTTTGGATTAATCAATCGGGCAGGTGCCTGTAGAACTCGGGGGATTCTTGGGCAAGGCTCCGGATGAAAATGATGGAAATGTTTATGGCTGGTTTTATATATAGGGGGCAATTTCAGGCGCAGGATAAGAAGCGGCGCATTTTTGTGAGTTCGGACAGGCTGGGTGCTAACGTGAGCGTTTGCTTACGTACGCGATGCCGTTTTGGCTGGAGGAAGGACCGGGAAGCCGGGGGTTGACTGACGTCAATCGGCCGAATAGTTATTACCTTCTTACTTTATTTGAATTTATTTTCTTTTTATACATGTGATAAATTTAATTAGAGAAAAATAATTCGAATCTTTATGTCCTATTTTTTTATACAGATATTTTAACATTTAAGATCGATAATTCAAAAATAGGTCCAAATACAATTAATGAATTTAATATTTCGAATATAAATACCTTTCAAAAAAAATATTTTGAATATAAAATATATCTGAATTTATAAAAGATATAAAGAACAAATGCGTAATTCTTTCTTATGGGCTGTGCAAGCCTCGCCTTAACCGAAATTAAAGAGATCTTTTTATAACTTTTTAATAAAAATATTTAGAGATTTATACCAATGACATGATGTTAAATTCCTTCTTAAGAAATTGTAACTGCAATTTTTATAAAATGCAAAATTAAAGAGATAATTAAATCTAGTTTTGTCTAAGTCGCTAGTCAGGTAGCCTCATTCTACTCCGAACTAATCCAACCCAACTCAACAACAGAAACTCCACCACCAACCACCGTGTATTGTTGATGCTCATTGTGTAGATGCTTACATAAAGCTGATTGTCTTTCTTCAATTATGTGAAATATTCGAATTTATTTAAAAAAAATTTGCATGTAAAAAATGTGGTGACCGCGTGAAAGGTGAAGACTAAATAGAAGACGAAAGCTAGTCTAGTCTACAAACACGCGCCTCACCCTCCTCCAAACCCAACGACCACCGTTCATCATTAATGTACATTAATTATACCCTAGTTTTTAAAAACATATACTCTAGTCAAATCTGAATTAACACGTCTGTTAGAAAAATAATTTGGTGGCATTTTTAGGATGTTCTTTCTTAAAATTACAAAAAAAAACTAAATTTTGATAAAAACTCTGAAAAAAAGGAACTATACAAATTACACTTGGGAAAAAATATTTTTCTTCATCAATTCTTACAAAAGCAAAAAACGCAATCGAGAAAATTACTTTAAAATAGGATCTAACAATAGTCGATTCTCATACTATCGTATTTATGTTAATGCACTTTTCAATAATACGTAAGCAAAGGTATTATAGAGAAGGAAAAAATTCAGGGAAAAGAACAGTTAATCTTATAGTACTCTTGAGGCCGTATAATCATATTATAATTCCTTCGCTCAAAATGAAATGCACACGAATCAATATGTCGGTGTTGACGGTAGCTTATTCAGATATATAACTCAGCTTATCAAAGAAAATCATGGATTAACTTCCCTTGAACCAGCTTTATCAGGAGCTCTCTGTGCCCTAGGTGGTACAGACAACAATGGAGTCCGACATCTAAAAAGTGGGCTACAACCTCGTTGCCATGGATTGACTTCCTGATGATGACAATTGTTGTTTCTTTTGTCACAAGGAGTAGCATGATCACCTTCATAAATAACTCCATAATGTATAAACCTTGCTTCCGCCATTGATGAGTTCGAGCTCAAGCTCGTCGCCAACACAAAGCAAACTCCAAGAGTGATGGTCAACCATTTTGGCCAAGACATGTCACGCTTCAGTATTTGTTAATTCTCTATTATTAAGAAATTAGTAATATTTATAGAATTAGGAACTGACTAGAAGGAAAACGTTTGCGTGTCGTCCTCACGTTATTATTGTTTTGGAACGGAATTAATGAATTGGAGCGGTTATATATTAAATATTTTTTAGTAATAGAAATTTTAGGGCAAATTCTCTCCAGATTTTTGGTATTTAACGAAACACTCGATTTAGTCTCTACTGTTTTCAGTAACCTACATTCGTCTTTATAATTTGTGAAAATGCACCTCTCAGATCCTTAGCGGGTCCATCGTTGATGTCAGCAGTCAACATAAATTTATTTATGACCATTGTACCCATACAAAAAATTAACAAAAAAAAAGTATCGATCATCTTTTCTGACTAATCTCTCTGTTGTCTCTTTTTCGGACACCATAACCTCTTCTCCGTGGTCCGTCTTCTTCCACCGGCCTCCTCCATCTTCTCTCTCTGCCAATTTCTTTCTCTCTCTAGCTTTAGGCATTCTCTCTTTCCCCCTCACAGTATAACATATGTTGTACTAGAATGCAATAGTTGAATAGTTAAAATGATCACTCTGTAATTGATCAAAGTAGTATAAATAGTTGATAGGAAAAATACTTGGAACTATTCTTGACATTTTGTAATCCAATTCTAGAAACAATCACGTTTATGTTCTATTCTCTCCCTCTCTTTCTATCTTTCTATCCTTTTCCCCAATTCTTCTCTTCTTGAAACCTAATTCTAGAATTAGGTTTGTTACATGGCATCAGAGCTAGAAATTCCTCGAAAAATTTAGAAAATCACGTTTATGTTGAGCAGAGATTGAGGCAGCAAATTGAGGTTCTTGAAGGAGAAAATGAGCATCGGAGGGTCTAGATCGAGAATCTTCGGAAAGGTTCTGAGATAACTGCAGCGATCAGGAAGCTTCCCGAAGATGAAGTCAGGCTATGTCCGAGAAGCAAGCGGGTCGCGAGTGGGTGCTGTTACGAGTACTAAGAGTGGAATTTGATGGAAGAAGATAAGACTGGGGACTGTTGGAATGATGGAGAGGCTGCTATTATGTCGTTAGAGGTGGTTGAAGCTGTGGACAAGAATGGTAATCTCAAAGTGATGGCTAAAAGTCAAGGGAAGCCTCTTATTGTATTGTTGGATTATGGAAGCATTCACAGTTTTTATTGATAGTGCAGGAGCTCCGAACTTGTCATTACAAACTGAATTTATACCGACTTTTTTTGGTGAGATTTAAATTATTTTCACAATTTCGGATCTTAGACGGTCATGGGATTCAATCCTCCCACTTCATGCTTAAAGACTGACACCGTATCTATCAGATCATACATGAGTTGGTAATTTATACCAACTTTTGTGGTGTAATAGTTGACAATGGTGAGCAAATGGTGAGTAAAAAACTTTGTAAAGAATTTCAATAGGAGATGGGAGGACAGAAGTTTACAAGTGTTCTTAGAATTCTTAAGCTTGAAGGGTATGATGTTGTTCTAGGAACTGACTAGATGAAAGGTGAACAACCTGGAACTTCTTTGGAATTTGATTTCTGACAAATGCAGGATGTGTTAAAAAGGGATGAAAAGTGGAAGAGGAATTGTTGAAATTGCAGGCAACAAATGCAGGTTTTACTATTGTTGACCCTATTAATGTTGAGCTGGCCTTTATGCAGAGCGAGCAGCTGTTAGTTGCATTGAAAAAAAGTAGAAAGAAGGCATTGAAAGAAGTTTATTGGTTGCAAAATGACTCGGAAGAGATCACTGAAATATGGTTGACAGATGGTCTACATCGGGGAAGGCCACCAGAAACTTTTATAAGCAAAGATCTCAAAGATGATGGCCGGTGTTCTGAGATTGATTCAATCTTTAACAAGCAGGGGAAGAGTGCATCTGCAGGCATGCACCTTTATGCAGATTCAACAGCTATCTTTACAGGTCTGTAACTCCAGATTGCTGAAGGTGAATTTTGGATCGATGAATTTAATTGGTGTTCGTCAGGTAAGATGACTCGAACTTGATCTTCGCAGGAGAAGATGAACGGAATTAGTATTCGCCAAAAAAATGACCGGAGAAGATGACTGGAGGTTTGAGTTAAACAGAGCAAGGGTATAATCATTATTTCAAATATAAAATAAAAAAAATTAATTAATAACATCAGCTAGGGATCTCGGAGTATAATAAAATTAAACTAGAAGAGTTACAAAATCAAAAAGTAAACTACGAGATGTCCAACATCTATTTTACCAAATACCAGAGTCCTGGGAGTAATTTTTCCTAAATTTTATATTGGTAATACTTACCAAGTTATACCAATCCAGATATTACTTTCCGGATATAGTTCATGACTTTAATTTTCTGTCACTTTCTCTTTCTCTCAATCTTCTTAGAGTTTATGACTTTCTATATACGGTTCGTAATATTGATTTTGCTTCCGTAAAAACTATTTTAGTTATTTAATTAATTGACTAATCTTACAAATCTATTTATCTCTTTAAAATGATAATACCAAATCACTGTGTGCTTGGATTGGATTCGGAATGAGCTCATTCCGAACTGTTTGGAGTGAATGACACATGGATTTTTTTTTGCAAAAAGTTAAAATACGAGGACAAAAATGAAAAAGTTTGTGCGCGGAAAGGTATCATTGACATACAATTATCGATAACTGGACATGACATTGTCGTAGTACGCGAGCCATTATTAATAACTGAGATTGCTAGTATCATAACAGGGGACATGCTATTGTCAGAACCAGAGTATTTCATTTATCGGTCATTCAATCTAAATGATCCGGAATGACGGGTCATTCTGGCCCTAATACACTGCCAAATCACTGTATGTCAGGACCAATGTAAATTTTTTAAGGAAAAAACATAATGCATGCTCATAAATCTATTGCAATTTTACGAGGAGAGAATGTTGAAAACGGGTTTCATTAATTAATACATGCACTTGATACATATATGGATAAAACTGATTTATGCATCTTTTCTGAAAGAATCAAAGGAAATATATACACAACACTCACATAACTAATCAGACAAAATTCTACCCCAAAAAAAACACTAATCAGACACAACGAACATTACATTTTTTTGGCTATTGTTTTATACAAGCTTTCCACTAGAGATATAGATCGATAAACTTTGAACTCCAGTGCTCCCTGTGCTTTCCGAATTAAAACTATAAAAGAGACAAGAACTTGCGTACGGAGCCTTGTATTGATAAAAAAGTTGAGGACGAACCTCGTGACATCGTCATGGATAATGCTCCAGTTCACCTTAAAGAACGAGAGATTGAAAGTAAATTCGTTAATTTGGTTACTGGTTTAAGCGAGACTTGAGCTTAAAATTTGGAAAATGCAATCTCGGCCGGTGGATAACGACCACCGTATAATCATTAATGCAAATTAATTACACTAGTACTTACGAAAAGCTAAATGTGCACGATTGTAATACACTAGTAACTTATGTCAATACTTAACTATGTATTAAGTTATATAAAACACAGGTCCTTTTTACCTAATTATTTTCTTAATTGCGCCTTTACAAAAGTATTATCAATGATCTTAGAAATCAAATCTGATTTCGGCGTGGTTGATAACTTTGAGAAAAATAATAACTTCCCCCTCCCCAAATAGTTCTCCTAATTAAAATGGACCCAGCTTCTCCATGATAGTTCTACTTACAGAATGCTGTCTCATCTTCTCTGTTAGCTTGCATTGTTTTTCCAGCCTCCTCGTTATTATTACAAGATAATTTTATCATTATATGTCCACGTTAATATTTCTTCCCTACTTATTAAAATTTATGAGCCTGTCATTTCACGAGAATGAGGCTACATCAAAATTTGGTATAATTTATTGGGAAAAATATTGAGAAATCCCTGAGTTTTGACTGTCCATAGTTATATAGTCCATGAGTTTTTAGAAATCGAATTCATTAATTCCTTAAATCAATTTTCATCTCAAATGCCACATGAGATTACCAAAATAACCCTTTATCATTTTATAACTCTAACATCAAGATGAAAATACTAATCACACCCCGCTACATTAAAGACAAAAAAAAATCAATCATTTGGATTTCGGAACAAAGATAAGACACTAAAAAACTCAACCAATAAAACGAGATTTCCATTTACTCAATCGTTCGGTTTTGCTGATTTCACTGCACTCATCCAGGTAGTTTACTTGACCATTGTTGCATCATTTTCTTTCTAACTCTTTCCTCTCCGGGGTGCTATCTTGCGTAGGGACAATAGTCTTTGCTGTTTGCCTCCGGATCCAAGTGAACAAAGACAACAAAGAATTAAAGGATTTCCCAACCGAACGTGCTTTCGCTGATTTTCTATTGTGCAACTGGTGATTATGAACTTCTTAGGTTAAGTTTCAAATCTTGCCCACGACGGAATTGTTTCCTTGATTTTCTTAATCTGATCCACGCTATGAAGCACTAATATCAGTTAATTTTAGCTTGCAAATGAATAGAAAGAAACGATGTTTACTCCTTTGAAACCCCTGCTTTTAGTTCTTTGATAATATTTAAAAAATGGAACACATAGAATAAACCTAACAAGTGGAATGGAGATAAATCCAACAAGTGGGATGGAGAGGAGATTTATCATTTAGATTTATGATTAATCAATTGAGTTGGATCTCGTGGATATATGTAGAGTTAATCTTTTTTTTTATGTGGTGTGTTAGGTTCTTAACTATGGTATTTAGATTTATGTATTTTAGGGTGATTTGAGTGTTTTAAAGTGAGTGGGGATATTTTGATAATCTCATGTATTATGTGAGATGTAAATTGATCCAAAGGATTAGCAAAAACTATTTTTCAAAATTTACAGACTAATTAACTAAAGCATGAAACTTCTAAGTACATTATAACAAACCTTAGGGACTTTTGACTTTTTTTCCCAATTTTTTTTTCTATTTTGCGAACCTAAATATGAATTAATGTCTATTCGGTGGTAAAGAAAGACCTTGTGGCATATTTTTTTAGGACTTCCAACCTTAAAACTACCTAAAATAAGAAATTAAATTTTCAAAGAAATCAAATACAGTAGAATATTTTTTAAGTGATATCGTTGGGATCGGATAAAATATCATTTTAAAGAAGTAATTTTATAAAAGAAATTTACGTTTTTACCTTTGAAATGATCAAAAATAAGTTTTTGGTCACTAAATATATAAATATACTAGGAAATTACTTTGTTTATATTCAAGTCAACAAAAAATATTGATATTGTATTTATTTTTTTGTCTATATTTAAATCTCATTTGTTGGCATCAAATTGTATTCAAATATTACACTCGCTTGATATATTTTTGCTACAAGAAGACGACAATTACAATAATTATTTGAAGATGATTCAAAATATAAAAATAATGTAAAAATTATCAAACAAGCAAATCTAGCACAAACTATTATCTTAAAATATTTTTCAAATTTATAAAGTATGTATAATATGTATTAATTTAAAAATTAATTTATGCAAAAGTTGGGATCGAGATTTAACACTAAGATTTTATGAAAAAATATTAGTTAGTATGATAGAGGGTTATCAAATTTTAGTATTGATCTAATTTGGGGCCAAATTTTTTTAACAATTTAGAAAGATTATCATTTTGGAAAATATCATTTTAGAAGAGTCACTTCATGGAACAAATAATTTATAGCTCAAGAAATTAATTTTATATTACTCATGAGAGCGTATCATCATCATATTATTATTTCCATGTATCAAATTGAAATGTACACGAAGTCATTATGTCGCTTACCGTAGCTTATTTAGATATATAATTGAATTTATAGTGAAAAATTACAGATCAACTTCCCTTGAATCCATGTCGGTATGAGGAGCTCTTTATCCATGTCGAGACCGGCATCTAGTAAGATAGCTACAACCTCGGGTCCATGGGTTTACTGACTGTTGTGAGAGATGTTCGACGTGGTAATGACGAGGAAGAAGGTTAAATTCGTCGGTCTCATGACCCAAAAATGGCAGATTTCCAAGGCCCAAAAATGGTGGAAGACGATGTGACATCGCAGGGTAGCTTAGAAGAATTGTCATGAAGAAGCACAAGGGGACCAACTTGTTTGAGAATGCCATTTCTTCGTACGATTCTTGAATAGAAGAATGCCTCAACGATGGGACCAACTTGTATTTATATGCTGCCATGCGATTAGTGCAAGGTCAATTGGTTACTTGATGATGCCAGAATCGAGCTAATTTTTTGGTCGAAACTACTACCTAATTTACGTGGAATTGAGAGAACGATGTGTTTTTCTTGCGCTATCCAGAGAGGTTCTATTTTTGGCTGTGATATTGTGCAAAATTAGACATTTTGTGTAACGTATCAAGATTAATCGTTTGTGTGATGGCAACCAGAATCTTGTTAAGCTAGCTAAAAATAGACCAAAAGGTATTACGGCTAACAATAGAAAAGAGGAAGTTAACGATTTATATTGATTTTCTTCTCGTTCTTTTATATTTCGATTGTTCAAAATTGTCAGAATTTTTTTTTAATATGGAAGATTCATCAAGCCTGGTATTAGTTAGGAGGTTTGGTCCTCTAGAAAGATTCTATTCACATGATTTGGCACAACGTCTAGGAGTGAAATGAAACGGAGAAATCGATACCATCATTAGGGCTACATGTGGAGGTCATCCGCATATGTGTCACGTCCGGGAAGTGGGGCCGGTGGATTCCCTCCTTGATTAGCATTTTGGGATATTTGATTTCGGGTTTGTTAGATTTAGTGATGTTGGCGTTACCTGAGTGGAGTTTCTGATCACGACAGCCAAAAAGTCTCAGATGGTCCTCGATGGTGGTGTCTCTCATCCTAAGGTGGTGGGCCTGCAAGAGCCTACTCGGGATGCCCCTCAGCCTTTCAGGCTTGGGGGAAGTTTGCCTCGAAACTTCGACCAGGCAGTTTCTGTTGGACGTCTCTTGGAGTCTCCCATACACTATCCTATTAATTGCTGCCAGACGATGAACCCTTCCGTCTTTGCCTGACTGTGGTTCAGCTTCAGTGGGCCAGACTCTCATAAGGCCCAATAGTCTGCCTCTTTCACCTTCTACTAGCCTAAGCCCCTTTTTACCCCCCTGTGATGCTAGTGAGGCTCAACTGGTGTATATTCCGGTCATATTTTCTGAGGAGCCTCTCCTTCCCCCGAAAAACCGAAAATTAAAGAAGAGAAGAAGCGCTCTTCAAAGTCTATTAGCTTGCTTCTCCACAAAGCTAAGCCATTCCGTATGGTCCCTATAAGCAATTCCATGAATGAGATGCACCGTGCTGGTGATAGTGGTGCCTCGTCTCGCTGCCCTATTGGAAGGCGTGGCAAAAACGTAATGTAGTGGGAGGAGGAAATCCGGGTTACTCGGGAGGTAGCCAAAGTCGTTGGAGTTCTGATAATGATGGGCATCTCACTAGTCTGCTGGAGGAAGCAATCCCTAAGGATACTGGTAATCTTGAAGCCAAGGTCGCATCAATGACAGGAGAAGCTAGTTCGTGTAGCGAACATAGTCATGCAGTTAAGTCGAGGGTTTTAGCCACACCTATTGGAGATAATGGGTGTCAATGAATTGGTTCCATAGGAGAAGGATTGTGAGAAGATTAGTTAGAAGCAATCAGCTTGATTTTTTGGTGCTGACAGAAACTAAAGTTGTGAGTCTGTCCTTTCACTTGGCTAAGCAGTTATGGAGGAGCGAAACAATAGTGTGGGAGGCTATCCCTTCGTCTGGAAGGTCTGGTGGTTTGTACGCTGTTTGGAGGCAGGGGTTCTTCAAATGTGAGTCTGTTCTTAAAGGTGCTCAATGGTTACTCTTGAATAGAATCTTGCTCGATAGTGATCAACGATGTAGTCTGTTGACGGTCTATATCCCCAATACGCCTTCGGAACAATGTGCACTTTGGGAGGAACTTATGGCTCTTAAGCAATCATCCACAAATGATCTTTGGCTTGTGATGGGGGATTTTAATGCTGTTTTGCACCGCAGCGAAATAAGAGGCAGCTCTAGTACCAGTCTGGCATCGTCTAAACATTTTCGAGAATTCGTCGACGACATGAATCTCCTTGATTTGCCTCTTTCTGGCCGGAGGTACACCTGGAGAGGCCCGGAGGCCGCAAGCCGGATCGATCGGTTCTTAGTTTCCCCTTGTTGGCTCTCTACTTTTCCTAACTGCAGTCATAAAGCCCTACAGATACCTTATTTGGATCACCATCCGGTATTATTACAATCAGAGGAAGTCAATTGGGGCCCAAAACTGTTCCGCTTCCTCTTAGATTAGTTTTCACATCCAGACTTTCTTCAAAAAGTGGCAGGCCGGTGGGAGGAATTTAATGGTATCACTTTCGGACCTAATCATATAGTGTACAAGTTGATGCACTTGAAAAAAAACACAAAGAAAAAAGGTTAGACACCTTTGGTGAGCTTGCAGATAAGGTTGAATGCTTGGAACGTGAACTGAATAGATTGGATGCTCTGGACGATGATGATCTGCTTTCCAATCCTCTTGTTGGTCGACGGTAAGAGGTATCTCATAAACTATAGAGTAAACAACGGCTCCTTGACTCTATGTGGCGCCAAAGATCCCGCCTCAAATGGGAGACTGAGGGGGATCAAAATTCCAAATACTTTCACTTTGTCACCAGTATAAGGAATAGAATGAATCAGATTAGCCAGATTGAGACAAGCTCGAGTCTCTGCTCATCCCCATCAGAGGTGAAGAATGCTGCTGTAACTTATTTTAAGGATTTGTTTCTCGAGCCACATAAGATTCGGCCTAATTTAGACAACACTATCTTCAAGAAAATTGGGCACGAGCTGAGGGATTCACTTGATATGGTCCCATCACATGAGGAAATTAAGGTTGCCGTGTGGGCCACTGATCCTGATAAAGCCCCTGGCCCAGACGGTTTTAACCTTGATTTTTTAAAGAAGAGTTCATTACTCTTATTTTTAAGGGGCACTGTGCGAGGCGGTTCTTGGATTTTCGGCCCATCACTTGTTACGAGGCTAATGTTGAAGGTTGAGAGGCGGAGGCGTCTTGGCTCGTAGTGGAAGAGATGCGTAAGGACAAGGAAGGTTCTGAGGCTGAGGTTGTTTGAGTTCAGAAGTACTTGGTGTCAGAATCAAGGTTGTACTAGCCAAGTCAAACGTGGGTCGTCTCGTGGGCCAAGTCTTTATGTTATGGAGTCTGTGTATAAGTTGGGCCATGTGAGCCATTATCACAAAAGTGGACCCATAATGTATAAACCTTGCTTCCGCCATTGATGAGTTCGAGCTCAAGCTCGTCGTCAACACAAAGCAAACTCCAAGAGTGATGGTCAACCGTTTTGGCCAAGACATGTCACGCTTCAGTATTTGTTAATTCTCTATTATTAGGAAATTAGTAATATTTATAGAATTAGGAACTGACTAGAAGGAAAATGTTTGCGTGTCGTCCTCACGTTATTCTTGTTTTGGAACGAAATTAATGAATTGGAGCGGTTATATATTAAATATTTTTTAGTAATAGAAATTTTAGGCAAATTGCCCTCAGGTTCCTAGTATTTAACGAAACATCCGATTTAGTCTTTACTGTTTTCAATAACCTACATTTGTCCTCATAATTTGTGAAAATTCACCTCTCAGGTCCTTAGCGGGTCCATCGTTGATGTCAGCGGTCAACATAAATTTACTTATGACCATTGTACCCGTACAAAAAATTAACAAAACAAAAAGTATCGATCATCTTCTCCGACTAATCTCTCTGTTGTCTCTTTTTCGGACACCATAACCTCTTCTCCATGGTCCGTCTTCTTCCACCGGCCTCCTCCATCTTCTCTCTCTGCCAATTTCTTTCTCTCTCTAGCTTTAGGCATTCTCTCTTTCCCCCTCACAGTGTAACATACGTTGTACTACTAGAATGCAATAGTTGAATAGTTAAAATGATCTATAATCCAATTCTTGACATTTTATAATCCAATTCTAGAGACAATCACGTTTATGTTCTATTCTCTCCCTCTCTTTCTATCTTTCTATCCTTTTCCCCAATTCTTCTCTTCTTGAAACCTAATTCTAGAATTAGGTTTTTTATATGGCATCAGAGCTAGAAATTCCTCGAAAAATCTAGAAAATAACGCGAACGAAGAACATTGAAGGCCAATCCAAGATGTTGAGCAGAGATTGACGCAGCAAATTGAGGTTCTTGAAGGAGAAAATGAGCATCGGAGGATTCCACTTGTGAAATCCAGGAGGCTAATCGCAAAATTAAGGAAACCCTAAAGAAATTAACTGCAGCGATCAGGAAGCTTCCCGAAGATGGAGTCAAGCTATGTCCGAGAAGCAAGCGGGTCGCGAGTGGGTGCTGTTACGAGTACCAAGAGTGAAATTTGATGGAAGAAGATAAGACTGGGGACTGTTGGAATGATGGAGAGGCTGCTATTATGTCGTTAGAGGTGGTTGAAGCTGTGGACAAGAATGGTAATCTCAAAGTGATGGCTAAAAGTCAAGGGAAGCCTCTTATTGTATTGTTGGATTCTGGAAGCACTCACAGTTTTTATTGATAGTGCAGTAGCTCCGAACTTGTCATTACAAACTGAATTTATACCGACTTCTTTTGGTGAGATTTAAATTATTTTCACAATTTTGGATCTTAGATGGTCATGGGATTCGATCCTCCCACCTCATGCTTAAGGACTGACACCGTATTCATCAGACCATACATGAGTTGGTAATTTATACCGACTTTGGTGGTGTAATAGTTGATAATGGTGAGCAAATGGTGAGTAAAGAACTTTGTAAAGGATTTCAATAGGAGATGGGAGGACAGAAGTTTACAAGTGATCTTAGAATTCTTAAGCTTGGAGGGTATGATGTTGTTCTAGGAACTGACTTGATAAAAGGTGAACAACCTGGAACTTCTTTGGAATTTGATTTCTGACAAATGCAGGCTGTGTTAAAAAGGGATGGAAAGTGGAAGAGGAATTGTTGAAATTGCAGGCAACTAATGCAGGTTTTACTATTGTTGACCCTATTAATGTTGAGCTGGCCTTCATGCAGAGCGAGCAGATGTTAGTTACATTGAAAAAAAGTAGAAAGAAGGCATTGAAAGAAGTTTATTGGTTGCAAAATGACTCGGAAGAGATCACTGAAATATGGTTGACAGATGGTCTACATCGGGGAAGGCCACCAGAAACTTTTATAAGCAAAGATCACAAAGATGATGGCCGGTGTTCTGAGATTGATTCAATCTTTAACAAGCAGGGGAAGAGTGCATCTGCAGGCATGCACCTTTATGCAGATTCAACAGCTATCTTTACAGGTCTGTAACTCCAGATTGCTGAAGGTGAATTTTGGATCGATGAATTTAATTGGTGTTCGTCAGGTAAGATGACTCGAACTTGATCTTCGCAGGAGAAGATGAACGGAATTAGTATTCGCCGAAAAAATGACCGGAGAAGATGACTGGAGGTTTGAGTTAAACAAAAAAGGGTATAATCGTTATTTCAAATATAAAATAAGAAAAAATTAATTAATAACATCAGCTAGGGACCTCGGAGTATAATAAAATCAAACTAGAAAAGTTACAAAATCAAAAAGCAAACTACAAAATGTCCAACATCTATTTTACCAAATACCAGATTCCATAGAGTAATTTTCCCTAAATTTTGTATTGGTAATACTTACCAAGTTATACCAATCCAGATATTACTTTTCGGATATAGTTTATGACTTTAATTTTCTGTCACTTTCTCTTTCATTCAATCTTCTTAGAGTTTATGACTTTCTATATACGGTTCATAATATTGATTTTGCTTCCGTAAAAACTATTTTAGTTATTTAATTAATTGACTAATCTTACAAATCTATTTATCTCTTTAAAATGATAATACCATTGGATAGGATTCGGAATGAGCTCATTCCGAACTGTTTGGAGTGAATGACACATGGATTTTTTTACAAAAAGTTAAAATACGAGGAAAAAAATGAAAAAGTTCGTGCGCGGAAAGGGATCACTGACATACAATTATCGATAACTGGACATGCCATTGTCGTAGTACACGAGCCATTATCAATAACTGGGATTGCTAGTATCATAACAGGGGGCATGCTATTGTCAGAACCAGAGTATTTCATTTATCGGTCATTCAATCTAAATGATCCGGAATGACGGGTCATTCCGGCCCTAATACACTGCCAAATCACTGTATGTCCGGACCAATGTAAATTTTTTAAGGAAAAAACATAATGCATGCTCATAAATCTATTGCAATTTTACGAGGAGAGAATGTTGAAAACGGGTTTCATTAATTGATACATTTACTTGATACATATATGGATAAAACTGATTTATGCATCTTTTCTGAAAGAATCAAAGGAAATATATACACAACTCACATAACTAATCAGACAAAATTCTACCCCCAAAAAAAACACTAATCAGACACAACGAACATTACATTTTTTTTGGCTATTGTTTTATACAAGCTTTCCACTAGAGATATAGATCGATAAACTTTGAACTCCAGTGCTCCCTGTGCTTTCCGAATTAAAACTATAAAAGAGACAAGAACTTGCGTACGGAGCCTTGTATTGATAAAAAAGTTGAGGACGAACCTCGTGACATCGTCATGGATAATGCTCCAGTTCACCTTAAAGAACGAGAGATTGAAAGTAAATTCGTTAATTTGGTTTCTGGTTTAAGCGGACTTGAGCTTAAAATTTGGAAAATGCAATCTCGGCCGGTGGATAACGACCACCGTATAATCATTAATGCAAATTAATTACACTAGTACTTACGAAAAGCTAAATGTGCACGACTGTAATACACTAGTAACTTATGTAAATACTTAACTATGTATTAAGTTATATAAAACACAGGTCCTTTTTACCTAATTATTTTCTTAATTGCGCCTTTACAAAAGTATTATCAATGACCTTAGAAATCAAATCTGATTTCGGCGTGGTTGATAACTTTGAGAAAAATAATAACTTCCCCCTCCCCAAATAGTTCTCCTAATTAAAATGGACCCAGCTTCTCCATGATAGTTCTACTTACAGAATGCTGTCTCATCTTCTCTGTTAGCTTGCATTGTTTTTCCAGCCTCCTCGTTATTATTACAAGATAATTTTATCATTATATGTCCACGTTAATATTTCTTCCCTACTTATTAAAATTTATGAGCCTGTCATTTCACGAGAATGAGGCTACATCAAAATTTGGTATAATTTATTGAGAAAAATATTGAGAAATTCTTGAGTTTTGACGGTCCATAGTTATATAGTCCATGAATTTTTAGAAATCGAATTCATTAATTCCTTAAATCAATTTTCATCTCAAATACCACATGAGATTACCAAAATAACCCTTTATCACTTTATAACTCTAAGATCAAGATGAAAATACTAATCACACCCCGCTACATTAAAGACAAAAAAAAAATCAATCATTTGGATTTCGGAACAAAGATAAGACACTAAAAAACTCAACCAATAAAACGAGATTCCATTTACTCAATCGTTCGGTTTTGCTGATTTCACTGCACTCATCCAGGTAGTTTACTTGACCATTGTTGCATCATTTTCTTTCTAATAGAAAGAAACGATGTTTACTCCTTTGAAACCCCTGCTTTTAGTTCTTTGAGAATATTTAAAAAATGGAACACATAGAATAAACCTAACAAGTGGAATGGAGATAAATCCAACAAGTGGGATGGCGAGGAGATTTATCATTTAGATTTATGATTAATCAATTGAGTTAGATCTCGTGGATATATGTAGAGTTAATCTTTTTTTTTTTTTATGTGGTGTGTTAGGTTCTTAACTATGGTATTTAGATTTATGTGTTTTAGGGTGATTTGAGTGTTTTAAAGTGAGTGGGGATATTTTGATAATCTCATGTATTATGTGAGATGTAAATTGACCCAAAGGATTAGCAAAAACTATTTTTCAAAACTTACAGACTAATTGACTAAAGCATGAAACTTCCAAGTACATTATAACAAACCTTAGGGACTTTTGAATTTTTTTCCCAATTTTTTTTTCTATTTTGCGAACCTAAATATGAATTAATGTCTATTCGGTGGTAAAGAAAGACCTTGTGGCATATTTTTTTAGGACTTCCAATCTTAAAACTACCTAAAATAAGAAACTAAATTTTCAAAGAAATCAAATACAGTAGAATATTTTTTTAAGTGATATCGTTGGGATCAGATAAAATATCATTTTAAAGAAGTAATTTTATAAAAGAAATTTACGTTTTTACTTTTGAAATGATCAAAATTAAGGTTTTAGTCACTAAATATATAAATATACTAGGAAATTACTTTGTTTATATTCAAGTCAACAAAAAAGTTTTGATATTGTATTTATTTCTTAGTCTATATTTAAATCTCATTTTTTGGCATCAAATTGTATTCAAATATTACACACGCTTGATATATTTTTGCTACAAGAAGACGACAATTACAATAATTATTTGAAGATGATTCAAAAGATAAAAATAATGTAAAAATTATCAAACAAATAAATCTAGCACAAACTATTATCTTAAAATATTTTTAAAATTTATAAAGTATGTATAATATATATTAATTCAAAAATTAATTTATGCGAAATTTGGGATCGAGATTTAACACTAAGATTTGATAAAAAATATTAGTTAGTATGATAGAGGGTTATCAAATTTTAATATTGATCTAATTTGGGGCCAAGATTTTCTAACAATTTAGAAAGATTATCATTTTAGAAAATATCATTTTAGAAGAGTCGCTTCATGGAACAAATAATTTATAGCTCAAGAAATTAATTTTATATTACTCATGAGAGCGTATCATCATCATATTATTATTTCCATGTATCAAATTGAAATGTACACGAAGTCATTATGTCGCTTACCGTAGCTTATTTAGATATATAATTGAATTTATAGTGAAAAATTACAGATCAACTTCCCTTGAATCCATGTCGGTATGAGGAGTTCTTTATCCATGTCGAGACCGGCATCTAGTAAGATAGCTACAACCTCGGGTCCATGGGTTTACTGGCTGTTGTGAGAGATGCTCGACGTGGTAATGACGAGGAAGAAGGTTAAATTCGTCGGTCTCGTGACCCAAAAATGGCAGATTTCCAAGGCCCAAAAATGGTGGAAGACGATGTGACATCGCAGGGTAGCTTAGAAGAATTGTCATGAAGAAGCACAAGGGGACCAACTTGTTTGAGAATGCCATTTCTTCGTACGATTCTTGAATAGAAGAATGCCTCAACGATGGGACCAACTTGTATTTATATGCTGCCATGCGATTAGTGCAAGGTCAATTGGTTACTTGATGATGCCAGAATCGAGCTAATTTTTTGGTCGAAACTACTACCTAATTTACGTGGAATTGAGAGAACGATGTGTTTTTCTTGCGCTATCCAGAGAAGTTCTATATTTGGCTGTGACATTGTGCAAAATTAGACATTTTGTGTAACGTATCAAGATTAATCGTTTGTGTGATGGCAACCAGGATCTTGTTAAGCTAGCCAAAAATAGACCAAAAGGTATTACGGCTAACAATAGAAAAGAGGAAGTTAACGATTTATATTGATTTTCTTCTCGTTCTTTTATATTTCGATTGTTCAAAATTGTCAGAATTTTTTTTAAATATGGAAGATTCATCAAGCCTGGTATTAGTTAGGAGGTTTGGTCCTCTAGAAAGATTCTATTCACATGATTTGGCACAACGTCTAGGAGTGAAATGAAACGGAGAAATCGATACCATCATTAGGGCTACATGTGAGGCCGCAATAAGAATCATGGTGGGAGAAATTTAAGAGAACTGTAGATTACAAATTAGGCGATTAATATTTGACATTGAGTCATAAGCGAAATATTTTCATGGGACAATTTTTTTTGAATTAGGTACTTTATATATTCCAATAATTTTAATTTTTTGAAAAGTACCAATAATTTTACTCGTTATAAGTTTATTAGAAACATATAAAAAAAACTACTTGTTACAAAATAATAATAGTGGCCTGAAAGAAAAGTTCTGAAGAAGAAACTTAATCAAAAACAAAAAATAAGTTTATTGATCACAGTGCCTAACTTTTGCGCCGCCTACTAAAATTAAAAAAAAATCATCCAAAGGATCATTTATCTTGTTATCCTTCTAAAGGATAAAGAGCCCTTGGCTCAGATTGTCTATCAGGTTGGCTAGGTGACCTTTGTTCTGGTAATTACAAAAATAAGGTATAATAAAGGCAAAAGATTTTGGGTATCATCCTGGTGATCTTTGACAGTAGAATGAATCTAGCGTGCAAGTGGCCGCTTATCTTCTCTATTGTAACCTCCCCTCTGTTTTCACGATAGCCTTTTTTATCTATCAAATATTATAGGAGTACCTACCTAATAGAAAGTGCCTACGAGTACTTGCATACCATATTGAAATATGTATTGAAATATTCTTTGAATGTGGTGAAATGTTCTTTCGAAGTTACTTGGGTCAACAATTTTTTTTTGGTATATGGGGATTTCCACGTCCTAGCAACCTATCCCTTCGTGTTCTTCCTTAAGCCACCGTCCGCCCAGCGTTATGTAGCTCTGGGTTGCCATATCCTACTCTTCATATTTTGTGCAGTTCGTTGTGTGCATAGTGTTAGATGGAGAGTGGGAAAGGCAGCACGCATGACCCATACTCCATCGATTTCTGGATCTACGATATCGACTACTAGTATATGATAGGATGTAGGAGGGTGGGCCGAGTAAGGGAATAAAGATTGTCACAAAAGTTACTATTTTGGCCGAAAATTGGATGTACACAAAGCACAGAATACAAATTTTGGGCTTTGTCTACATCCAACTTTTGATATTTTGGGCTTTATCTTTCAACCAAGTTAGGAGCTTTGGCTTTCATCCTGGTTAGGATTGGTCTAAACTGACCCATCACACATACGATTAAACATGCATGCCATCTGTTAAAAAACTTATTAGAAACACAAGACATCCAACCAAAAGGGTAAAAAAAGTTTGCTCTTACAGGATGTCCTCAGCGATGAAGAAGGTGTACTAGGATGTATGTGCAACTCGTTTAGATCAGTCCTTGGGACAACAGAAAGAAATAATTTTTTGATGGAGATAAAAAATGTTATTAAATGCAGTCATTATCAATGGTTGTTACTCATTATCTATAGTTTTAGGATTATTATTAAGAGTTTGATTTCTAGTAGGATTTTATGTAATAGGTTTGATTTATTTCTTTAAAAATAGAACTTATTGTCTATTATTTTAGCCAGTTGAATTGATTATAAAATTTAGGGTTTCTCTACTTGTCTTATCTTTCCGATTATTTTCTTGCGAGTCTACGGAATAAGTCACTATCATCTTGTTCAACACATTTTTTGCTGCATTAGTTGGTATCAGCTACTAGCCGTACGCTCCTATAAGATGCCACCGAAATGGGACACACATAAGGAGGTGGCCAACTGCGATCACCTTGAGCACCGCATGGATCCTATGTAAGAACAACTGAACGAGGTACTAACCTTGCTTTGTTCGCTAGGTACCACAGCAATGGGTACCACCCCGCACCACCCCAATGTTGCACCACCACTATCATCGAGTATATGGAGTCGGATGACGAGATTACCGTGGACAAGCCCTGGGCACCACTTGCGCCAACCGATCAGATTTCTCAGAGTTGATAAGTTTGCATATGATGAGAGTTCTCCATTATTGAACTTGCGAACAGTCTCAAGGATGCTGAAAGATCTGTTTGAAATAGTGAGTTCGTGTGAATATTTATGGTTCCAAGATTTTCAAATATTTGTTTTATTGGGATGAGAAATATCAGGTGTTAACACGTGGTTTGAAGGTGTTCAAGAGTGCACCTACGAAGATCTCAAACTGGCAGACGACACCAAATTCGAGGACGAATTTCTCCAACCCGGGGAGAATGATGGTGATAAAGAATAATATTAGATGTAGCCATTGTCAATGGTTGTTAGTCATTATCTATAGTTTTAGGATTATTATATATAATTTTAGGATTATTATTAAGAGTTTGATTTCTTGTCAGATTTTATATAATAGATTTTTTTGTTTCTTTATAAATAGGAGCTATTGTCTATTATTTTAAGCAGTCAAATTGATTATAAAATTTAGGGTTTTCCTACTTATCATGTTTTTCCAATTGTTCTCTTGTGAGCCTACGAAACAAGTCACTATCGTTCTTGTTCAACACGTTTTCTGCTGCATCACACATATGATTAGGAGCTTTGGCTTTCATCGTGGTTAGGATGGGTATAAACTGGCCCATCACATACGATTAAACATGTATGCCAACTGTTAAACAACTTATTAGAAACACAAGACATCCAACCAAAAGGGTATAAAAAACTCGCTCTTAGTGGATGTCATTGGCGATGAGGAAGATGTACTAGGATGTATGTGCGACTCGTTTGGATCAGCTGTTGGGACAACATAAAAGCAATAATTTTTTCCATTCTCCACAGTTGGTGATGAATAAAAATAGGAGGAATCCTTCATTTATATATTTTATTTAGAAGAACATAAGATCTATCATATCATTCTTTTTTTATTTTACATCATATTTATAGTTTTCTTTGGTTAAAACTGAATCACCTCCTTCTTCAATTTAAATGGCGAGGAATAATTCTATATTAAGTTAAGCAGGGTAGTGACAATTTTGTTTTACAGTTAATAATGACTATCTAGGTTAGTTAGCCTAGTGTCCATTTGAAACTGACATTAAGGCACACATTATTTTCGTTACCACAAGTACAACACTCCAAAATAAGTCAAAAAGTACATCTTCATGGTTGGCACCGATTTTAGGCACCATGAAGCTTTCCTGCGACGCCTTTTGGACGGATTCTTTTTCGGAGGCAAGTACGGCGGTTGTTGGAAGGAATTATAATGGCCTCTTGATAGCAGGTCAGACCTCACTTTTGAGGGCGTCGTCACCACTGGAGGCGGAGTTAGCAGCTATCTCCATGGCCGTCTCTCTTGCGGCTTCAAACTTTAGAAGCGTCTCCACCATCATTGAGACAGATTGCCAGGTCGCTTTTGTTTTTATCACCGATACTTTTGCTACTATTAATTGAGACTTAGAACATATTGCAACAGGGATTAAAAGGGATCTAGCTCTCTTACCTCTTTGTTCTATCATCAATATTTCTCGCACTCAGAACCTGGTAGCGAATTGGGTTTGTCGCCAACTTCGGCTTGGTTTTCTCCCCTCCGATTGGATTGCTAATCATCCTTCGAAACTTGATTTATTAATTCTTTTCGAACTTCCTGACCTAATCAATATAATTTATGCTTTCTTTCAAAAAAAGTCAAAAAGTAGGTCTCAGCATCGTAAATCGAGCCATATTGTTATCAATTCTGACATCTTTCCTCAGACTCACGGCCTTTATTGTAAATATTGACGGGCTGCTTGTCGCAGGCAGACTATATTCAAACTTAATTTTGTAGGTATCAAATGTTACACTCGTTTAATATATTTTTGTTACAAGAAGATGACAGTTACAATAATTAAGTAAGTCTAGTACATACTATTATCTAAAAATATTTTTAAAATTCGTAAAATATGTAAAAATATGTATTTATTCAAAAATTAGTTAGTTGAGACCGAGAATGTGAGAACCATAAAATTAATTTAGAGAATAATATAAAATCAAGTGATCAAATAGTAATGGAACAAATTAGGGTTAGACCTTGTCTATATAAGGGGAGCTGGAAAAGAAAATTCCTATTTTGGAGGAAAAGAGAGAAATTTTATAGGTCCCAAGAGTAGCCATCATTGTTTATAAAATTTGACGGTAGAATATTGTCGGATTGACACAAAACTTTGGGGTTCTTTTCCTAACACCATGGGCAAGATGTTGGACGGTGGAGATGTTGTTTAAAGGTGTCTAAGGCTATCTCCCAGCTTTGAGAAATTTGAATTTGAATAAAATAGGAAGGTAAGTCAGTTTCTTACATTATGTATATGGATTTCAGATTCAACTGTTAGATTTACCGACTATACATGTGTAGGATATGTTGATTTAATTAACCGCTTTCGTGTATATGCAAGTTCTTGCTTTTCGAAGATTAGAATGGATTTAAAATCCATAGTATAATTCTGTCGTGATTTTGATTATGTGAGAATGGATTTGGTGGGCATGTAGACATGGTCATGACTTGCACAGAATTGTGTTTGTAGTGCTCATATGATTTGGTGGTCGTGGACATGATTTACAATTGAATATGATATAATCGCAGGAAACCCTAATTTGTTTATAAGTAATTTTTTGTTGTGGCGAGGATTTGAAATTATAATAGTTGTGTAATTGGTGAAAACTGAGTTAGGGCATGAACTTGTAGTACTATTATATAAATATAATAGCTGCGACGCATCATAAACATTTGCTAGTTGATATTGTGTCCTAGCTTCGGTCCCTTCTTTCTGGTTACTTGTTATTGCTCCTATTTTTAATTTGTAAATTTCGTTGATTGTTGTGTCTAAAATTCAATGTCTTCGATATGTTTTCAATCAACCAGCAGAATAGAAGCTAATACAAATGTTGTGAGTGCATTTCTCAAATATATGAAAATAACAGTGTCATACCCTAATTATATAGATAATGAATTTGGTAGGAACCTTACGATGTGCCTAATATATATTGTAAGTGGATTTGTGTGTTTTTCCCGTTGATCGAGAGTTTATAGACTTCCTGAAATACCATCGTTTTGGTCTGAAATATTCCTAATGCTGAGGTTCAAAATAACTTTATTCTGAATACGAAATAACTCTGATCTCTGGATTATTCTGATGGATGATTCATTCTGATTTTTATTTTGTTTCTGAATTTGGATTTGACTCTGATCTCTGATTTGTTCTGACGAATGATTTGTTCGGATTTCTGTTTGTTTCTAATCTGACTGATCTGTGGTTCGAGCATTATGTCTCTGTTCTGTTTCTGGCATGCCAGATTATTCTCACACCATTCTGGGCCTCGTAGTTTACACACACCGTATTAAGAGGCTACCTGGTAATCCTAGGTGTGTGTAATCAAATGGACGGAGAGTGTGAGAATTATCTGTTCTCGTGGAGGGAATATCCTTCCGTCTTCTGGGCCCGTAATGCGGGAATAAAAGGGTATGTATCTGTGCCCCACGAGAATCCCATCATGATTCTGTTAGGCTCCGAAGTCCTATTCTATTAGTTGGCTAGGTGACCTATGTTTCTGTTTTGAAAAGTCTGCCAGTGTATACTATATGTTCATAGACCTTTATTATTGCTTCAAGGTTCTGGATTGGATATGGAGATTCTAACATGGTATCAGAGAAAAAATAATTCTGAGATTGTTCTGTGTTCCGGATTGTTCTGATTTGCGCGACGAGGACGTCGAGTATTCAAGGAGGGGTGAATATGATACCCCAATTCTGAAAAGCCTTAAGTGATTTGATCAGTACTATCGTTACAAACAAGGTCCACCTTCTTTTCTAACATACAACCTAAGAGAACTCCAAAGTTAAACGTGTCTGATTTGGAGTAAGATCAGGATAGGTGACTTCCTAGGAAGTTTTCGGAATACATGTGAGCGAGGACAAAACATGCCAGAAAAGACCTGTGTTAGTCTGTGGAGACAGTCGGTCGGATCACGGGGAGTTATAGAGAATTAACACTAAAATTTTCTGAAAAAGTATTAGTTAGTACGATAGATGATTATTAAATTTTAACATTGTTCTGACTTGGGGACAATTTTTTAAACAATTTAGAAAGATTATCACTTTATAGATTCATTTTACAGAAATTTTAAGTAGCTTCACGGAACCAATTAGAAAATGAGATAAAAAAAGGAGTTGTACAAATTACATTTGAATAGAACAAATAATGTATATCTCAATAATTTAATTTATATTACTCTTGAGAGAGCATCATCATCGTATTATAATTTCCATGTATCAAATTAAAATGTACACGAATTATTATGTCGTGTACTGTAGCTTATTTAGATATATAATTCAATTTATAAAGAAAAATCATGGATCAACTTCCCTTGAACCAACTTTATCCATGTCGAGACCAACATCTAATAAGATGTCTATAACCTCGTTGCCATGGATTTACAGGCTGGTTTGAGAGATGCTCGAGGTGGTGATGATGAGGAAGAAGATTGAATTCGTCCGTCTCGTAACCCCAAAATGGCACAACTCGAAGCCCCAAAAATGGTGGAAGACGATGTGACATCGCAGTGTAGCTTAGAAGAATTGTCATGAAGAAGGGGACCAACTTGTTTGAGAAGGCCATTTCTGGCTGTGACATTGTGCAAAATTAGACATTTTTTGTAATTACTACGTATCTAGATTAATTGTTTGTGTGATGGCAACCAAAAAGTTGTTAAAGAACCTAAAAATAGATCTCAAAGATATTACCGCTAACAATAGAAAAAAGGAAGTGAACGATTTGTAGGAATTTTCTTTTTTGTTCTTTTATATTTCGATTTTTAAAATTTTTGTTAGATTTTTTTTAAATATGGAATATTCATCAAGCCTGGTACTAGTTAGGGATTTGTTTCTCTAATTTTCTTCACATAATTTGGCAAAATGTCTAGGGGTAAAATGAAATGGAGAAATCGATATCTTCATTAGGGCAACGTGCGAGGTCGCAATAGGAATATCATGGTGGGAGCAAATCTAAGAGAATTGTTCTTTAAAAATTAGGCGATTAATATTTGACGTTTGGTCATAAGCAAAATATTTTCAGAGGATATTTTATTGAATAAGTGCTTTATATATCCTAATAATTTTACTGGTTGTAAGTTTATTAGAAACATATAAAAAATCTTCTTGTTAAAAAAATTATAATAGTGGCCTAAATGAGATTGTTGGTACACAACAGCTCATTTACGGTAAATAAGTATGATTTTTGTGCCCACCCATGGGGATCAAAAGGAAATTGAGTGACAATCTAAGTAATAACAAGATAATTATGAGTAATATTAAAAAAATATTATTACCAAACAAAATTACAAATTAGGGATAATACATTTATGAAAATATTAAAAAATAAAAAATAAAAAAAGCAATCACATAAGATCTGGAGAAATCCTAAACTTTTCGAATTGTTAACGTCAAAATATGCATACCAATTACAAATGATATTGGTACGTTATACAAATAATATTGATATCATATATGAAATTGTAATTAAAAAGAGAGTTTTTGCATTGGTGATGAAGTGACAAAAATAAAAATTATATGTTATATCCTCAATAGCAATGATGTTCCCCTCAAAAAATAGCAATGATGTTGGTACAATCTAAAAATGATATTGATACGATATACGAGTAATATTAGTACTATATACGGATGATATTAGTACGATTTACAAATGATATTGGTACGATTTACAAATAATATTGGTACGATATATGATTATATTTGTACGATTTACAAATAATATTAGTACGATATGCAAAAAAATATTGGTGGGGTTTTCATGTAGTCCATTTACAACAGTTTTTTCCTCATCAGTTGTGGCCTTTGCATCCAACACCTGTACATTCACAATAACATGGAACAGTAAATGAAGAGGTTCCACAATGAAAAACTACTAAACTACTCCCGTCGATCAACGAAAAGGTCAGTGGTGGATTAAACTTGAGCCCGGAAAACTGGGAACCCACTCGAAATAGAAATAGGATTAAAATAAAACAAATCGAACGAGTAAAAGAGGTGACAATTTAAGAGAAGCGGAAGAAGGAAGACCCTCTATGGTGGGAGCTGGCGGAAGAGATTTCGAACGTCGACGAGGAGGAACACAAAAACACGGCGAGGGGGTTGAGAAGGGTACTGAGCCAAGAAGATGATTGCCGGGTTGAGGAGATACTGCTTTCGTAGGGGAGAAGTCTACGTACCCAGTAATTTCTGGTGGGCGGCGAAAGGAAAGGTTTCCTTCGGAGATATTGCTTTCGAAGGGTTTTTTTTTTTCTTGAAAGCCTCTAGTGGAAATTTAGTATTTTTTTAAGAAATAATATAACTTTTATTTTTCAAAACAAAATTGGTAGAAATGAATCATAGCGGATATTATTGAATAAAACCTTAAAATATCCCATGTAAATTTGTATTGTTAGATCTTAATAAAAATATTTAAATCTAATCTAATCGTTAAGATAGAATCCTCTCATAGAGACACCATCTTTATAATTTTCACTCAATCCAAAGCCATTCTATCCCACCTAGAGATCCATACAACAAATATAAATAAGGTATTGATATAATGGCAATCTGGTTAATTAACCTATTCCGACTCGAAGTTGACATAATCTTCTAAAATAGATGCACATACTATTTTCGTCAATAGAAAGCTCGAATAATATGTCAGAAAAGTAAGTCTCATCACCGTAAATTGAGCCGCATCGTTATCCACTCCGGCATCTTTCCCCAGGCTGGCAACCTCTGTTGTAATTATTGGCGGGCTGTTCGTGGCAGGCGGCCTGCTGATGATTGGGACCGCACCCTGGAATACTTCCATGGGACATAGCTCCGTTGGATATATGTTTCTCCGCCACAACGGCGCCACTTAGAATCGCCATGCAGAAACACAAGGCCACCAACTTGTTTGAGATTCCCATTTGGATCAGTTTTGTGTACGTAAAGCTGCAAGTTATTAGTTATATACTATTGGCTAGCATTTTATACCGAGATGAGGCTAGTGATTTAATGGAAATTCGCTAATTTGGTTACTGGTTTAAGCGAGAATTGATCTTAAAATTTGGAAACTGCAATCCCGGCCGATGGATAATAATGAGGTTAAATTTTATTTTTGGTTTTGACAATTTCAAACCAGTTTGTGGCTCTACGCAGATTAAGGATGGTTAACGTGTGTATTATAGCGGCAATGAACGATTGGGGCTAATTGGTAATGATTTTTTCATGATTATTGCCGGGTCCTATTTTATGAGATGCTAAAAGAAAAGTACTGTCGATGAAGGGAAGGATAAATTAGGAGAGTTAGAGGAATAATACACATACTGTATTTAGATGATAGAATAAAGAAGAAAAACAATAGACATTATTCTCTTTTTAGATTGGACGACGTACAAAACGTACGTAAAACTGCATCTAACACTAATTTCACAGGACATAATTCCTCATCCCTCAAATTAATGATGGACGTAACATAATCTATGAAAACAACCCGAAACGAATCAAAGCTTCTCCAAATTAAATTATGAAATTATGACATGGGACTACTAATTAATAAAATGTTGAAGTACCGCGAAACACACAGGAGCCATCATCAGTGTCCCAAAACAATAGTCTCAGTTTCAATGACATCCACGTCAGGTTCATCCTGATCATGTCCGTCATCTTCGTCCTGACTGCCCGGATCCGCCGCGGCCGCCTGGACCGTGAACGTGGGAGGCTGTATGACCATCCTGTTGACGATCTTGTAGGTGTCGTCAATGTCATCGTCGGGGTCGAACCCGTCCTCCTCGAGGCACCTTTGGTTGTCGTCGGCGTGGTGGCCAATGCCGCACTCGGCGTCGGTGATTCTGACAAGCATTGAGCTGACAAGGAGTGTAATGAGGAGAGAAATAGCCAACCCTCTGGATAACACCATCTTGGTATTTGTTCTAGTGAGGAATAGGGTTCTTTTTGGTCTTGTGTTGTGGAATATTGTGTGTTAATAACTTTGGTTGGGATCAGGAAATAGAGTGATTTAAAGAGATGGTTTGCTATTATAAGAAGTGAGATTGTGGCTTCAAAGAGAATAATGATCTAGTTGAGCTAGTCTCAAGGCTGTGACGTAGGATCCAAGTGTAGGCTTTTGAGTAAATTAAGGTTTTGAGAAGAAAAAAAAATTACGTTTCCTGAAATGGCGGATTAGACGTGGTCTATTGTGGTTTTAGGACAATTCGGAGTTGTTAAAACTGATTGGAAATTGAGGACTTATGGTTGTTGATGTTTGTTTCAGGTCCGAATGATTTTGAGCCACTAAACTAAAACTGGAATCCATTTATTGTTCGAATCGGGTAAGACTTTTAAAAAGTGATAAAGCTTTTCTAACAAATGTTTAACAATGTTATATTCACATGGACGACAACTTGAGACCTAATTAAATTAAAACAATGCTATCACCGGTTAACCTAAGAATTCCATGTTGCGCTTTCTTTTTCGGATCAAAGCAAAACCTTTTTTTCCCTAAGAAATTAATTAGATGCGTCAGGGTCGTAACTGCCTAATTTTGAAAATGCAAGGATGCAATTGCTAAATATTGCAGGGATCACATGTTTAAACTTGGTTAAAAATGAATCTACAATATTTTTAGCATGGGGCAATATAGTCCTTTTATGCAAATTGATCGAAATTTCACTACACAAAACGACTTAAATGTTATTATATTTCAAACTCTAGGGACGTCACACCTCGAGTGGTTTTTACCCTTATTATAATTGTGTGCATTTTTTATATAATTGTAATTGTGTACATTACTACACCAACGATACTATTTATATTAAACCAAATCTAGTAACATTAACCCTGTTTATTTTCTCCAACAATGAAGGAAATAAAATACTTCGCCAGAAGAAACAAAATAACTAATTTGATTTCTGTCCCTTCAAAATACAAAAAAAAGTAAAAAGAAAAGTAAATGCTCGTTCCCTGGCAAAAACCATAGTTTTAAAATACGGATTTTAGTACGAGCTAGATTTCTCTCGTACTCTAGTTCAAACAATCTGACCGTCATTTCGACCGGTCGGACCGGAGATTTTTAAAAACATAAATTATACAGGGATGCGTGCTTCTGGAACCTCCTTCAAGCTTTTTTTTTTCTCTCACGTGAGTTCTCTTCTCTTCATGTATAAAGCCTTTCACAAGTGGCCATCATTGCCTTTTGATCTTCATCCCTTTAAACAACTCTTATTTTCCCCATTATCAATTCATCTCCTTAAACCTTTTTATCTCTTTAAACACCAGAGCACAAATTGCATGTATTTTTACATCCATTCTTTTTCCATTCATAACCAAAAAAATTCATCTCTTGCCCAAGACCCAAAAGAACATTTAATGTAAACAAATCGGAAAATATTTTATGCAAAATCCTTATCAATCCCATCTCCATTGGTGACCAAAACAATAGGCCTAGAATCCTCTCCGCCCTTGTCTCGCTAGCTTCCTTAGGAGGAGAGATGTATTCCTCTGTTGGGTTCTCAAATCAAAATCATCTTCATTTGGTAAGAGAGAGAGAGAGCGAGAGAATGAGAGTTACCCGAGATTGAGGGAGGCCAGTTAGCGGAGGCAAGGACAGTGGAGGGAGGCGAAAACAAGATCTGGGACTCGCTTTTAGATTTTGGAAAAAATCAGATTTGGGGATTTCCCTTTCAGGTTTGAGGCAAAAATCAGATTTGGGATTTTCAATTTTAGATTTGGGGAAAAAGTGATTGTGGTGAGCCAATTTCGGGTGAAAATCAGATTTTTTTTAAGTTCCGGTTCGACCGTCCATTTCCGATCAGTACGAGGCTGAAAACCGCTCAGTCTGACCAAAAAATGGACGGTTTGACCGGACCCTTTTTTTCCTATAAAAAGGGGCCGCTGGAGGGAATGATTCACAGTCGGACCTCGTTTTTTAAAACTATGGCAAAAACCCAAAAGAACAGTAACACTGTAAAGCTAAATACGGCTTCAGACTGATTGCCAATCGCTAGCTCATTTAGGCTTATGTTTGAAGCAAGAGATGACTGCGAAACAGCCCTTATGATCTTTCGTGGCCAAGTATGGTAGATGCAGCTATTAGACTGGGACTCCAGTCTTTAAACTTACACGACGAGTTCCGCCTTTTGAAGCTGTTAATTACTCTTTCTGAAGGAACTAGAAGTTCGGTCACCTTCTCCGCGCCGAGCATCTGTTCTTCCCGAAGCTTGTTGCTGCTCATCAACCCTCTGCATTCACAAGAATTCCGATCTTCGATTAGACAAGCAAACGATAAGATTCTGGAAGAAGGCACGATCGACTAGGAAAGCAAACTTTATACAGATAGGAAATCATACGTGAGTACTGAGGCTAGATTTGCGGGATTGCATTCTTGAAATAGAGCTTCAGGAATGATAGCTGAATCCAGGAGGATGTTGGGTAGAGAGATGTATGGAATTTTTGCTTTATACTTGATAAACCATTCAGTGAGAAGATGCGCACGATAGGCAACTACACATGGCAATCGCGCAAGCTGCAACTCTAGAGCCACTGTACCCGAAGTGCACAATGCTACCTGACTGATCTGCTAGCCACGCAGTAAAACTTGGTGAGAATAATAACCCTGATGATGAATTGGTTGAATCTAAGAATTGACCAGTGTTTCAGTTTCCGTAGAAAACCGTTATGTTCAACACACACACACGTAGCTAGCAAATCCTTGTAAACTATTGTATGCATTCTCAGGGCTCAGCCACATTATCACCAATGGATTATGAAAAAAAAAGGAAATAGTACCAGAACATACACTGAAAGCATCGTACTTCAGGCGTGAATTTCCTCCAGATACCAACACATTAGGCACGGGCCACTTGTGCATGAATCCCCTAATGTAATCATCCACATGCTGATTTGGTGCTACATGAATAACGGTTACCAACTCAGGAAAAGAATCTTTTAGCTGTTCAATTGTGATCCTGAATATGGGCAGCATTCTTGTAACCTCTTGCAATCTACTTCCAGGAAGCACAGAAATGGCCGTCGCACCTACATGTACAGAGGGAGAAACTTGTAGGACAGAAAAGAGAACCGCATCTAGTGTGTTGTTGTTTGTGTTGACTAGAAGAATCAATGAGGACGCAGAGCAGAAATAGTTCTTCTTTTGATCAAAGCTGCCTCGAGCATTCGGTGCTCACGGCCGGATATTCCCCAAAACACATTATTATGTGTGACATAATTTTTACGGTGAAATACTTTTCACCCACAGTAGCACAAGAAGCCTCTTCATGAAACTGAAAATATATCAAACCTCCTATCTAGATATTTGAAGGATAAATAATTCGTCAAGCCAGTTTACCTGATGGTAAAGCATATTTTCTTATGAAATCTTCTGCATTCCCCTTTATCTTCCGTTCATATTGTGACTTTTGTCCCTAAACATCACAACATTCAGTTTTACAGGGCTTGATCTGGGAGAAAAGGAAGATATCACAAAATGCAAGGAGGACATGCATCCACAGTTCCTAAGTTCACGAAAGAAAGCATGTGAAAACTCAAGGACTTGGTCATATTGAATGAGAATGGAACAAGGAAGAAAAGAAAAGCACACTTTAAGCAACTCCGGAGCACCCTCTAAAACAGGGTGACCAACGAAGGTAGCCTTCAACCCGTGTGACCTACAAACGACGTCCTCGTTAGGGAGTATACAAAACAAATGATCCACAAAGCCAGCAAGTCCCTTCAGCCTGGCCTCTCCCCCTTTCCACGCCCAGAACGACGGCGCCACAAAATGAAAATGCACCGTACCATCCACCCCATCCTTGCCCCCACATCTAGCTGCAAAAACCACCACTTCCCTAGTTTCCCAAACCATTCACATTCCAATCATTCACATCAACTCAAACAGCGTCAAGATCGAACATCACACGTGTACCTCGCAATTGCTTGAGGAACCGGAAAGAGAACCCCTTGGAGTCCACGGTAACAACAGCGTGAGGCCGGAACGCAAGAGCTTGATCCACGGTTTCCCTCAACCTCACCTAAAGTCAATTAACAATGTCCAATCAGAAACAGCCATCGAAAGTTCGCAATGGGTTAGGGTTTTTAAGTGTAATTAAAACCTAACTCACTCACCCTAAACTTGTAGAGGTGAGGTAACAACTCCCATAACCCCATCACCGAAATATCCTCCATCGGGAAAATACATTCCAGCCCTTCCTTCCTCATCGTTGACCTTTTTTTTTATTAATAATCCAATTAATTAACAAGCCGAAGTACAGAAACAATTTAAAAACAGAAAGAAAAAAAAAAAGAGGAGTTACCCGCCGACACCGGAGAACCGGAGGGGAAGGGGAGAGAGCTCCTTCAAGGAAGACATGAGGCGGGAGCCGATGGTGTCGCCGGAGACCTCGCCGGCGACGAGGAACACTCTCAGCTCGCCGTCCTTGGCCGCCGCGTCTAGTACGGACCCGGCGGCGGCGGCGTACCTCCGGAGGAATCCTTTCCCGCCATTTCCCGCGCTTCGGATGGTCCTAATCAGCATTTGGATTTTAATGATTCTGCTCTACCGAGAAGCGGAGAGAGAGAGAGAGAAGACGCCGAGGTTTGGGCCTATATTGGGCTCTTGGGCTGGACCCAATGGGCTCTACCCTGTGGTGGGCTTTTTATTTTGTACTTGTAATTTTGAATTAATTAATTATCCATTATTTGAACGGAGAGATTTCCCCTAAAAAATTTAGGGTTGTTTCTGTCTTTTATGAATTAAAAATTTAAAGTATAATGAGTAACTTAATCAAGTAGGCGCAAGTTTCATGAATGTAATATATATTATTAGGCAACATCGTATTTATAGATACGCGTAGGGATGAGTATTCGGATAATTCGAATCCGAATCCGAATTATCCAAATTTTTTATTATCCAAAATATCCTAAATTAGTTTTTTTTTCTATCCGAATCCAAATAGTGAATTATTTCAAAATTTAAAATTATTTCAGATACGAATTCAGATAATCCGAATTATCCGAATTAAAACGCTTCAAAGATTAGAAAGAAAACCCAACAATATCATCAAATGAATTAACCCATTCCGATAAAGTTTCAATTGAATTAAAACAAAAGACCAAAACTTTACAGTTCCATTGAGAAGCCGACCGCAAACAACATCAGATAAAGAGCCAAAAAGATCAAGCGGGTATAAGCAAAAAGAACTACACTTATAAAAAAAAGCGAAAAGAACTACGACGGACTCAGAAAGGAAAATCGACCGGAGAGAGGAAAGGAGGAATCGATTCAGGGAACCGGTATGTGACTCGTGGGCTGTGGAGTATGATCGGAGGTCCGAAGCGTGGCCGACAAACCGCGACCGAAGCTGTCGCACGAGAAGGGGCGGCCAGATTTTTTTTAGGGTTTTAGGCAATTGAAGAATTGGAGAATGAGAGGTTACGTGAAAGAAAATAGGAGTTGGGGAATTTTGGGCTTGAGAACTATTTTAAAGTTTTTTACTAATTCGGCCCAGCTCAATCCTAAATTTTAAGTAAATGGGTTAAAAATTTGGATATTCGGATAATTCAAATTTATGATTTTTTTAATCCGAATCCGAATCTAAAATAAAATATTTGGATAATCTAAATTCGAACATAAAATTATCTGAATCCGAATCCGAAAAAAATTTTGGATATCAGATTCGGATATTTTTGCTCAACCCTAAGTACGCGGGAATTCAGGACTCCTAAGTTGTATGATTACTTGTGTATAAGTCTAACCAAACCATTTATAAGGATTGGTCAAATATACATCTTACTTTTTTTTTTTTGGAAATGGTGAGTGCATACAAGCACTCTTTCATTGAAAATCAGAGAGTTACATGACTAGAAAGTAAGGCTACATCCTCTTCGAGAAGAGGTAAACAGCTCTCTGGGGGTCTAACTAGCGCCTGCCAACCCCCCGGAAGATCAAGAGCAAGGTTTGCTAAGTGATCCGCTACCCTATTACACTTTTGTCCACAAAATACGACCTCAACCTGCCTTATCTGACAGAATAGATCTTTGCATTTCTTCACGAGGGCAGCTAGAGGGTTCCCTCTCGCTACACCCTCGGTTAGGTACCTGACTACAAGTTGAGAGTCAGATTCCACAATTAGTTTGGTGCACCCCATCGAGCTTGCAAGTTGGAGCCCACGCCAAACCGCCCATGACTCGGAGGTCACTGCGTTGTAGTGTCCCGTGGCCTGCATGAAGCTAGTACACCATCTTCCTTCCTCGTCTCTGATGGTTCCTCCACCACTGGCTCTGCCTGGGTTGCCCTTTGAAGTGCCATCGGAGTTTAATTTGAGCCAACCTAGTGGCGGAGGTTCCCAACTTTCTGGCTTCTCACCCACTTGCCATTGAATCAGCGGCTTCGCCACCATGTTCCTCCAAGCATCTTCAAAGACCTTGGCCTGATCGTAAATGAAAGATTTCCTCTCATTTTGGACCTGGTTCCTATCCAGCGCCAAATCCACCAGCATGCACTTGCAAAAACCACATTCCAATTCGAAGTAGTTTGGACATTAGTGGCCATCTGTATGTTCGTTGCTAGCCATTATTGGGTTTGCATTGAGAAGAAGGAGTCCCAGCTTCCTTGCGGAATCATGGACCTCCAGAGCTTGCTGATGCCCGGGCAGTCCCATAGAATATGTATGATTGTCTCCGGTATGCACTTGCACACCGGGCAAAACGGGTTTGCTGCAAAGGACCTTCTGCACCTTTCTTTGTTGGTCATGATTCTACCTTTTCCGCAGGTCCATAGGAAAAGCCTAATCTTCTCTGGAGCTTTGATGTTCCAGATGTGCCTCCAGAAGCTCTCGGGGTTATGATCCCTATAGACATTCCTCGTGCTGGCAAGAGGCGGTTTGGGCCTCTATTGGGCTCTTGGGCTTTGAATTAATTAATTATCCATTATTTGAACGGAGAGGTTTCCCTAAAAAATTTAGGGTTTTTTTCTTTAAGAATTAAAAAAAATTAACTACTATTGAGTAATTAATCAAGTAAGCCCAAGTTTCCTGAATGTAATAAATATTATAAGGCAACTTCGTACTTATAGGTACGGGGGGATTTAGGACTCCTTAAATTGTATGATTACTTGTGTATATGTCTAACCAAACCATTTAGGCCCCAGATTTTGGTCATGGACGTGTATTTTCGTCCAGGACCGTCTTAGAACACGTACTGGTTCACTTAGTTATGATACAATGGTTCGCGCTGTTATGATATAATGGGTCGCCCAGTTATGATGCAATGAGTCGCCCGAAGCGATCCTAATTTTTTCGGAACACACACTGGTTCGCTTGGTTATGATGTAATGGTTCGCTCAGTTATGATACAATGTTTCACCAGTTATGATGGAATGGTTCGTCTGATGTTTGTCGAATGGACCATCCCGGAACACGTGCTAGTTCGTCCAGTTATGATGAAATGGTTCGTCCAGTTATGATAAAATGGTTCGTCCGAAATAGGGTCCAGGACGGTTCTGGAAACAAGATTTCAAGACTGAATCCGGTCCCCCATTTATAAGGGTTGGTCAAACATACAGTTATACATAATAAAATATTCACCTTTGTGATTTAAACTATTATTAGGTAATTAATCATGTGTATTATAGGCTTGGGTTCAAGTTCATCAATGTAACATATACTGTTAGGTAACGTATGGGGGAATTCATCACTCCCAGGTTGTATGATTACTTGTGTACATGTCTAACCAAACTATTTATATGAGTTGGTCAAACATGTACATTTATTAATAATAAAACATGCATCTTTGCAAAAAAAAATATATACTATTAAAAAAGTCGTTTCTACAATAGAATCCGACACTACTTAAATCCTCTCCGGACCATTTAAAGCACCGAGAGCTAAGAACTCCATCGCATTAATTTGGTCAGCCATCAATCTCATAAACCAGCACCTCCGGCCTCTTAAAATGGAGAAATTATTTAGTCACCCTCAACCTCTAACACCATCAATAGGAGAGAATTCTGTTCTCGTAAACCAAAAAAAATGCCATCTCAAGTTCCTCTCTTCCTCCTCCAACTAACCCTAGTTCTATTCTCTTTGGTGCATGAAACAAAGGCTAAGGTCCCGACGATCATAGTCTTTGGGGACTCATCGGTGGACGCAGGCAACAACAATGTGGTATCGACCCTCCTCAAGAGCAACTTCCGGCCTTATGGCAGGGACTTCCAAGGTGGCAGGCCGACTGGTCGTTTTTCCAACGGCCGTATCCCGCCGGACTTCATCTCCGAAGCCTTCGGGCTCCGGTCGTTCGTCCCGGCTTACTTGGATCCCATGTTTACCATGGAAGATTTCGCTACCGGAGTTTGTTTTGCCTCTGCCGGAACTGGCTACGACAATGTCACCGCTAATATTATGGTGAGTATACGTTGAAGATTATCTAATTAATAGTGTGATGTGTTTGTTTATAAATTTAAAATTTTGGATAACGAATACTTTAAAATTATAGATTAGATAGAAGTGTGAAAATTTATATACCCATATATTTTTTAACAATTGGATTGAATCTTATTGCTCAAAAATATGTACAAAGTGAGTATACGTATGCGTCGTCTCTAATTGATTAATGGTTTTCTTGTCATTTGGTTCATGTGCTAATGGGACATGAGCAATTAAGTTCTTGTACTATAAGAGCAATAATGTTTTGTTAATTTCTTATATTTCTTTTGCTTTTTTGTGTGATATCACCTTATTATTTTGACTTTGTTACTGAAAATTAAATGTTTTTCCTTTTACTAGGAGCGACTAACAGGTTTTCTTTATTAAAAAAAGAATTTCGCATAATTATTACCGTTTTTCACATAACCTATTTTTCCATTGTTTGTAGTTACTTTCATTTTTTTTCTTTTGCAACCAATTTCATGCAAAATATAGTTAAGAGAATCTCACCATTGACTTTATGGACTCTGTTTCAGTATTTTTAAATCAAATGTTGTGCTTTAAAAAATCCAAGCTATTTATTTCAGAGACCGCTCTGGTGCTTTCAAATTGCTCATGTACACAAATTGAATAATCAAAATACGATTTGGTATATTCAATATATAAATTTTGTAATTTCAAGATTTACGAGGATCCACCATGTCTATTTTTTACTTAATACTTAAACGTGGTGTATCTTATGATAGATGATTTGACGGAGATACATGGTTCAAATCTTGGCATAGACATATTCTTGGTATAATTTATATGAAAAAAAATCTTACGACTACCGTAAAATTACTCGTTATTACAGAACGTGATACCACTGTGGAAAGAACTGGATCTCTACAAGAACTACCAAACCGAGCTACGAGCCTATCTCGGCAAGGACAAAGCCAACGAGACCATCTCGGAGGCCCTCTACCTGATGAGCCTAGGAACCAACGACTTCCTCGAGAACTACTACTCCGTTCGGACAAGAAGAACCCAGCTCACCATCGACCAATTCCAGGACTTCCTAGTCTCCATCGCCCGGAACTTCATCACCGAGCTCTACCACCTCGGAGCCAGGAAGATGTCCCTCGCCGGAGTTCCTCCGATGGGGTGCTTGCCCTTAGAGAGGGCGACCAACATCATGGGACTTCACGACTGCGTCGACGAGTACAACGTTGTGGCTGTCCAGTTTAATGGGAAGTTGGAGAAGATGGTGGCCCAGCTCAATAAGGAGCTTCGCGGGATGAAGATTGTTTTTACTGAGGATCTCTACGACTACTTTTACCAGATCATTAGAGGGCCTACTGCTTATGGTAAAGTTTACTTAGTTTCCATTTTTTCGAGATCTCGTATTCTAAGCACCATCGGATCCTATTTTATGGTCATGTTTATTAGGTTTTCGTTCATTATGTGTTGTTGCCAGCTTTTTGCATTAATTTTTTGTTTTCTTTTTTGGTAATGGAGTAGTTCAATTTTCATTCAAATAACTAAGTAGTTCGAGAGGAATCAAATTAAGCGACACACTCTTAGGAAAGAGTGCTTGTTGCATTAATTTGATAGGTTTAATCTTGCATTCAACGACAATTATGGGCCGGGGGAATTAAGTTCTAATTATTGTGCTTCATCAATATTGAAAACTAGGTAGGCTTTTGTTTCTTACTATGAGATATATGAGGGTCGAGTGTCGTTGGATATTTTTTATAGTTTTACATCTAAAATTGGACATTGTATTTTCTACTTTTCTATTTATAAGGTTTGAACCACAAACTCTTTAAAAAAATTTAAATTGGTTGTAACTTCAGTGATAAAGATGAAATTTTGCATTCACTTTTTCTAAAAAATTTAAACTATAAGATACAAAAGTTAAATAACATATAAACCCGCACCCCGGCCAACCCACAGGCATGTCACCCATTTCAGGAGTCCATGCACGCATAATAATTAAGGTTCCTGACGGTTTAATAAATGAACATAATTGAATGCCATTTATTATTAGCCACTAGGAAAATCTATCAGTCTGCAATTTACTATTTTCACAGATAAATAGATACATCTGCATCTCTGAAAATTAATTGATTTTTTGATTGGTTCAAAAAGTTAGTAAATACATCATTCATATTAGTTCGATCGAGCAGGTATCCGAAGTATCTAACGTAGAACTCTTTGGCTTTGGATCAGGCTTTGAGGAAACAGCATTGGCATGTTGTGCAACGGGAACATTCGAGATGAGTTTCCTTTGCAATAGAGTGTCATTTACATGCCCCGACGCTTCCAAGTACGTCTTTTGGGACGCATTCCATCCTACGGAGAAGACCAATAAGATTCTCGCCGACCATATAATCCCGGAGCTCCTCTACGAATTTCAATAAGCTTGTACGTGCTTTTTGTGGAATTTTTAAAATGTAACGTGCTTTTTTGTGGATTAATGGACACAACATTCATATTTATTATTATTTTTTATAAGTAAATATAAATCATCCCACCAAATAACGTTACAAGCCCACTATACAATAAAAAAAATATTCGACTTTGAAATGGAGTTAGACCAATGGAATTATTACCCAATATGAAAAATTATGGAATGAAGAAGAAATTCTCAATTATTTTTTATTCCATTAAAAGTTATCTAGTTTCTGGTTTTCATATTCCCAATATTTTTTATTCTCAGCCTTGGGGCGTTTTGGTTTTTGATATTCTTTTGGCATTATCTTAGATTACGTAGTTAGATACTGCATATTATTGTTTTGTGTTTGATATATTTTATATGGTATATTTGGTACGGTAATCATGGGATAGCTTCCTTTTGTTAGATCTTTTAAGACGAATGATACTTTATTTATCAAAAATATATAATTGTGCCAAAGAAAATTAAACATTCTCTATGATCCACCACTCAACCTATGTCGGAAATATTGTGACATGCAAATGTTAGAATTTTATTATTCCTAAATCTAATAGCGGATCTTTCATGGTACATATCTTTCAAAAAAAATTCAAATTTTAATTATTTACAACATAATCAATAGAGATAATTACTCTCAGAACCACATGGTATAGTCAAATAGATTCTGAGAATCCTGTAGTTTCCCTACTAATTGCTGAGTTCTTGTAGTTTGGCTATTATTATACATTCCGGTCCTTAGGCCGGAATCGACAATTTTTCTGGCGAACTTTGTACCTGAAATGTCTAAAATGCCCCTTACACAAAAAGAAAAAAAAATATCTGTCCGGCCATCTGCCGCCTGGAAAGCCTCTCCTCCCTCACTCTCACCGACTAGAATGCATCACCGGCATGATCCCACCCTGCGTCGCCTCGCTCCCTTTCCTTCGCGTCCTGAACCTCGATGGTAACCGCCTCACAGGCGTCATCCCCACCGACATCGGCCGACTCCATCAGCTCACCGTCCTCAACCTCGGTGACAACCTCATCTGCGGAAGGATTCGCCTGTGGCTGGCCAATTTATCCAGCCTGACGCACCTCGACCTCGAGAGAAACAGAATCTCGGGGCGGTTACCGGGAGATCTTCACCAGCTCAGGATGCTTAGCCGCGCGCTCCTCGGCAAGAACAACCTCCACGGCGGCATCCCGAACTCCATCTGGTGAATGTACCATCTCTCGGACCTGGAACTCTCCAAGAATCACCTCTTAGGCGCGATCCCGGCGTCCCTAGGGAAGATGCCGGTGCTGGCGACGCATTTCGTCTAATTACCGAACGTTGAGGGTCTCGTTATATTTTTTTTTCTGGGAGGCTTAATTAATCTTAACATGCCACTGATACCAAGAGATCAAGAACCCAAATCTAAATCCATTCTATTATATGATATCGAAATTTCAGGGACGGACAATATGTAAAGAATTCCAAAAAAATATCGACTTATTTAATCAGCAAAGGCCAGCGCCTCCTTTTCTGGTTCGAGAATTTTTTTTCTTTTTAATTCGCATATCTACTCAGACAATAACTTGCCTTTCCCGTGGGGACAGTTGCAACCGTATGTTGTCAACTTTAATTCATGTTTTCCTCTTTGTCAAAGTATGTGACTTTGGAACGGAGATTTGGATGCTAGAAGATCCACAAAATAAAATTTCCTTTATTGTTCCTGCACGATGTCATAAATTTGTGCGCCGTCCAGGAAAATATTGTTGTTGTAATAAAGATCTGTATGTTCATTGCAATTTAGAACAGAGTGTTGCCATAATTATTTTAGGCTCTAAGAGAAGTTTAGTTGACGGAAATATTACAAATGAAGTTGATTGAAGTAATAATTTTTTTGATTCATTCAAGAAAATATTAGTTTCGAATATTACGAATGGAAAAACATCAATAAAGAAACTACTTTAAAAATAGGATACGATGGTTGTCGATTATGAGTTATAGTGATTTGTCCTAAAAATATGCGACATATTAAATGTCACATCGACTTATATCCAAACCGAAAACCTGTATATTACAACAACAGAAAATAGAAGCTACATGATGAAGATAAGAAAAGATATTGACTATTTTAGCTTTAATTTCACCAGTAGCTGAGGTCCCATCTATTTTACTGAAAATTTAATAGGGGAGCTTCTTGCTCCAGATTTGGCCACAAATTTGAAGGAACTTACAGTAAACAACCGTTAAAATAGGCCCGTCATGTGTTAGCTTTTTTGGGCCCAATAATACATCAGTTAATGTTGGAACTTCAACTTATACTGCACTAGAAAGTAGCATCATTCTATTAATCTAGGTAAGTAAAAGCAATCTAATTAGTTGATTTATGGGCGGTGAATCAATTTCTTTCGCCAAGTCATTGATTATGTGAAAATGCCACTTGAAAGAAACAGTTAAAAATGCTACTAATGTTGGACCAATGTATCTTTATGTGCCCACTAAATTACCTTTTTAGGAAATTAAAAAATATTAATTCAAGTTTGAATCGACCCGTAGTCACTTCACATTGAGGCTGAAATTAATGGTTTGTAATTGCTTGGCAACGTACATCTTTCTGTTTAAAGCGCCTCAAAGTTCAGTATGCGTCCTTGTATGAAATATCTTCCCATAATCAAAATTAGACGGATAACGAGATATTTGCCTCTCTCTGAATCACACCCACACCCTTTCCTGACCAATGTCGACTTATTTACTTCTTCCAATTTCCCAAATCAACGTGGCAGGAGCAATTAAAACCTCCAACAACCTCGCTGTCCCAAGTAACAAAAAAATCAAACTTGCCATTAATTTATCTCTGTATTAATATACCCATCTCGGGCCTCTAACTTCATTCTCCAATTGAGAGTTCCAAGTACTAACAAAAAGAAAACGAAAATGGCCAACATTGTGTACACTTTCACTACCATCTTGCTAGTTCAGCTAGTCCTCGTACTTGAAATTGGTTCAGTGTCCGGTGAAATCCCCGCGATCATCGTGTTCGGAGACTCGACGGTTGACGCGGGGAACAACAACTTCATCCCGACTGTGGCTCGGAGCAATTTCGAGCCGTATGGCCGTGACCTGAAAGGAGGGAAGCCAACAGGGAGGTTCTCCAACGGTAGAATTGCACCTGATTTTATCTCCGAGGCTATGGGGCTCAAGCCGATGATACCGGCCTACTTGGATCCCGCTTATAATATATCCGATTTCGCGGTTGGCGTTACGTTTGCATCAGCCGCAACTGGGTTTGATAATGCCACTTCCGATGTCCTCGTAAGGACCCGACTGTGCTCGACTTTAGAAGTCATTTCATAGCATTGAAACTAATGTATTTTTTGCTACTATTTGCAGTCAGTGATACCACTATGGAAAGAGCTGGAATATTACAAAGAATACCAAAAGAAGCTCAAAACCTACTTGGGAGAGGAAAAGGCCAGCCAAACAATAACACAGGCTCTCTACCTAATAAGCTGCGGAACCAACGACTTCCTCGAGAACTACTTCGTCCTCCCCCGCCGGTCGTCCCAGTACACAGTCTCCCAGTACGAGGACTTCCTCGTCGGAATAGCCCACAGCTTCGTCTCGGAGCTCTACCGCCTCGGAGCCAGGAAGATTTCCCTCGGAGGGTTGGCTCCGATGGGGTGCATGCCATTGGAGAGGACCACCAACTTCATGGGCGGAAGGGACTGCATCGACAGTTACAACGTTGTGGCCGTCAACTTCAACAGGAAGCTGAGTAACATGGTGATGAAAGTCAACTCTGAGCTTCCCGGGGTCAACTTGGTCTTCTCGAATCCGTACGCCCTGATGTTGAGTATCATAAAGAAGCCTTCGTTATATGGTACGTGATTTTCGTGACATGTGATTGATCAATTCGGCATTTTTTGGTGCTACTTTCTCTCGCACTTATGTGGACGTGGGTAACGTAAAGTTGAAATCTATGGTCATAAGGATCACACTAATCATATGATACTATTAATGAAAAAGTAGTCGATGTGACTTGATACATATAATTTTTTTAACATAATGTTATGCCTTATTAGGTATAGTTAATCTCTTATAAATTGATCAATGGTGTAAACATGGTGGCTTGATATATAAAAATTATCATAAAATTAAGTTTTAAGTTTTGGTGCCAATACCTATGTTATAGGATGTTTAGGGACACGTTTGCATTTGGTTGATTGGAAAGCTCTTCACATGTTTTCCGCTTATTGGTCAAAGAATACATGGTCAAAAGGTGCTTTTTCCCAACCGGTTATCATAAATATGAAGGGGTTTAATTTTTCTTAGCTAAATTTTAAACCTATTAGGCATTTGAATCCTCAAAGTTCGTCAAATGATTTTATGTCTTGTGTTGTTAAGTTAAATATATGTTTATCCAAAATTTAATTACGACCAACTAATTCAAATTTTCAACGGTTCAAATTCTCGAATTTTTTATTTAAGTTACAATAGTGCTATGATCACATTTGGATCTTTATCTAGTCGTGTACTAAATCGTGATTAGTTTGCTATGATCATATTTCCACAACAGGAGAACACGCATTAAATTAACTAACAACCAATTATTGCTCACTCCAATTAATGTGCAGGATTCGATGTGACCTCAACTGCGTGCTGCGCCACTGGGATGTTCGAGATGGGCTACGCCTGTGACCGCAACAATCCATTTACATGCACAAACGCAGATAAATATGTGTTTTGGGACTCATTCCACCCAACCCAGAAGACCAATCAAATCGCCGCCAATTATTTGGTCAAACACGTATTGAACAAGTTCGTGTGAACCTCCTACTATCTCTGTTATAGTTACTAGTAACATAATGTTTTTTTTGGTGGAAACTAGTGCCATATGTTTGTTTTCTAGCTAGTAGCAAAAAAAAAATATATATATATATATCTAGCTTATTTATTATATATGTGTGTGAGCTTTTGATATAGTTATTTTGAGTTGTCTTTACGGGTTTTGTGTCGAATCTTTCATACAGATACAAGACTGCAATCGCAGCATTCGTCAAAATCTAATGCGGTTAATCGCTTCCGGGGTTCGTATTATTCGCTTCATATCCTGTAATAATAGTGGGAATGAACGAGGGGTGAAAAAGTTAATACATGATATCGTGGTTAAAAAATCAATAATTCAAATATATTTTTTCATCATATAATTACTCTAAACAAGACCTCGGGGAATACACGTTTTTTTACCATAAATCTTTCAGAAAAAATAAAAAACAAATAATAAATTACATAGGATATATCATAAAATTATCGCAAGATAAAATTCAAACAATTAAGTAAAATTTTCCGATTTGTTTTCTAACAAGTAGCCAATTACAAGTGGTGTCTTATTCCGACAGAACGAGAATTTCCAGGGAATTTCGACCTCGGAGTCGCCTCGCGTGTAGCAAGTTCCTTTGAATAAAGCTAAACTCCATTTTTTAGTAAATAACAAATTGAAGTTTATCACTAGGTGTTATTATGCTTGGCCCGTTATATATTTCCTAGGCCTCCAATCAGCACTCGCCACGACATCACTAGTTTGACTGATTCTCCTAGCGTTTGGACAAGTCTGAATTTACCTCCTAAAATATTTTTATCTTCAAATACGTATGGTCATCAATTTGACTAAACCAATTTGAATTTGTTCTTCTTAATTAATTAAATAATATTATTGTAAGAAATTAGGTAGTTGCACTCAAAAAGAAAGATTGCAACATTGATCCATTTCACCACTAAATCTTATTGCATCACTTTTTTTTTTAACATTAAAATTCGCCAACCTCATCGTTCTTGTATGATTTTTAACTTCTGATGTGTTTAAAATCCAGTATTGTCAATTTATATTTAAGAGACGATGCATATAACAAATTTTTTTAACTCTTAAAACTTAACACAAAACTTCCTTAAAAAAATATAAATCTATTACTACTTCAATTTCCCTTGAAATAATTCCTTTATTTTCCTCCAAACAAGAATTTTCTTTTCAAAACTAGAGCTATACGGCAAACACTTAGATCAACTAGAGAGACTTAGCTAAGAAGATTCGAGTTCGAGCCTTAGGAACACATTAACGTTAAATACTTGTTGAAAATTTTTTGTCACATTTCAAATATTTAATCCCGTCTCGAACTGGAATTAATCAGCATAGTACTATCGAAATACTAATTGGTCTTGGAAAAAAAAACTAGAGTTCTCCCAATTTAATTTTAATTTATTTTTCTTGGGTGAGAAGTGGTCTCCCAAAATTGAAGTCCCGCGGAATTTACACGCCAACTCGGTATTAAACCCCAGCAAAGAAATATTCAACCCCCACCACCACCAACCTTGATAACTCTGAGAAGAGAAGAAACTTTTTTATAAAAAAAAAAACCAAAACGAAACACATAATATTACCAAACACAGACAAAACCCTTCCAACCCAACCCAACCACACCAAACCCAAAAAAATTAAAACACACTTCAACCCCCCAACTAACCACCACAAAAAAATAATAATAATGAAGAACCCCTACAAGAGAGGAGGCAAGGTCCACCCTTCCCCACCTCCCGACCACTTCCTGTCCCTCCTCCCCGCCGCCATCCTCTCCCTCGCCGCCTCCCTCTCCCCCGATGACCGCCAAGTCCTCGCCTACCTCGTCGCCTGCCCCAACTACAAGCCCGCCGGAGGAGGAGGAGGAGGCGACCGCTGTGGGGACCACGGGCCCAGCTTCGGCTGCGACTGCTTCCGCTGCTACATGAGCTATTGGGTGAGGTGGGACGCGTCCCCTAACCGCCAGCTGATCCACGAGATCATCGAGGCCTACGAGGAGGACCAGCTCGCGGCGGTGGAGGAGAAGAAGAAGGGGAAGAAGAAGAAGAGAGGTAAGAGGTCGGTCGCCGGAGATATCGTCAAGGGTAGTAGTTCCGGTGAGGTGGTGGTGGGGCCGGTGGGTTGTTCCGGCGTGGGTCCGGGCGAGGAGGACGAGGAGGAGAAAGGCGTTGACCAGCTGGTGGGCGAGGAGGTAGAGAACAAGGGAACTGTGAGGAAGGTTGTTGGGTTCTTAGGAGAGAAAATCTGGGGGTTTTGGGGTAGGGACTGAATTAATTAATTTGTAATTTGTAATTGTTTGTATTAATTAATAATCTCGAAAATATGCATCCCCACTATGTAATATTCTTTCCGGGTGCAAATTTTTGTTTTCTCACCCATAAAACTCTCTGGGTGTTGGATGTTGATTAAATGATTAGTCATTTCCAAATGCATTATCGTACTAGCTAATTTTGTTAAGAAATTCTGCGAAACTAGAGACTGTCGATTTATAACAATTAGAGTAAGAATTTAGATGATTTAGTTTTTTAATATTATTTTAGGGTGTCAAATGTGAATAATTTGTAACGACAATACTCGATTATATGCCCTTCAAAAAAAATACTCGATTATATGATTAAAAAGTAAGATTCTATGTATGATGATGCTTAGTTTTTTTTTGGGATATGCTGTTGCTTAGCTAGTAAGCTAATAGCCGTGCACTTATGGATGGATTGCTGATACGGTTCTCGTTATCGGGAACTCTTGTTTAGGTAGCAAGGAAGGAAGGTGGGAGTGTAGTAAAGCGAAATAAGTGCAACAAAATTCATTTCTATCTATGTCTTCGGATCTTATCAAAATTTGGAAATTAAATTTGTTTGAACGAGAATAATACTATAATAGATCATCTTCCGAAAGATTCTCATGTTCTATCACTCTCTTTAAAAAACAGCCCAAAAAATTCTTTACTATCCACAAGCACATCAAAGAATCAGAAAACTTTCGATCGATATCTTCAAAATTGGGCGTTCTATAAACCGGATGCAATTCCATTTAGAATATCCAGAATCGGCTGGAACGAAATGGACAAGTACTGTTGGTGTGAAAAATTATACGAGTGGGACGGTACATACTTAGATTGTAGCTAGTTGGGTGCTTGGAATCGATACATAATAACATATAATCTTAGATTTAGTCGATAAAATTTGGGTAGGCTTCAGCTAGTTAACATTATCGATAATTGTGATGACTTATTCGCCGAATGCCAAAAAAGTAGCTGAATAGCTCGACATTGATGAATATTTTGTGGACTAATTAATCATGCTTAGTCCGCATAGGACTCGGATAACTTGTTGCAATCATTATTGTAACCCGCTGGTCCGACCGCGGGGATTTTCTGATAAGTTTAATTTATTAACATTAATATTTACAATTTATTTAACGTGGAATTTTTTTTACAAGATTACAATCCCGGAGATTTAAAAAATGGTATGCAATTATGTGCCGAAATTTAGAGTAGGAATTAGAGAGAATGTAAAATTTGGTATATAGTTTTTCTAGTCATGTGCGGCTTAAAGGTAGATTGTAAATACCCGGAAAATATGTGAAATAATTTATGGCCAAAATGTTCAAGCATAATTAAAGAGACCAGACAAAACAAAGATCCTTCATATAATTAAGGGGAAAAAGACCGTATGTATCACGTGAATAAGCTTATTAAATTCTCACCAAAAAAAATTAATAAACTTATTAAATTTTTACCAACAATTATTTATATCAATTGATAATTAATTATTCTATTTTAATTTTATTATATTGAATTCGAGTTATTAAAATGAAAAATGTTCGGCGCTGTGCACTTGGCGGGTCCGGCTGTTTCCCTCCTTCCCCATGTCTTAATCCATACCATTACCACAAAATTTTAAGTTCTTTCGAATTGGTTTTAGTACCTATTTATGGGCTATTGTCCCCCTGGCAACTATATCCGGAAGATTCGTCCTGTTTGCTTTTGAATTTTTTTGAACCAGATGACTTGACATCTTCCAGATAAGTGCCACGTCATAGGATGGTTCTGAATTTGGATAATGCAAAGAATATGCAATGGATTATTTGTGAATTATTATTGTGTCAACAATGTCTATTCATTATCAATGGAACCTTGATTGCCAATGAATAAAAACCTTACTTTTCACAGGGACACTGAAATATTTCAGAGGCAATATAAAACATTCTTCAACCACTTTTTGTCAAAGATAAAAGCTCGTAATATATAAGAAGTGTGAGATTTGATGCATTTTTATCCGAGTACACAAAAGAATGGTTTAAATAATAAGATATTTAGATTTCCTTACTGCTATATTGGAATAATTTCAGGGGGAAAATTATTCCAGTTCTCACTTTCTAGGAGTTTTCAAACAGGTTGTTAATAATGTTATAGAGTGTGAAATGATATTTAGTCTAATAGCACACTATGTATAATAATGGTGTAAAAATTTATTTTGAAAGAATGTCTTAGAATCGAACCGTATAAATGAAAGATACATCGCTGAAAGACTCACTCATAAAAAATAATTGGACAAATTGTCCTCAGCCCCCTAGAGTTTGCCAAAATTACTGTTTCAACCCCTCCTGTTTCGAAATTAAAACTTTGGCTCCCTAATTTACTTTTATTGAACTCTAAGGCCCCTCGCTGATGTCATCATACCATTTTTTATTTTTAATCAAGGAAATGACTATTGTACCCTTATATTTAAATATATAAAAAATATATTCGATCATCTCGTCTTCTCCGGTTGTCCCTTCCTCGTCACCCCGCTCGGCGACTCCCTCACCGACTCCGGCCACCAGACGCTGCTCCTCTCTAGCTCTGGCCCCTGCCAGCACCACCGCCTCGTGTCCGGCCAGCACCGCCAGCCTATCGAGGCGTGCCCCACCAATGCCGTCGACCATATGCTCTGCGAGGACCCCTGCCGGAACAGCCAGCTCAGCTGCCACATGAAGTTCTACCGCGAGCAACACTGCCCCAGCCCCGCCGACACCCCTCTTTGCCTCGTCCCCCTTCCTGACGGTTACAAGATCCCCGTCCCCTGGCCCCACAGCCTCCGCAAGGAGAGGTGATGAGGAAGGAACGACCGGAGAAGACAAGATCTGGATTTTTTTGGGTTGATCGGAAAAAAAATTATCGCCGGAACAAACGACCGGAGATGTCAGGATTACCGGAGAAGATGACCGGACATATTTGCTTTATTTTTTATTTAACTATAAGGGTATAATAGTTATTTTCTTGATTAAAAAATAAAAAGCGTATGATGACATCAGCGAGGGTCGTAGAGTTCAATAAAAACAAACTAGGGAGCTAAAGTTTCGATTTCGAAACAAGAGGGGCTGGAATAATAATTTTGGCAAATCCCAGGGGGCTGAGGATAATTTGCCCAAAATAATTCTAAATAATAGAGATTTACCAAAACAAAATCTTAGTACCGAGTGATTAATTAACAAGGTACTACTAATAAAATAAAAGATTTAAATAGCAAAGTATTTAACTGCTGTTTGAAATGTACAATTATGATCTTGAACTCTTACATTTTTTTGAGGGGAAACTCTTACATTGGGATGGCATAAAGTGACCGGGTCCTCTGAATTGGATTCAGTCCTGGACTCATCTTTTTGTCCAGGCCCGTACTGATTTTTATTGCAGCCGTCAGATGAGTCCAAATAAATTAAACGCTGATCTGACGGATAAAAATCTAACGGGGTATTTTCGTCCTTCTATCACCAACCTCTACTCCCTCATTCTCTCTCTCTCTTCCTCCCCTAAAAAAAACTCTCTTCTAAACCTAAACCCGACCGGGGGAGATTTGGGGGGGACAAAGATAGTCCCCAAGTTTGGGGACTAAAGGAGATGGGGTGGCAGGCTAGATATTAATAAGCTTTTTAAGGGTAATTTTGGAAAACTACTCTTCACTAAAATATGAGAAAATTAAAAAAACGGAGATAAAAAAAAGGCAGAATTAACCACCAGTAATCGTGGAAGACTTTTTAACTTCCTTTAAAGAAGGACTCTTTACCTTACCAATAACAATAGCAAAAACCCTACCAGCCACTTTATCAATAAACTGAATTCTCCTATAACCAAAAATCCATTGGAGGCCTTTCAAAGTTACCGGAAAAAAACTTGAGCATATTATTCTAATATTTTTATCATTGTACGCAAATTCAATTACACATACTTCTACTTCTCTCCTCTGTTGAAGGTACGTGTATTTTATTTTTTTACCAAACCTTCTTCGTCTACGATAAGCTCCAATTTTTAAGGCAGTTTAGATCTGTATTTAATCATGGGGCTCTTGAACGTTGATATTGGTTTTACCCTTTGTCGTTATTAGTTGTTCCCTTTATATATTTTGTTTTATAGTCGGAGTCAAATACAGCTTTGTTGAAAGGTAAGTTTGCCTGATATCTAGATTTTGGTTTGTACCAATATATAAATAATGAAGGTACGTTTGGCTTATTTATTTGAAACTCTATTTCGTTAACATATTAATTGAATTTGTTTTTCACCCCACTTTTAGTGCTAATAGATTTCAGATTTGTTGATAATGGTTTTATTTGTAAGTATTATTGATTTTGAGCTATATTAATATTGGTTTCGAGCTCTTTTGAGATTGGTTTACACTTGAATTTATTCTGATTTTGACCTGACTTGATATTGGTTTACAGCTTTATTGATAATAGTTTGTAGCTTAACTGATATTAGTTTTTGACTGTACAGATGTTGGTTTTCATCTTTATCATTATTGGTTTGTACCTTTTGTGATATTGGTTTAAACCTGCAGTGATATTAGTTTTATTGATTTAGATTTTATCACGAACGTGTTTTTGGTTTTGAGGTATATTAATATTGGTTTGTAGCTTAACTGATATTGGTTTGTAGCTTAACTGATATTAGTTTTTATCTGTATAGATGTTGGTTCCCATCATTATTAATATTAGTTTGGATCTATGAAGATATTGGTTTATATCTGCAGTGATATTGGTTTTATTGATACAGGGTTAATCCCGAAGCTTTTTTGGTTTTGAGGTATATTAATATTTGTTTTGAGTTGTATTGAGATTGGTTTACACCAGAATTGTTTGTGGTTTTGAATTGACTTGATATTGGTTTACAGCTTTATTGATAATAGTTTGTAGCTTAACTGATATTAGTTTTTATCTGTATAGATGTTGGTTCCCATCATTTTTAATATTGGTTTGGATATATGAAGATATTAGTTTATACCTGCAGTGATATTGGTTTTATTGATACAGGGTTAATCCCGAAGTTTTTTTGGTTTTGAGGTATATTAATATTTGTTTTGAGTTGTATTGAGATTGGTTTACACCAGAATTATTTGTGGTTTTGAATTGACTTGATATTGGTTTACAGCTTTATTGATAATGGTTTGTCGCTTAACTGATATTGGTTTTTATCTGTATAGATGTTGGTTTTCATCATTATTAATATTGGTTTGTATCTTTTATGATATTGGTTTATACCTGCAGTGATATTGGTTTTAGCTTGTATAAATAAACAAGTGATATTGGTTTAAATATTATTCAGAACGAAGCATGGATGAAATAATCGATGGTGAAGATTGTCAATATGACGATTGTAATCAAGAAACTGGAGGTATCATACCGTAATTGATCATAGTTTTCAACTTAATCATAGTTTTCAAATATAGATTTTCCACTTTAACAATAGTGGCTTGTAGCTTCTGTGATGTTCGTTTGTAGCCTTATTGAAATTGTTTAAATTAAAAAGTGATATTAAAAAGTGATATTAAACAGTGATATTGGTTTATACCTGCAGTGATATTGGTTTTATTGATACTGGATTTATCCCGATGCTTTTTTGGTTTTGAGGTTTATTAATATTGGTTTTTAGTTGTATTGAAATTGGTTTGCACCAAAAATGTTTGTGGTTTTGAATTGACTTGATATTGGTTAATAGCTTTATTGATAATGGTTTGTATCTTAACTGATATTGATTTTTATCTGTATAGATGTTAGTTTTTATCATTATTAATATTGGTTTGTATCTATTGTGATATTGGTTTATACCTGCTGTGATATTGGTTTACAGCTTTTGTGAATTTGGTAAATACCTGCAGTGTTATTGGTTTTAATTTTTTAAATATTGATTTTCCACTATAACAATAGTTTTTGGAAGCTTGTGCGATATTCGTTTGTAGCATTATTGAAATTGTTTAAATTAAAAAGTGATATTTGTTTAAACATCGATAACTTGAATTAGTGCATCGTTACTTTATTTGTTGTCATCTTTTTAATAAATATTTTAATATTTCTGTTACAAAGTGCACCAACGCCTCAAGCATACCAAGATGATTATGTCCAACCAGCATCCAAAGCATGGGGTAAATGCATAAAAAAATGCGCAAATCCAAACAAGTCAAGAAAGAGATTGAAAAGCAGCAATGAGCTTGGTCGGTAAAAAGCAATGGCAAAGCATCAGAAGACAAAACAGAAGCAACAAAGCATTAATACTGACGTCTCGAACCAGCAGATAATAGAAGAAAAAATTGGCATGGACATTGATTTGAATCGACCACTAAACTATTTTTAAACTTTGAATGTTGTAAAGAACAAAAGATTATGAACAAGTTAAGTTATGTCATTTATTTAAATTTAAACCTCAGGTTATTATCAATCTTGGTACAGCGAAAAACCTATATCTCCATACGTCATGCTTAATTTGATATTAAGTAAACCAATATCTGTACATATGCAAACCAAAATCAAAATATACACAAACCAATATGTATTCCGGGTCAAACCAATATCATAGAAGGTTAAACCAAATATCAATAAAGAGTACGACTAATATCAGAAAGTACTCAAACCAATATCAAAACAGAAGTAAACCTAAGACCAATATATGCTTAAACCCAATAACTAACTTAATGCCGCATGAAACCAATAGAAGCACATACTCGTTAGGTTGACATAGACTTGAATCAACCACTAAACCAGTTGTGAACCAAAATCTGTACATATGCAAACCAATAACAGCGCAGGTTCGAACCCACGATAATACAGACTAAAACTAATATCAGCAAATGTTGAAACCAATAACATAGGAGGTTCAAACCAATATCAATACAGAGCGCGACCAATATTAGAATGCACTCAAACCAATAACAATATAGACTTAAACCTAATAACCGTACATAATGAATCCAATATCAGAGTACATACTCGTTGTGTTGAAAAAATAGGTTAAAACCAACGTCAATGAACATGATAATCAGGCGGCCCATTCAAGTTTGAAACAAGTCAGAAAGAACCTAAAATCAAGTTTGAAACAAGTCAGAAATATCACTTATCATACAAAACAACGTCCCCACCAAAGAACCTAAACAAGTCTGAAACAAATCCGATTTCTAACCGAAAAGTTGCTACAATATAAGTTAAAATATATGGCAAGACCTCTATCCCTTAGACGACTTCCTTGATCTAGTATAAACCCTTTTCCTTCTTCCTTCATCCCACCGCAAAGCTTGAGTCAATACAGTCGGCAGCAGCAAATTATCTGGCTGTGCTATAAGTTCAACACAAACATTTTTTTGAACACTACCAACACATTGGAATTAGACCAATCCAATTCAGGGAAATCATGATCTACCCAAAAATGTGTGTAGTGCTCCACAAATTTGCATGCGAAAATTCCACAACTAAAACTGTCCGGTTGTTTCGGACAATTATGTAGGACTTTCCATTCAAAATCCATACCATCATAACCTTTGATTTTTGCCATGAAAGGAGCAATGTAATCTTGTATCCTTAACCCAATACTTGACAAGATAACAGCCTTATCGTCTCCAACATCCATACTGTCCAAAATGTAACACCCTTTTGACAATGTGTCAATGACAAAGACACTGAAGTGTCGATCATCACAATATGGAAAGATCCACTGCAACCAAAAAGCCCAAAAAATACATTCATCAACATGACCTTTGTGTTAGAAAGATACTGATGTACAAAATTCAGTCAAAATGGAAAACCAAGTATCACCGACTTACATATAGAATTTCAGAGACATAGCTCATGGCATACGGATATGACAATTCAACAGTACGTCGTAATTTATCGCAGATCACTTTCCTTACTTCCTCGGCTTGTTGAGTTCCAACATCAGGAAATACGAACCTTAAAATTGTCCCATACAGTAGAACAACGAGATGATGCATGTCAAAGAGATATTGAAATTGCTTCGTTCTGGATAAGATTTATACCAATGTCACTTTTTAATTAAAAAATTTTCAATAAGGGTACAAACGCACATTAGAGAAGCTAAAAAACACGATTGTTGAAGCGAGAAATCTATATTTGAAAAGCTTAAGCCAATATCATAGCAGGTTAAAACCAATATCACAAAAGGTACAAACCAATATTAATAATGCTGAAAACTAACATCTATAAAGATAAAAACCAATATCAGTTAAGCTATCAACCATTATCAATAAAGCTGTAAACCAATATCAACTCAGTTAAAAATCACAATCAATTCAGGAGCGAACCAATCTCAATACAACTCAAAACCAATATTAATATACCTCAAAATCGAAAACACATCGGGATAAAACAGGTATCCATAAAACCAATATCACTGCAGGTTTAAACCAGTATCACTAAAGGTACAAAATAATTTTAATAAAGATGAAAACCAACATCTATACAGTCAAAAAATAATATCCGTTAAGCTACAAACTATTTATCAATAAAGCTGTAAACCAATATCAAGTCAGGTCATAACAAGAATAAATTCAGGTGTAAACCAATCTCAAAAGGGCTCAATATTAAATTGTCCCCTATAGTATAGAACAACCAGATGATGAATGTCAAAGAGACAGGAATTTTAGTTCAACGTAAACTTGCATACGCAAATCACTATCAACACATACTATAACCAATATAAATACTGGTTTAGACCGATATCAATACAGACTAACACTAAAATCAACATCAATTCAGCGGATAACCAATGTCAATAATGACTTAAATCAATATCAATTCAGCAGATAACCAATATCAATACCAATTGCAACTAATATGAACAAAATATCGCATATTAAATTATTAGTTTAGTGTAACTTATGAAGCAATAAGAAAATACTAACAATAGTTTCGATAGGGAACACAATGCGATCAATATGTTGGTTCATATTATGAGCCCGTGTTGCAAGCCTGCGTGAATACACATCAACAACCACCGAAGAAACCCATTTCCTCCCATGAAGGGTTACAACGTCTTTCCGCATCACATACGATGTCTGGTCAAAAATCATTAGCTCTCCACTGAAAAGTAAAAAAAAAATACTACAGTATAAGAACCCTTGTTGCCTGAAAAAGGTAACTACCAAATATTATCATTAAAGTCATTGTTATAACTACTAAATAAGAAATGACTTACGGTAATTCTTTTGCTTTTGATCTATCATTTGCATAGTTGGACAGAATGTTCTTTTGTGCAACCATCAAAGATTGATAACAAGCCTTGGCAGCCTCCACCTTATCAGGTGTTATGTCAAAGTCACGAGTGAACTGTGTGGCTGGTGCACTGACGAAATTGCTATGATCCATAATCTGAAAATCATCATCATCATCCGCAATGTCTGCCCGCTGACCCCCTTTCGGTAAACAAAGTTACTTCCTCTTCTTTGGATTAGGATTCGTAAATGGAGTCCTCAAAACGTGGCTCACTCTCGTCCGTCTCTTAGGATCCACCACTTTGGTTTCAGCCTCTACCACAGACAAATTCTTGGAGCCATCAGTACTAGTGCCCGCGAGCTTATCTGCAAATGCAGCAACTTCAGCAAAGAAACTTGTATCACCACTTTGATTTATCAAAAGGCTAGATGTGTTGGCCAACTCCAATAAATCTGTTGTCGCACATGGAACAAGAGACCACTTGTCATGAGGTTCAATGTTCTCTACTCCAATAACCTCCTCCTCATCTTCAGGAACAATGTTCTTCTTTGTCTTTTTATTCACGGCCTCATTTTCATCCTCTAGGGCCTTATCATCCTCCTCGATTACATTTTCCTCGTTGTCTGAAAAATCATTCAGGCCATCCTATCATACAAATAAAAAGGAACGATTACAGCATCAGATGAAATGCATACAATATCAGTATCAATACAGATTTAAACAAATACCAGTACAGGCTCAAACCAGTATCGATACAGAATTAAACCAATATCAGTACAGATTTAAACCATAAACAATACAAAGCTAAACCAATAACAATACATACGTTAACCAATATCAGTATGGACTGAAACTAATAACAAAATAAATTAAAACCAATAACCGTACATAATGAAATCAATACATATACATGTCCAAACCGATATCACTACAGACCTAAACTAATAACAACACAGAGCTAAACCAAATAAGAATACATACGTTTACCTATATCAGTATAGGCTTAAACCAATGACACAATAGACTGAAACCATTATCAATACATAATTCAATATCGACTAATGTGTAAACAATGAATATATACAATACAAAACTGAAACCTAATTTACTCCAATATCAATACCAAAAAAAATCAATTTAAGAGAAAGCTAATAATAAAGGGAAATGAGGTTTAAACTCAAAAAGTCGTTCACCCTTCCATGCGGTTCAATGTTCCCTACTACAATATCCTTATCCTTATCTTCAGGAACAATGTTCTTCTTTGTCTTTTTATTCACGGGCTCGGTTTTATCATCCTCCTCAAATAACTTTTCCTCGTTGTCTGAAAAGTCATTCCGCCCATCCTATCATACAACAAGAAGGAATGATTAAAGCATCAGATGAAATACATACAATATCAGTATCAATACAGTTTTAAACCAATATCAATACAAGCTTAAACCGAATAATAGTACGTAATGAAACCAATATCTGTACATGTCCAAACCAATATTACTACAGACCAGACCAATAACAAAAAATAGCTAAACCAATAACAATACATACGTTAACCAATATCAGTATAGAATGAAACCAATGACACTATACACTAAAACTAATAACCGTACATAATACAACACTAAAACCAATATCAGTACAGGCTCAAATCAATATCAGTACAGATTTAAACCAAATATCAGTACAGGCTCAAACCTAGATCACTACATACCTAAATCAATAACAAAACAGAGTAAATTATTAACAAAACATACGTTAACCAATATCAGTATAGAATAAAACCAATGACACTATACACTAAAACTAATAACCGTACATAATACAGCACAAAAATTGAGATTGAATTTACTCCAATATCAATCCCAAAAAACTCAATATAAGATCAAGCTAATAATAAAGGGAAATGAGGTTCAAACTCACAAAGTCGTTCACCCTTCCATCTCCTTTGTCATCATTCCCCTCCTCATCCCTGTCTTCATCATCCGTCTCCAGGATGCTCTCTTTCTTCATTCTCAGTCTATCCTCGATAAGTAATTTGACCACATTAATCGAATCGTCTAAAGCTTTTCTCTTTTCATCTAAAGCATCTCATTCACGTAGGAGGCCGAAATGACTTGCATATAACTACAAATCATAAAAGGAAACATAATTTCAGCCTTCATTAATAATAAATCAGATCAAGTAGAAAAACAAATTATTAAGTACCTGGTTCAAAGACATATTGCGATAATCAGTGCCGGCGGTGGCACTCGAAGAAGCACGATAAATCTTTTTGCTTTTGTATTTCTTGAAATAGTCTAACAAAGCATGGATATTGCAGCCCATTTTCACGAGTGTGCTGGTCTTAAAACACTCCAAACATCTCTCAAACTTAACATTCATACTATGAGCCACGAAATTTGGCCAATCATGTCTTGAAACCTGAGAGAGTTGTTCAAAATAAAACCAATATCTCACTGATATGACCGACGAAGTTGGTGGCATGAGAAACACGGCTACAGCATATAGAAGGTAAACTGTAGCCCAGTCATAATCACTCAACTCATTCTTCCCTTTCCTATATAATGCCTCCTCTAGCTTCTTCACCTTCAGAAAATTTTTATCGGTTGGCTCCAAACGCAATCTTGTAGCTCCTGTCTTAAACTTAACCTTTTCAACCGGAGTCAGCTTCTTTGCAAAAAAGATTTTCTCATTCCCAAATTCCAGCCCGTAAATTCTTGTAACATGCTCAGCAGATAAAACAACCTTCTGCTTGACTTTACAAAATTTAACCACTTCCATCATGTCAATCGGATCAGGATCCTGGACAGTCAAATCCAAAAGAAAGCCAAAGCCAGTATTTCTAATAAACCCATTTCTTTGATCCTTGGAAGCTTGTGAGGTTTGCTTATGCAAATACTCATTCACGTTTATTATCTTGCTGGGCTTGCAAAATATCACACAACTCTAACAATAACAAAAACACAGCTTTTATCAAGAACCAATATGATAATATATCATTGAAAGTAATGAACTTCAAAACCAATATCTAAACAGCTGAAAACTAATATCAAATCAGCTACAAACCAATATCATCACATCATCTAAACAGATATCAATAAAGGTTCAAACGTATATCAACAACAGCGGAATACAAAATATCATCTCTTATTTTCGGAATCAGAATACCTTAATCTTCATCGATCCAATGTCAGTACATCCAATGTACAACATTCAACCTACAAACAAATTAAAAAATAGTACCTTTTCCTTCTAAGGTTCAACCTTCGGCTTCATCTTCAAATTATTCTCCAATGAATGAAACTAATATCAACTCAGAGTCAAACGAGTAACAACTCAGAGTCAAACCAATATCAACTCAGAGTCAAACCAGTAACAACTCAGAATGAAACTAATATCAACTCAGAGTCAAACCAATATCAAGTCAGAACGAAACCATTATCTAATCAAAATGAAACCAGTTGCAACTCAGAATACAACCAATATCAACTCAGAATCAAACCATTTACAACTCATAAAGAAACCAATATCAACTCAGAATCAAAAGAGTAGCAACTCAGAACGAAACCAATATTAACTCAGAATTAAACCAATATCAAGTCAGAACGAAATCAATATCTACCAAAAAAGAAACCAATATCAACTAATAAATCGAAAATTAGTACCTTTTCCTTCTTAGGGTCCATCTTCTCATCTCTAACGCTCTTCTCTGCAACTTTCTGATTCATCTTCAAATTTTTCGTCATTGAACTTTGATCATAACCAGCCAGCAAAAAAACAACAAATTAATACCCGAATACACAACTTGCATGTCCGAAAATTGCAAAATAACACGAGTTAACATAAAAGCACATATGAGAACTCCACAACATCAACCAATGTACCTTTTATTGTTCCTTGATTCGGCTCGCTTCTCGCCAGGAAAGTAAAGGAGGGTGGTACACACTGAGGGTGCTGCTCATAGAGGGCCGGCGGCAACAGTCGGTGGTGGCCACAGAAAGTGGGGTCATTGTGGGTAGCGCTCACCTAATCAGGATTGGTACAGACGGAGGGTTTATGCTACTGCAATGACGGTTTCCCCGAGCAGGCTCAATTTCCAATGCAACGACAGCTTACACGTTCCTCACACACAAAAAAAAACCAAGAAAAAGGGTAAAGCCCTTGGAAAGTCTGAATATAGAGAGGACATTATATCGAACAAAAAGGAGATGACTAGGAACCGCAAGCAAATCTTCTATAACTCAATCTGTGAAACCCTAGCCACTTATAGCATACCGTTTCAGAGTGAGAGATGTGGGGGGTAACGTTTACCCGCAAGTTCCGTTGTGGCAATGGTCACGAACGGTGGTGCTCCGCTCAGTAATGGTGACGCTGGCGGGACGTGGGTAACGGCCAGACTGAGAGAAAATGGGTTCAAATTCAGTGGGGACATGGGTAATCCCCACTGAAAGGGACAGGGGTAATATTGGAAATACAATAATTAAAATAATTAAAAAAAATATCAGCAATAAATACAAGTATGGGAATATTGGTTTCCATTTTCTCGGATATTGGTTTCCATCTTCTATGCTATTGGTTTTATTCTACTATGATATTGATTTCATTCTACTATGATATTGGTTTCCATCTTCTATGTTATTGGTTTCATTCTACTATGACATTGGTTTCATCCTACTATGATATTGGTTTCATTCCACCGTGATATTTGTTTTCATCTTCTCCAATATTGGTATCCCATTATAAGTGAAAATATATACCATTTGAATGTATTGGTTTCATTCTTCTCGAATATTGGTATCATCGTTCTAGGATATTGGTATCATTCTACTTTAATATTGGTATCATTCATCTATGAATTTTTGCTAGAATTTTAAGCACTAAGTTCAAACAACAACCAAACACCAACATAAAGTCCCAATCTTTAAATACAAAATCATCAGAACCACATGAAATCGACCAATCCAGCAATAATCAAAGTCGAAATGAGCCATTTTTTTCGGACCAAATAATCAACGAAAAAGCTGGTGAAAAAAACCCGAAAAGGAACTAAACAAAAGAGGGAATTCAAGAAAAAACCCAATTAAAAAGGGGGACGGGGGGGGGGGGGGGGGGGGGGGGGGAGGGGGGTGTGTGGGGTGGGGGTAGGGGTTCGGGGGGGGGGGGGGGGGGTGGGAATTATATAGTGGAACCCTAATGAGTATGTTTGGATAAAAACTCGAAAATACCCTCAACAGATTCTGACCATCAGATCTGTAAAAAAAGAATTTGATCAAATCTAAAGGCCCATATTTAGTCCATACCATGGGGATGATTTTTATGTAGTCCTCCCTGAATCCAAACCCAGAGAAAATAGAGATAAGAGAGAGAAGGAGAGGAAGAGGAGAAAAAATGGGGAGAGAGGGAAAAATGGGTGGGAGGCCGCCACAAATTTCGAAGACGTGGGAGAGATGAACAGTCGGCCCCATTTTCTCTAGGAATTGGTATTTCAATCATTGAAAAAGACTAAAAAACCACTCAATAGCTTTTGACCATTAGATTAAATTATTAGGACATTCCATCTAATCTAAGGGTCCAACATTCTTTTAATCCTCACTCAATCCACTCTCAACCCGACTGCCGCCACTATGACCGTCATCCAAGAGGCTCTTCATAACCACAAATATGAGCAACGAGCGGTTAATTTCTCAAAAGGAGGCGACATCAAGCTTCCGCCTTTGCAATGTTTCTGGGTACCATCCTTTTTCTTTATTCCTCTTTAATGGCTTATAAAGTTCTAATCTTTTTTGTTGGGAAAGAGAATATTTTTTTATGGGATTTCTTATTTTTGTTTAGTTACATAGTGGAAGTACTGGAGCTAAAAGCTGATGACCCACACCCGACTGCCGCCACTATGACAATCACCTTCAGATCCGACCCATAGCCCGTCGTGAGGGAGTCATCGGTGGGCGGCGAGCGGCGAGCGGCAACCTCGGTGGCGGTGTCAGGTCATCGTCAGAGCTGCACACCAAAACCACGACGTCTCTCACCCAAAATATTCACACAAAATTAGGGTCCGGCCTTACCGACGCAGAGTAAAGAGAGGTCCGCTTAGAGAGAGCTCCACCTTGACCTCCCCTGACGTGGTGGTCTGCCCATCCCTAATTGGGAAAAATTAGGGTTCATATCTAAATTGGGGATTTTGCGTACAAATTGAAGTCTGAAGCAGGTGCATCTGCCTCCTAGCTAGCAGGAAATAATTTTTAGAAAAAATTAAATCCATTTCTGGAAATAATTTCTCTTTTGTAAATGATTATTTTTTAATTGATTCATGTTCCTGTAAATGATTCATGTTGCCAGAAATAATTTATGTTCCGGAAATATTTTTAGATCTATTTTTTTTTGTAAATGATTCATGTTCATGTTATTCCCGGTTATCGGGGGGAGGGTCCTCGTCGATGAGGACGCTGCTCCGAATCTCGTTGATATACGTTTCTGATCCAGTGGTAGAAAGATGTCGTCTTGTTCATTTTGGGGGTCATTCCGTTGGTTTTGGTAAAATGGGTTGTTCTATTATTTTCGAATAGTTTACTCTGTTAAGATAAAATAGTTTGTCATGTCATGATAAAAAAGTTTGTTCTATTAGAATCAAATGGTTTGTATTGATATGGTAAAATTATTTGTTTTGTTATGTTCAAATGGTTACACTATTACGATATAAAATGGTTGTTCTGTTATGTTCGAATGGTTTACATTATTACGATAAAATGGTTTGTTATGTCGTGATAACAAGATTTGTTCTATTATGATCCAATAGTTTGCACTCGAATGATAAAAAGGTTTGTTCAATTAGGATCAAAATGGTTTGTCCTGTATCTTCGAATGGTTTATACTGTTACGATAAAATAGTATACTCGGTTATATCAAATAGTATACCAAATTTAAAAATAAATTTATGTTGACTAAAAAAAAGAAATGTATGCCAAAAAAATCAAATGCCATTTACCCCTTCCCAAAGACACGCATATCATTTTTCTTTGCCATCTCCCTTTTTCATTCTGCCAGATTGGTCCTGGATTCTTTTCCTACATAAATCTGCTTTGGCTATAATTAAATTAGATTGGAAATATGACGAAATCCGCTACTTAGCTGTCACCATCAATTAAGGTTTACTTTCTTTTGATGGCTTTATCAATTGATTCTTTGTTTTTTTGCCGATAAAGGTTAAATTAATAGACGGCATCCACCCACTCCAAATTGATTAGTAACTAATAAAGCGTGGGATGTTAGGTTTGATGAGATCATGATCGAGATGCCCCGGGTTTAATTAAACACTTAACCTTCTTTCCGAAAGTTCATGAACGATAATCCCTTACATTTTTTATTCTCAACTTCCAAAATATAAAAAAATTGGTGTTCATGCTAGTTGCAAAATTGATGAGTTTGTTTATTAATGTAAAAAAATTTACATACTATTGAATTAAAAATGATTAATCTTCTGTTCATTGTTGTGCTCACATGAGCCAATGTTTCATCGCATGTGGGAGGCATATTGAGATTACCAAGTTCTTCGTTTTACTACCGAGACGAGGGTTGTTGTTGTTCTTGATGTTCTTGATTTGGCTTGTCGAGGAAGACGAGCCTCATGTATTAATAATTCATGCTTTATTTTTTACAAATAGGGATGAAGGATTCTTGGTGTTTATGGACATAGTGAGCGACGATGTTCGTTAGAGAAGAAGATGGTCGGAGAAAACAAACAAAGGGTTATAACATTTTTTTTATAGTAAAAATAACTACTGATATTAACTAGGAATCCGAAACCAATATTTAAAAAAAAAGTGAGGATGACAAAATATTTTTTTGAATAGTGTTGGAGTGCAAATATTTCACGTTCAGGGGAGTGAGTCCTAGCACAAGAGAAGGGGATTGGTTCAAAGTCCGTACTCACGAAGTCGGTTCCTAGCACGAAGTCAAGGAAGAGAGCTTGGGCATTTTTCATAGCACACGGTGGGTACTAAGGTAGTCGCATCCGTTCTCGATAAATTGGCAGTAGCGTTTAGCCCGGACCTCGGAATGAAGTGATTTTTATAGCCACGGAAAGATAAGAGATATATCTCCAACTTATGTTTGAAGGGCCTTGCCTAATTCTGTGTTGAAGAGGGCCAAAAGAAAATTTCAAGTCTCGATTCTAGTTTCATCATTGAGGACTATTGGGCTTTAGTAGATTGATCATATCTGGTGACTGAGACCTCTGATTGAGATAATTCAAGTTGTTATGGAAAAAGAAGACATAGATCTACAACTTTATAGTTTATGACTTGTTCATAGTCAGAGCAGAATGAGGTCAAAAATGTAGGTTAGAGCGGATATTTGCTTTGGGTTTGGAGCTGGACGCTTTGCCCCTCGAGGCTGGAAGCTCGGAGGTTGCTTTGGTCTACAAGGCAGGAACTCTGATGGGCATTTTAGCCCTCGAGCTGGGAAGCCCGAAGGTCATTTTGGCCTACAAGACGGGAGCCTGAATGGGCACTTTGGCCCTCGAGGCGGGAAGCCCGGAGGTCGCCTTGGGCTACAAGGCACGAGCCTGGATTGGCACTTTAGCACTCGAAGCGGGAAGCCCAGAGGTTATTTTGGCCTATAAGGCAGGAGCCCGAATGGGCGCTTTGGCCCTCGAAGAAGGGAAGCCCGAAGGTCACTTTGGCCTACAAGGCACGAGCCTGGATGGGCGCTTTAGCCCTCGAGGCGGGAAGCCCGGAGGTCGCTTTGGGCTACAAAGCACGAGCCCGGGTGGGCGCCTCGGCCCTCGAAGCAGGAAGCCTGATAAGGCGCTTTGGGCTTTCGAGGAGGTAGCCCAGATGAGTGCTTTGGAGTTGCTTTGGGCAATGACGGGTTTGAGACGAGATTTTGCATAGAAGGTTCGAGATGGTCAAATCAGCCTATATTTTCCTAAGTTGAGCCAGAATTTTTGAGATTCGTGCAAGAATTGGTATGTTCTTATTTGGGCTGCAGTTGCTTGGTCGTCACTGTTTGAGGCTTCATATTCAAAGAAGGGATTTGCTCATTTGAGAAAGATGGATTAGATTTTTCTATTCTAAGCCGGGATGATTTGGAAACGATATATTCGTCCGGGACGAGATTTCTTGCCTTGGAAAGTTGACTTGGATTTTTCTATTCTAAGTAGGGTTGAACGGAAAACTGCTTAATTAAGATCTTCATATTTTGAAGGACGAAGTTAGGTCAAAACGTGCTATATAAAGAGGGCTTGGACGAAGGAGAAGAGGACCACCAAAACATCAAACAATAACTCTCTTTACTCTTTATCTTTTCCTTAGCTTAGCCCGTAGTTCATAGCTCTTTTTTCTCCATCCGTTAGGCCGATCTTGGAACGACCACTCCAGATCCGTCTCGAATTTGCTTGACGTTCTTGTACTCCTTTTTCCTGCAATAATTAGTATTTATTCATAATTATGACATAAACGAACGACCTGAAAATAATTTGCAAAAACAAAAGCCCATTTGAACAATGAAACGACGCTCTTCTACGACAACATTTCTTAGAGCCTCTTTTGAACCATAAAAATAATAGAATTGGAATCCAATTTCATATTTTTTAAAATAAATATATTTGGAAACAAATTTTTTTGGAAAATGAATTCTTATTCTGATTAAAAATCAATTTAGAGTTGTTTTAAAACATGTCCGAATTCTAGAGACCAAATCGGAATTGGACTATTTACAAAAAAAATCGGAATTGGACGCAAACTGAAGTTTTTTCAATCACCACCACCGACCCGCCACAGACAAAAACCTAAACCCTCCCATCCTCCAAGTAACCGCCGTTCCCCCCTGGCCGATACTGGACCGTCCGATCAAAATCAAATGGACGCGCTGTTCGATGCGATCAACTTGCGGGAGCTCCTCTCCTCCTCCTCGGTGGACCCCACCGACCCAACGACGCCTCTCTCCGCGCCGGATCTCCGCCTCCTGATAACGAGGCTCGAGTCCCACTCCCTCCAGATAAAGTCAAGGGTCCGGTCCCACCTCCTCGCCCACCGCGACGACTTCTCCTCCCTCTTCTCCCTCTGCAACGACGCCGTCTCGTCCTCCGACCAGATCAACCGCTCCCTCTCCGATCTCTTCCGCTTCCTATCTGACTCCCCGGTGGACAGGGAGATCCGCGAGGTGCTGGACGAGGTCAGGGAGAGGACAAGGGAGGCGAGGGAGAAGCGGGAGGCGCTGGAGATCGTGAGGGCGGTTTTGGAGATCGGGGAGCGGTTGGGCGGGGTTAGGGACGCGATTAAGGCGGGGAACCTGAGGTTTGCGGCCGAGGAGGTGAGGGATTTGAAGGACGCGGTTAGGGTTCGGGATAGGGAGGAGGATGAGGAGGGGGAGCCTGTTATTTACGGGGTGTTGAAGGAGGAGTGGCTCAGTTGCTTTGAAGAGGTATGGACATTGGAACTTTAGGATGGATAGCGTAGTGTAGTGTAGTGCTTTTGCTTTTTGTGTGGTTTTTTGAGTTGTGATTGGTGATGTTTATTCGAGTTAGGAATTGGAATTGGGTGTGTAGATTCAAGAGGTGCTTGTTCGGTTCGTGGGAAGTGCGGTGCTGTTTGAGCCAGAGTCCAGAAGAGTTCGGGTCAAGTACCGGCTTAGCAGTGACCAAATTGATCTTCGTACTGTCCTGGAGGCAATGGATGTGAGTTCTCCTCTTGCTTTGTTTCTTCTGGTGTATAATGCTTGTATGCCGATCAATTTAGACCAATGACATTTCATGATTCATCGATGTAATCTTAAGCTTTAGTTTTGATATCTGTTTCATTTGGTTACTTTCTTGGGGTCTTCATGTAGGTGGTTGGAGTCCTGGATTATGGCTTTGCGAAAGTTTCTGACCAGATGATTAAGTATGTCATTGCTCCTGCTATCAGTTTTGGATCACATGTCTCAATTGTGGAAGAAGTAAAAGAAACCTCCGCAGAAGTGGTCGAGGCATCATTGACAGTGGTATCATCACCAGATGGGAAGGTAAACCTAGCGTCATTCCAGATTTTGTATCTTGCTTTCAGCACGAGATTGTCTAATTAGTGATGTAGTTCGAACCATCTGTTGCTTAAAGCTAGTGTTCCAAGAGTGAAAGTTATCATCATTTGATAGCTGGAAAGACGAACATGCACCCATGTGCTTATGCATTCGATTGGAAGAGCAATATTACTACCTGAATAACAAGGGGGGTCTTCAATAACTGGACATTTTTCCAGAGAGAGGCTCTTTGTATCTGATAGATCGACCTGATCAAGGTCTTAGAAAATGTTGCTTATTGGCCAATATGCAACTTACTGCTCAAACTTTCTCTTCTCTTGTCATCAGATTCAAGACGTGGATGGTGAGTCAATTTACCAGGGAATCATTCAAGTCGTAAAGTTCGTTTCAAAATGTCTATGCTTTCAGAATGGCTCATGGATAAGGTGTTTTGGAAGATTAACATGGCCGCGAATATCCGAGCTCATCATTTCAAACTTCCTTTCGAAGGTTGTTTTCCTGATAACTTCCTTCAGCTATGCTGCAACTCTTTGTCCATCAGATTATAATCCAAAGTGATGATACACGAGACTTCATTGCCATTCTGTTGGCCAATTCAAGCTCAATATCAGTGTATCAGATCTAGGTCTTAAGTAATTCAAATACGTTTAACATATTGATAGTGACCTTTTGCATGAAGGAAACCTGCAAATGTGCTTTCTGTTTGCATAAAATGTGAAGTATATTATCCCACACAAGCTTTTCATGTTTGCCTACATTCTGGTAAACTATGTTAATGAAGTATGTCTCCGTGATGAATTTTGTATCAGCATCCTATGTAGCTCATGCGTCAATGGCATTTCGTGGAAGTTCCATCACTTGCAACTATGAATAACTGATGCAGTTTTATTTTCAGTCTGTCCCCGAAGATGCATCAAAGCTTATTGAATTTCAGAAGATCATCAAACGGACAACTGAGTTTGAGATGGCCTTAAAGGAAATGAACTTTCTTTCAGCATTTGATGTGACAGAAATGAAGTTGAGCACTTATGCTGAGATTGTTGAGGTTTATTTTGGCTCTAGAAAGAAGATAGAAATGTTGGCCAAGACGAGAAATTCGCTTCTGCAGTGTGATTTTGTCACTCCTCAAGTATGCACTCCTACCCAGTGTGTATAATCAGTTTCTGTGTCAGCAGTTGGAATCTAATTTGAACTTTAGCAGGAGTACAAATCAGAAGGCCATTCGCTGAAGAATGATGGAGTGGATATGGCGTCATCTAAAAATGTGGTGGACTTACTTTTTCTGGGTGAGAGGTGTGTGGTGTCAGCAGCAGCTTCCCAGTTGATGGAGTTGGTGCATCGGACCCTCAAGGTAGTGGACTGAAAAAAAAAATCATTTCTGCCGTAGAATTGTCAAAATGCATATAATACTTATAAAACGTGGGGGAAAAAGAGAGCATTGAGTTTCGCTTATCAAAGAAAAGAGAGCATTGAGTTTTTCTGTGGCGACTTCACGCGCATCATGAACTGTTCTTGATTCCCATACCAGGGATCTACTATTTCATCTTATCATGTCTATTTCACAGTTTTACTGTATGCCCAAATTCTAGTGATTTCTAACTGTTAATGAGTGATTGTGGAAGGAGAACTCGTTATTGGATCTGAAGTCAGTCGAGTGTCAATTTACCTCGTGAATCATATTGAGATGTATAGATCAATTTTGCTTGCTGAATATCTATCCTCCTATTTACGTAGTGTCGGGTTGGAGTTTGTTTCTCAGGGAGTTAGTAAGTTTATAAATGACGAGGTCCTTTTAAGTACATTAGAAGTTTTGTTTTCATGTTTATAATCTTTAGCAATTGGTATAGGATGCTTGCTTGTCGTCACCAAGAGTTGCAGTGGAATTCTACCATGCTGCTAGGGATGCTATGCTACTCTATGAGGCTATTATTCCTGTCAAGGTTAGTTCATTCAGATTTTAAAAGACAATATCTTTTGCTAGGATTATTGACCAGCTTGTTAGTACTCTGCTGCTGGTTAATTTCATTGAAAAGAGCACTCAACTCGAGTTAATGTATTCAAATTGGAGGGAATTAAACACATTTGAATGTCTTGATTATGTGTGTGCTAGTATCAAGAACTTTTTTCATCTTTTAAGCTTCATGTCCTCTCAATGGTCACATTGTGGTCAATATACGAAGTGTTCTTTTTGTTTCTTCTTTGATTTATAAGATCTTTCTCATCCAGAACTATCTCGCTTTAATGATTGTGTTTATTACTGTAAGCTTAATAACTGTCTTCAACTTATTACTCTTTTCTGCCCCAAGTTTTATCAGTACGTTTAAAAATGAAGCTAAAAGTATTTGTGCATAACCATGCTATAAACCTGTAATTTTGGCATGTGAAGCTAGAGAGGCAGCTTAATGGAATCAACCAGGCTGCAGTTCTAATGCACAATGACTGCCTTTATTTATCCCAGGAGATACTTGGGCTGGCATTTGAGGTATGCACCAGCGGTTGATATGCTTTCTTATTTAATTTTGAGAAGTTTTGTTTTTGTCTGGAGTGTCTATTCTTAATTAGACCACCCTGTATACTTGTACTAGTACTTGCAATACTATTTCCCATCCCAAGCATCTACAGTCCCTCGACCGCTTGCAAACGTTCTGTACGATGAAATGACTTTATTTGCTGATACTCGAAACATAGGACATACAGATCTTTGGATGAACTCGGCATAAGTTTAAGCTTACCTTTCAATTGTTGTTTCAGTATCGTGCAAACTTTCCAGTTTCCATCAAAGAGCATGCTGTGTTTGTTGATATTGCTCCTCGATTTAAAATAATGGCAGAGGAGGTACTCGAGAGGCAAATTCGGCTAGTCATCTTCAATCTGAAAGAGGTAAATTGATTAAAACACAGCAACCAAACTTCTGCTTGGAAATGGTGACCATTTGTATGAATAAATTTACAAAAACAAGGTACCTTTTCAGGCGATAGATGGTGCTGATGGTTTTCAAAACACTCATCTAATACAACAGTACGAATCCGCAAAGTTTAGCATAGATCAGGTTTGTACTGTTTCCTGGTGGGAATTATTGTTCCATCTTCTGTATTTTTGGCCTGACCAAGGGGTTGATAGTTTTCTGCAGGTTGTTTTTATTCTCGAGAAAGTACATCTTATATGGGAACCACTCTTGCTTTCTTTTACCTACAAAAAAAGCTTGTGCACAGTTCTAGAATCCGTGTTCTGTAGAATTACAGGCGATATACTTCTTCTAGATGATATGGCAGCTGAGGAGACTTTGCAGGTTTGTACAACTAGCTTAAGTCTGTTGTTGATAGGTTCTTCTGAAGGAAATTATTAATAGATTATCTAGATGTTTTCTTGGTCAGCATGCAGCATTCGTTAAACCACTTTCAATGTTGAAAGAAGCTTTTCATATTGTTTTCAGCTCCAGAGATTGATCCATCTGTTGCTGGAAAATCTATCATCTTTAATGGAGTCTCTAAATGCCGCAAGGAAGGACAAGCCAGAAGATTACACAAGAAGTTCTCTTGACTATTCCGTACCATCTTTGCGTAAAATACGAAAACTTGCAGGTGTGTTTGAGACCAGGCTCTGAGTATCCAGCGAATTCATATACCAAATCACTCATTGGGTTATTATCATTTATCCAATTTGCAGAGCTTTTGGACATGCCCCTAAAGTCCATCACTGCAGCTTGGGAAAATGGGGACCTCCTAAGGTCTGGTTTTGCACCGTCCGAGGTATAGGAACTCCTAGCTTCCATTTTTCTGGCCCGATTTCGATTTTTGCTTTCCCCTTTTCTCTGTTTCTGGTTTCCTTGTAAGATGGTTGTAGCCGCAGATACTTGAGGGATACTCTTCGCTCTTGCAGGTGAAAGATTTCGTCAAAGCAATTTTCACGGATTCACCTTTGCGGAAAGAATGCTTATGGAGAATAGAAAATCTAAGTTTATAGAAGAATTGCGGTATTTTGATTCCAACTCCTAGCTACAGCAGGTAGGGGAAAGAAGACCCGCGGGAGGATAAACCGCCTTTTGCTCGCATCGAATCGCTCTGACCAAATGAACTGCTCATCCGCTGACAGATCTTAGATTGACAATGTAACTTCTGTATATTCGTTCTGATGCATCATTGCTGAGGTGTTTCTGCAAAATACTTGTACACTCACTCCTTTAAATTTATTGATCTTTCATAGTGAGTTAAGATCCGATTTTGAAGTTGATTGGGAAAAGACGTAAATGGACAACGTGGTTATGCATAATGACTTGGGATTAGTGAGAATTAAAGAGGGATTCCCTAATCCTAAAAATGGACTAGTCAGCTCCAATTAGGGCTCCTCAGTTGTAATAGAACTTTTGCAGACTGCAAATGATACACAATGTTGACTGTGTGGTTGCACGAACACTTTACCAGCACCCACGTTAAGACATCAAACCCCCAATTCTCTATCACAGTCCCAGTACATCGCTTGCAAAATCAATTGATTTTCGTTTCAGTTTGGTTGCTCTCTCTCTCTCTTTCCAACTTGATGATTAGTTTTCATCCTTGGCACTGTCATCACCCCCCATCAGTTCATCCAGGGAGAACTCGTCCTCTTCGATAATCTCCCCATCTTTTCCATCCCATGGTTCAGTCTTCGCTATTTCCGGTGTGCCGTCTAAAGGCAGATTGCCCTTTCCACCGAGCCCAGCTTGCTTAACAAACTCTCTGAATCGTGCAATATCCGCATTAGTTTTCGTTCGCTAAAAAACACTTACCTGCGAGGTAAAGGAGAAGAGAACTTGCCTAATGTGTTCGAGCTCATATGCACTTTTTAGTGGGGCATATGCTCCTTTCTTGAGGTTCAAGGCCACCATAGCAGGATAACCATATCCACCAACACCAACACGCGTCTCGAGATCTGGCTGCTTGCCTGCGGCCGCCCAGACGAAGCTGCAGAATGATCCATAGATTTTAGTTAACAGTCACAGTGCAAGTCATAAATCTTGAGGAGAACCACAACGATTGAAGAATTCGAAATCTCTAATGCACATGTGCAACCGTAAGCACTGATGCAGGCAGAAAGCAATCCAGACAAGAGTTCCCAACAGAACGGCGAATGTTTGCTTGCCTGTATGGGCTCCTCTTGAACTTGTCTGCAACTGATAGCAACTGTTCAAGATACTTGTTTCTTCCTTCTGCCTTGGAGTCCAAGATGTCTGGCAAGAAAGATACGAAGCAGATAGCAGCTGAACTGCACTTCTCTTGCATCACATCCTACACATCATACACCAAATTTAGTTTGACATCGCGCTTTTTTTTGTCCAAGCAATCGACATAAATTAGGTCTTTTCCCTGACAACGAATGCTTACAGGGCCAGTGAGCTCAGACACTTCTGCTGGTCCAACATTTGTTTCCAGCTGCTCCATAGCAAATGACTCAATTGCAGAGGCTGTTCTTGCACCCTCGTAAGGAGTTGGAACGTCTTTATCCGCACCAAATACCAAAATGGTGGGATATCCTTGCACATTAAATCTGCTCGCAAGAGACTGAACAATGAACCAAAAAAGGGTCATGTCAATGAGCAAAAATGGGTATTGTATAGAGAGAACGTTGATAGCCAGACGATCAAATAACATACAGAGAACTTCTAAGAACTAGACGTTGAATCTGGATCTTGGAAATCCATTTAGCACAATCTACTTGAACAATTTGACCAAGTGGCATAATCATTTTACGGTGACTTGGTGGTGTATTCGTATGAGCCATCGGGCCATGTTTTGCTGTCAACTGAAAATTGGAGAAGCATCATAAAAGTCGGACTAGATAGTTCTTTTTGGGTGGGGAGTCGGATTAGATAGTAGTTACACATTCTGCACATCAGAATTTCAGGGAAAAGAAGACACCAAACAGGCAGATGACTTTCAACGTTAAGCCTATGCTTGGTTGCAAAAAGAATTAGGATTTCATTTCATTTATAAATCCGTAAGGATTTCATTTGGGAATTCATTTACAAATGAATTCCTAAAATCACTCCAATTCATTTGCAAAAAGTGTCTTTTGCTCGGTTGTCCATAGAATTAATTTGTAAATTCTACCTACTTTGATGGGATTTGCTCTAGTTAATGAAATCCATACAACTTAAAAAGTGAGATTTGAAAATGAATTCCACATTTTAAACCAACCAAACATGAGGTTGTGGATTTGTAACTGAATTCCACATATGAAATGAAACCCTTGCCTAATCAAACATAGCCTAAGAGTATTGAAGAGGAATTGCCGAATTGTAAATTCTCAGCAAGTAAAAGTGATTAAGAATGATATAGAAGCATTAGAACTCGTACCTTCTCAGCGTCGCAATCTACGTGACCCAAATTCACCTTTCCCTTCAAGTTGTTAGCTGCTTTCTTCCAGTCAGGAGCAAGCCTTTTGCAGTGTCCACACCTTCAAAAGATAAAAAAGGGCCCTCAGCCTCCAACGTCTGGAACTTCAAAGTAGAGTAATATCTCTACGAAAACTCTAGCAGATAACTCATGTCTGCTTGGAAGTTGGAAGATGTCCTCATTTCTTAGGTCTTGTCCAACATGGTTATGATTTTACACAGCAGCCTAAATGCATACTACTCACCCAATCACCAACAGATCACAGCAGAAGCAAGATATACTAACCAAGGAGCAAAGAATTCCACAATCCAAAGTCCCTTGCTTTTTAACACCAATTCATCAAAATTCTGGGAATTCAGTTCTACCGAAGCATTAGATTCTTCTGACGGTTTCTCGGTGGACCCTCCAGATGATTTTCCATCCAAACGTTCCTTCAAAAGTGACTTTATCTGCAAAAGAAGCAAAGGGTTAAACTCAAATAATGTAGAGAAGCACAAAATAAAGACGGAGAACAGTGACAAGGACTTTTCCAATCCAGAAAATAAACCCAAACCTCCTTGACCGCAAAATTTGCAATCGGTTTAACATCTCTAGCTCCTTCATAATCCACCGGAGCCTTGCCCGGGACAAACACCTTTATCGTTGGGAAACCCCTGATCCCATATTCCTGCATCAAAATCAATCAGCATTTGCTCCACAACCACCATGCCGAAGACAGCATCACAAACTACGCAAGGAAATGGCACCAACAAAGGTATTCCAAAACCCGAATCACCCACACAAAAGGTGCACTCGCTATTCATTTCCCATAGATTATACACAACACAGTTGGAACTCTCCTAATCAACCCATCAAAACTAAAGCTTAAAGCACCAAACTTTCCGCAACCCTTTATCCCAAAGATCGAAAATTCAGCCAAAACTTGAACTCAAAACCTCGAAGTTGGCTGCTTTAACCAAAAGGAGCAAGCACCTGGGCCAGAGACTTGTGGGCGTCGGCGTCAAGAGCGGCCACGGTGGCGACGCCTTTCAAGACGGAAGCCGCCTTCTCCCATATCGGAGTCAGCCTCTGGCAATGCCCGCACCACGGCGCGTAGAATTCCACCAATACGACACCGTTCGAGCTCACCACCTGCAAAGCCCCTCAAGACTTCAATACAGCTAAAAAAAACAAAAACCAAAAAGATCGAGCCTTTCTTCTGGGGCCCACCTTGGACTTGAAGTTGGAAGGGGTGAGCTGGACCACCGGAGACGATGGCCCGTAGAGCGCGTGGGCGAGGTGGCTACTCAATAGCACCACCACTGAGACCGCTACTAGTGACGCCGATCCCAATCTTAACATCTCTTTCTCTCTCTCTCTTCTTTCTCTCTCTAACGTGGGTTTATTATCAAATGAGATCGCCGGAGGGGAAATTGTTTGTCACTTTCTGCGTGTTTCTGGCGCAAAATGGAAAATTTTATCAGTCGGAGAGGGGCTGGGTTTAAGTTAAAACTTCGAACGCCCCGGTTACGTGTGCTGGCCAATAGGGGTTTGACACGTCAGCTCTGCCCACTGGATCAGGGGAATTTTTTACGTCTCTCTGATTTTTCTGACCAATAAAAGAAAAGGGAAGGGAGCTATAACTCTTTCCTGGGTGTTAAAATGTGAGAGTGGATGTATATTTATTTTTTCTGAGAAATAAGTGCCATTTTATATTATAAATCCTCAACTCGGAAAATCCTGATACAATAAGGAGCATAACTTGGGTGGCGGCCAATTGGAAGCGACATTGTTAGCTCTAGTTTTAGTCGCGGGCCAATTAACAACTGCATTCGCCACCTAAGGTGTGAAGCTGAACTTACAAAGATGGAACGTAGCAATGGATTACTTAGTTATAATTGCTTCGTTTCTAACCCATCAATCTATGAAGCTTGTTTGTCCATTGATAAATCCGACTGCCACCTTGCAATCAGAGTAAATGTGTATCTCCGTATTACTGATATTTTGCATGACCATCTCTACGACTAACCGGATGGCTTTAACTTTCGCATCTAGGGTCGAGCTAACCTTTGTAAGCTTCACTTGACCCCCAAGTTCTTAACCACTGCTGAGTTCATGAATGATGATATCTTACGCTGCAGACTTGAGGAGATTGCCATTCGAGAAGACGAAGGTGAAGAAGAAGAACTCGATGTTGAGGCGATGTCGTTTGGAGTGATAGATGAGGAATTGAATACTCATATAGCAGGCACGGGTGACCTGTCGTCTGGTTGTTGTTGATTTCAATATTAGCTTAGTTGGTATTAGTAAAGTGACGTGGCATTAGTTGTACAGCTGGATAGCTAGCATTAGTTGTATATATAAACACTTGGCATGTACAGAAAAATAATCAATAAAAAAAAAGAGGAATGATTTTTCCCACCAGATAACCGTCTCCTTCTAATTTCCCTTCCTCTCTCTTCGAACCTCTTCGTCTTCCATTTGAGCTCCAGTTTCGAGTTCTTAGCAATTTTCATGGTATCAGAGCACTGGATACTCTAGGTCCAGTTGCGATTTGCTTCCGTTTCCTATTTTAAAGCTTATTTCTCGATTTCTTCGATGGCGACCACCGGAAGTTTGGGGACTCATCGCGATGCTCAGACTTTGAGCAATCCAGTGGAGAATCCATTGTTCTACCTCCATCCGAGTGAGAATCCAGCTTTGGTTCTCGTAACTCCACCGCTCAATGCCACTAATTACCTCAGTTGGAGCAGATCGATGAGGCGAGCACTGCGATCAAAGAAGAAGTGGCCAATGGTCGACGGATCTGTAGTTCCACCTGATGAATCTGATTCTCTGTATGACGCATGGGAAGGTTGCAATAGTATGGTGCTGAGCTGGCTCGTAGGATCTATGGAGCCGGCGATCGCGAGGAGCGTTAGTTGTCTGGAAACCGCTGCGGCGGTTTGGGCTGATTTGAAGGGAAGATTTAGTCGAGGAGACTCGATGAGGATTGCACGCTTGCAGTTCGAGTTGTGTTCGCTCAAGCAAGGTGCACTCTCTGTTACTGACTATTTTACTGCCTTCCGAACTCTATGGGATATTTTTGTGAATTTCGTCCTATACACTTGTGTAAATGTGTTGATAAGGAGAAGGGATCAGCTATATGTGAATCTGTGAAGTTTTCTCGTGAGTATCAAGAGAATGATCAGGTGATTAGGTTCTTAATTGGATTGAATGAGAACTACAACAATGTGATTTCTCAGATCATGTTAATGGATCCCTTACCTGATGTCAATAGAGCTCTGTTTTTGGCTCTGCAACATGAGCAGCAGATACTTAATGGTGTTGCATCTGTTGTAACTTTGGCTAGTCAAGTAGGATCGGTTGGAAGCTTGAATTATGGTATCTCTCAGCAAGGATCTAATGTGATGGCATTAGCTGGAGTTAATAGACAGCCCTGGAATACCAGCAAACGTACAGCGATTTGCACATATTGTGGCAAGGAAGGTCATACAGTGGAGAAATGCTATCGGAAGCACGGTTTTCCTCCGCATTTTAAGTTTACTAAGAATGGAGGAGGGACTGAAGGATCCTTTGTGAATAAACCACAAGGAAGTAGTGGTTTTAATGCTTCTTATGTGAATAACAGATCAGGAGTTCATGTCTCCAACCAAGTTTCTGCGGAAAACTTGAAGGACATGAATGCGGGCTTGGCTAAACTGGCCTTGACCCCCGAGCAGTACTCCGGCCTCGTTGCATTGGTTCAGCATTCTACCCTAGGGTCCAGTGATGGTGTAGGTAGTACTCATGTTCAGTCCCCAAGCCATCATCAGGTTCATTCTGCTACATCTAGCAATAGTCCTATTACTGGTATCACTCCATCCTTTTCTTTTCATAGAGCTTGCCTTAGTACATCCTTCTCTGCTCATTGGATTCTAGATTCAGGAGCTTCCGATCATATAGCATGTTCTTTGACACATTTTATTCAGTATGATCCTGTTAGTAATGTTCAAATAACTCTCCCAAATGGTCAAGTGACATACGCTTCTCATAGGGGTACAGTGAAGCTTTCAGAGGACATATATCTATTCCATGTTCTTCATGTGCCTTCTTTTACTTTTAATCTCCTATCTGTCAGTCAACTAACCATGTCTTTTCCTTTCCAATTTTGTTTTCAATCCAATTTTTGTCTTATTCAGGACCTTCTCAGCTCGAGAGTGATTGGTAGCGCCATGGAATCACAAGGACTATACCTCCTAGACCTCACCTTTCAGCCTACACATTCAGCCACTATCTCATCCGTCGCAGCTTCCTTGTATGTACCTAAAGACTTTGACCTCTGGCATAGCCGTTTAGGACATATACCTTATCCTACACTTCAACTGATTCAGAAGTTAGATTCCTCTGTTGCAATTAAAGGAGATAAACATTGTGATATTTGTCATTTCTCCAAACAGAAAAGATTGTCATTTCCAGTTAGCAACTCTGCTATTAATTCTGAGTTTGAATTAGTACATATGGATATATGGGGCAAGTATGCCTTACCAACTCATGATGGATATAGTTACTTTCTTACTGTGGTTGATGATTTCTCACGATATACTTGGTTATTTCTGATGCGAGACAAAGGAGAAACTAGGCGGCTGATAGCAGATTTTTGTGCAATGGTGCATACTCAATTCAATTTGTCTGTTAAAAGGATTAGAACAGACCAAGGAAAAGAGTTTCTTATGAGAGATTTTTATAGCACCAAAGGCATTGTACATGAACAAAGTTGTATCTATACTCCACAACAAAATGGGAGAGTAGAACGCCGTCATCAAACACTTTTGAACAAAGCTCGAGCACTGATGTTTCAGTCAGCCTTACCCTTATGTTTTTGGGGTGATGCAGTGTTGTATGCATCCTATTTGATAAATAGAACTCCCTCAGCTAGTATTAGTCAAGTGACACCATTTGAGAAATTGTACAAAGCCATTCCACGTTTTAGCCATATCAGAGTGTTTGGGAGCCTCTGTTATGCTGCAACTTCCACCAGTCATAGAACCAAACTTCAACCCAGAGCCCGCCAGTATGTTTTTCTGGGAATCCCGATTGGAATTAAGGGATACAGATTATATGACCTCGATTCCCACAGTATTCTTATTTCTCGAGATGTTCTCTTTTATGAGCATGTCTTTCCTTTCAAGGACAGCTCTGTCTATGCTGATAACTACTACCAACCATATGAACCTTCAGATTTAACCTTACCTGGTTTTGTCCCTTTCACTCATCTTGATCCTTTACCTTCTCCTCACCTGGCCACTCCAGTTGCTGATTCCCCTGTACCTTCTATCCCTGCAACCTCTGTTCCGGCAGATATCTCGTCCTTACCACGCCGATCTACCAGGCCTAAAGCCATCCCCACTTACCTACAAGCCTACGACCATTCTGTGATTCCATCGCGCTCGAATGATCACTCTTCAGAACAGGTTCCTTCTTCCTCTAATACCTGTTCTGTTACCTCACTTTATCCGCTTCAGAATTATTTTACCTTTTCTAATCTCTCTCCACGATATCGAGTCTTTTCTTGTTCTGTGGCTAGCCTAGTAGAACCCAAATCTTATGCTGATGCAGTTAGGAATGAATGCTGGATTCGTGCAATGCAGTCTGAGTTGCTAGCTCTCGAGGAGAATCATACTTGGGAGCTTACAAGTTTGCCTCCTGGTAAGAAATTGGTGGGTAACAAGTGGGTATTTCGCATCAAGCTCAAGTCTGATGGAAGCATTGAGCGATATAAGGCTCGACTTGTAGCTCAGGGGTATACTCAGTCGCTTGGTATTGATTTCTTTGAAACGTTTAGTCCCGTGGCAAAGATGCCCACTGTTCGTGTTTTGATTGCGTTGGCTGTTAGCAGAGGCTGGTTACTTCAACAACTTGATGTTAATAACGCATTTTTACATGGCGATCTTGACGAGGAAGTTTATATGAAGTTACCTCCGGGTTTACATGTCTCTCCGACCGATCGACACAAGGTTTGCAAACTCAAGCGGTCTTTGTATGGGCTTAAGCAAGCTAGTCGACAATGGTTTGCCAAACTAACCTCCATCCTTCTCCGCTTTGGTTTCATTCAGTCCAGATGCGATTATTCCTTATTTATTAAACATGATTCTGGCTCGTTCTTGGCCTTGCTTGTGTATGTCGATGACATTATCCTTGCAGGGGATTCTGTAGACTTGTTAGCTGCTACTAAAACTCATCTTGAGCAGACTTTGAAGCTTAAGGATTTAGGCCAACTACAATACTTTCTTGGTCTTGAGCTTGCCCGTAATCCTACTGGTCTTCATTTGTGTCAGAAGAAGTATGCTTTGGAGATCTTAGCCGATGTTGGTTATTTGGGTTGTAAGCCGCGACAGTCTCCTATTGATGTCAGTGTTAAAATGGGCAAGAAAACTGGTACTCTGCTCGATTTTCTGGCCTATGACACTCACGGCAATCCCGTCTACAAGGCCTCTATTGACGGTACGCAGGTTCTTGAGGATTCTAAGCTATATCGGCGTTTGGTTGGCAAGCTTCTCTATCTTACGACTACACGTCCTGATATTAGCTATGCTGTTCAACAGCTTAGTCGCTTCTTGACTCAGCCCACCGATGTTCATCTCCAAGCTGCTTATTGTGTCCTTAAATACATTAAAGGCTCTCCTGGTCTGGGCATGTTTTTTCCTGTTTCTTCTGATGGTAAACTCTGGGGGTATTCCGATAGCGATTGGGCCGCTTGTATTGATACTCGGAGGTCTGTCACTGGTTTCTGTCTTTATTATGGTAATGCTTTGGTCTCGTGGAAAGCCAAAAAGCAGGTTACAGTTTCTCGTTCTTCCTCTGAGGCCGAGTATCGTGCTTTGGCTGCGATTTCTTGTGAGATTCAATGGATGTCCTATCTTCTTCGTGATTTGAATGCTGCACTTCCCAGTCCCGCTCTGGTTTATTGTGATAACCAATCTGCCATTCATATCGCCGAGAATCCCGTATTCCATGAACGAACTAAGCACATAGAGCTTGATTGTCATCTGGTTCGTGAGCGCCTCCAACGTGGTTTGCTTAAGTTATTTCACGTTCCTACTACTTTACAATTGGCTGATCTTTTCACCAAAGGGTTGTCTGTCCCTCGTTTTGCTTATCTTGTTTCCAAGTTGGGGCTTCTGGACATCCACCGCCCAACTTACGGGGGGGTCTTAACCACTGCTGAGTTCATGAATGATGATATCTTACGCTGCAGACTTGAGGAGATTGCCATTCGAGAAGACGAAGGTGAAGAAGAAGAACTCGATGTTGAGGCGATGTCGTTTGGAGTGATAGATGAGGAATTGAATACTCATATAGCAGGCACGGGTGACCTGTCGTCTGGTTGTTGTTGATTTCAATATTAGCTTAGTTGGTATTAGTAAAGTGACGTGGCATTAGTTGTACAGCTGGATAGCTAGCATTAGTTGTATATATAAACACTTGGCATGTACAGAAAAATAATCAATCAAAAAAAAGAGAAATGATTTTTCCCACCAGATAACCGTCTCCTTCTAATTTCCCTTCCTCTCTCTTTGAACCTCTTCGTCTTCCATTTGAGCTCCAGTTTCGAGTTCTTAGCAATTTTCACAAGTACATGGCTCGAATTGTTTCTAACGATTACAGCAACGCCCGAGTATTGATCATCTTGACTCCAAAACATATTGATGAATAAAAGTTAGGGTGCCATTTGCTCTCGTTTGTGAAAAAAAAAGTGAGAGTGTATCGATCAGACTTAGATTCACGGTTTTGGTTCGAGCAACGTAAAAAGTAATATTGGAAGAGTTGTTTCTTAAATAAAACTAGACAATATTCGACTTTGAGAGATTTAAAAAAAAGAGTGGATGAGTGTGGATCATCATACTGTTAGTTTTGCATCAAATTAAATGTTAGATCACCCATTTCTTAATTCAGCATTTAGCATCGCGATCATTTTTAATCCAATTTTTATCATGTTTATTCAATTTCGACGATTATTTTCAAATTTTGTCATAAACTCCGCAGAATATTTTTAGTGGAAAAAAAATTAATTACGATGATAAACAATTTTCGTAAAAAATTGTAGAAAATCATCCTCCACCGTTGGGCAAAATAAATTGAGCCTTGGTGGGGATTTTTTTGGAATTTTTGTTCCTCTCACCTTTTAAATCATGGCTCACGTTGCCTGCCTTTTTTTGCCTCATTTTCCGGCTTTTATAAATATTATTTATAAAAAAATACGTGCAACTGTTTTCAAGCAACGAAACCAACCACAAAAGGACACGTCCAGTGATGTATCTTCCATAAAATAGGCATGAATTATTTTGGAGGAGGTCATAAAATAAAGGCAAATGTTAATTCATTGAAAGCAAAAAAAGAAGAAGCAATGTTCGGCACAAAATGCATATAATTCCGATTGAAAATTCACCCGTAAGATTATGAGTCGGATGTGAAGATTCCAAAGATATTAGAGTGATTGACGTTGCGAAGTCAACACTCGTGTAAATTTCGACACGATGGCTTTAACTGGTTTAGTTTAGCTTGAAGAATGACATGATGGGATCATAGACAAGTTGATTGGCATTGACACCAAAAACAAAATCAGCATGAGCATAATCAACTCTGTACTGAAGCACCAGCTTGTCACTCTCATGGTGCTCCTTGAGCTTGTCAATCAGCACTTTGACGTCTTTAACATCCGCGAGCTCGTCCTCGCCTCCATAGCCGAGGAAAAGAGGGAAGTCGTTCGGAATGCTCGCCATGTCGTACACGGGAGGTGTCGCCTGCCCGTAGTGCTTCGTGTTGTCGCCCTGGTTTCCGTAGTCGAACATTGCTATGCTTCCTGTTCTTATCACTGCACAAGAATTGATTGACATGGATGTCACAAGATGATGTAGTTTGAAGTTCGTCGGTTCGCGGAGTTGGATTCGAAACCGCTTACTCTGAGCTAGGTGGACCACGTTCTTGGTGGAAGTAGACTGAAGTTCGTGGTCGAAGAAGTTATCTGTCCTTGAAGTATTAATGCAGCAGTTGGGGCCTGAGGGAAGTACAAAAAAAGATATTCAGTGCGACGAGATTGAATTCCGCGGGTTTTTTTTCGAATGTACCTGTCAATAGAGTCATAATGTTGGAGCAGTTGAGGTTAAGTTTGTCGCAGACATTTTTCACAAGCTGTGTAGCAGCCAACCTGTTCATTTTGCAACAGAAAATGGTTAATCCTGTCGGATTTGTTCTGTTTTGGTCTAAGCAAGCAGATTGGTTTTGGCTTGTTCTTACCCTCCTGGGACAAATTCATGCAGCCCCAACCAGTACAAGCTCTGCGTAGAGACAGATAAGAGAATGTCAATGTACAAAGTTTACATGGTTTAGGAAGATGATCCATCGTTCTGTCTCGCACTTGCCTCGACTAGAAACGCGTCAGCAGCGGCTTTAGTGAGTGGCGAAGCGATCTGGTTCAGATAAGCAATCGGACTAAGCAAGGCAGATGATCTTAGCTTGTCAAGAACTTGGTCTTGGGAAAATGAAGCTAAGGCCATTAAGGTCCCCTGGAAATCAAACAACATGTGTTAGTTTTGACTCCACCGACACACCAAAAAAGTAATGAACTGATATGTACCAGGGAATGCGCAGCATAGTGAAGCTTCTGCCCTGTCTGATCATGCACGTAACCGACGACCGCGGGGAGATCGAATGCAGCTAATTCATCCCAAGACCACTCCCAGAATGTCTGCCAAGCCAAATAAGCAAAAGGGTAACAGTCTGCTTTTACTTCAGACCAGCAAATCAAGATGGATCAGCTATAGAGTTAAAGGCAAACCGGGTCGGTTGGTTTGAGTGAAGTATGTCCCTGGCTCCATTTCGTCCCGCGAGTGTTTGCAATCCACACATCATATCCATTGTCCGCCAATATGAATGCCAAAGACTGATCAGGAGCATTGAGCAGCCACGTCGCGCCGTCCTACGAAACATGACCAAAGATTAATGACAGTTGAGACTTTTAGTTCAGCTGCTGCTTCTTCAGCAGACAAAATCACTTGCACTGCCTCTGTTAGTACATTCCAACTAACCATGAACAACCCATGTTGCAGCAAAACAGGAGGCTTGGTTGCTTCCCGACCCGACCGGCTTTTTGCCATCCTCTGCAAGCTTAGAATGTAACCATCTTTGGTTGTGACCTGAAACACATTCCATCATGTAATGCAACAGCTGAGACCAAAGCAATTCACAATAATATTTACAAAAAGTACATTTCATTTACTTTGTAGTCTTGGCAAGCATAACCAAGAGGCTCCACTAATGACTGGCAAATACCATCATCATCTGCAGATAGGCGACCGGTCGTTGCATAGAGCTTTGTTCTTGCTGCTCCAGCTAGTGTCAAGTAGAAAAGGGTCACTAGAAATGGGCAAGTGGTTGAAGATTTAGCCATTCTCAAAAGTTAAAGAAATGGCCAATTGATATACAAGAACTTTCATGCATTTCAGCTTTATATAGTACACCCAAAGCCAGTTAAAAACAGAAAATAGCACAATTTGAGAGAAAGTGCAGTGTGCCTCAATTGGCTCAATTATTGGGGATTATCTTTTGGTAGGAATTATTGAGAAAATTTTGATAATAGTATAGTTTTTTTTATACCATTAGGTATTTAAGTATTTAAACTCACTAGACCGGCTAATACAAATTTGAGTGGTCCCAAAGATGGCAAAATTTTCTTAATAACGATTTAACAATATTGTGCTTCCAAAGAATGGTTGGTGTGATTTTATTATTTTCTATATTTATGGTGGACTTAGCAAAGTTTACATTATGTAGGCTTTTATTATAGGAAAAATTACTCTGTAGTCTTTCGGGTTTGCTTAAATATATTCAAAAGTTTCCACTATTTACAAAATACATTTCAAAGTTCCTCTAATTTGTTTTTATTATACTTTCGAGTCCCTGGGATACGTTAACAATTTTTTTTCATTTTTGTTAATAAAATGACTAAAATACCCTTTTAGAACAAAAAATAAAAAATGCTAACATCATCTCTTCTTCTTCAACACAAAATCAAAATCAACAAGAGCCCATCGGCGAGGGAGTTCGATTCACCGATGACGTCGGCCACCAAATTTTCGAGCCCACTTCACAATAAATTAACAAATTACTGACCCAAAATCAACAAGAGCAAGAGACCCGTCGACAACTTCTTCATGTCGCCGCTGAGGGCCGAGGCCTCGGAGAAGAAGAGGCCCTGGTCTTCGGCGAACTCGACGGCGTCCTCGGTGGGGACGGCCCGCTGGTCCGATATAGGTCGGCCTTTTTGTCAATGAGCATATAGACCACCGTTCCTGTCTTCTTTATCCAAGGATTGAGTCACCGCCGGCCATTATCAGCAGCATCGGCCAACTCGATTGAGACGACGACAAACGTTTTGCAAGGTCGGTGACGTTCTAATTGAAACAGAGAAGTAGACGAGACGAGACCCAATTTTTTGGTTTAATCAAGGACAACATCCACGTCAAGGACCACGTCGGTCCACCCGGCCCACATCGCCGTCGTCAAGGACCACGTCCTCCCCGCCTGCGATGTCGACATGGCCACCGATTGGGGGGGGGGGGGGGGGGGGGGGATGAAGAAGCGATCTGTTCTTAGTTTCTGGGTTTTAAAAAGTTGTTCCAAAAATACCAATCTGTTCCGAATTCGTGTTATTTTTTGTGTTCTTAAATTTTGATTAGTTTCATTTTGTCTTTGAGTCGATTTTTTTGGGTTGGTCTTTTTGATTTTTTGGGATTGGTGTCATCGGCGAAGAAGAGATGACGTCAGCAACTTTTAAATTTTTTGTTCTAAGAGTACTTTTGTCATTTCAATAAAAAAAAATTCATTTAGGGACTCGAAAGTATAATAAAAATAAAGTAGAAAAACTTTAAAATATATTTTGTAAACATAAAATTTTTTTGAATATATTTAATCAAATCTGAAGAGATACAGAATAATTTTTTCTTTATTATATATTCATTGTGTTTAGACTATATCTGGTTTTTGAACATCAAAATAAAGTACACGTAGCGTTACTTTCTCGTTCTCCAATAAGAAAATAAGGGGTTTTTTTCTACTCGTTCATATCGAGTGATGGCGAAGCAATAATGATTGATTGACCTCTAATTTCCAAGCATGTCATTTCAATGTGAATACAAAAATAAAGTACAGAACATAAGAATGGTAATACCGGCTAGTGTCCGGTCAAGATAAAGAGATATTCTAATTAAAGACAAAACAGCAGCATATTATGGCTATGTAAATTATTTTTAAAGACAGGGACTTTTAGATTAAGACCGAAAGAATCACACCTGTCTGGTCCATTTACACGTTGGCATTTATTATTTTTGGTGGTAAATTATCTTATTAATATTAAGTATTATATACAACCTAAAATCCTACACGGTACTACAAAAGTTGTAGTAGTGGATTTTATCAAAATTACTCCGATGCAAAATTTACTAGGAAAAAACATTAACAGAAAAATAATATCTTCGAAAGCACTGCTGAAACAATTCTAACCCTCGGATACGTTGGCATTTATCTAACTAGCCTATATTGTAAAAAGATCATGTGATAGTATATTTTTTTAATAATAGATTCTTTGTTTGGCTACAAGTTAAAGTAATAAACCAAAATTTTACTAATAGATTCCTTTGAAGAACATTACAACCTTGCACGATAGTCTCATTGTCACTGAAGTATCAGAAGGTTTTCATGCATAAACTTAATTAATGCGAAGCCACAATATTTAATGAACACATCATTAAATCGAAATAGCTATATTAAAGTATTTACTTGTAACGTAGTCCGTTCTTCGAGAGGTATGTCACAGGATCGAGGGAGGCTTGTCACTGGTCGTCCTCGCTTACGTACACGAAGCGGGGATTGGGTTTCACCACCTAAAAATTTTGAGAGTCTCCTAGAGAAAAAAGCTACGTATCTTTTTCTCCGGTGTGTGTTTTTGTGTGTTTCCCTCGGTAAAAACCTCTATTCCATATAAATAGAGAATTCTGGGAGGAGAAAGAGATGAGAGAGTTATCACGTATAACAAACTCTCCTAATTCAAATCCCTTTCAAATTAAAACTAAAAGATATTCAATATCTCTTATTTAATTTAATATGATAATCATAGGTGGATAATCCTTCATCTCCCACTCACACATGATTGACCATAATCAATCTATTCTCTCATTTTCGTGTTTGGCAGATAGGCCGTACGACTAGCATACATCGAGTGCACTTAGCTAAACCCAAGAGCACATAATGGCCACTTGGATGATAGCATCTCGATTAGCACCTCCATCATATATAGTATGCATTACCCTAGGTCTTATCTCACAATCATTGTTTCTCACATGTGATTTCTGAAACAATCTATTCGTGTTCACTATTGTACTGCTCTCAATACAATAGGCATGCCAGTGAACCACGAAGCTTCTAGAATGTGATCGATAAAGAACCTTCTCCTTTAACGATATTTCTTCCATCATGATCCAGCCAGCTTTTCCAGTTAGCCTTGCCAGGTCGAATCATAACCACGACTCTTTAAAGACATTCCAAGCTAGCGGCACTGAATCATACTTCCAAAATATGTTAAGGATCCTAAGGGTAGAGTTCCAGAAACCATAGTTTTTGGAGTTAGTCTCACACTAGGAAAATTGAAATCACTTTTTAATAAATTAATTTTCTATCCAAAAAGGTCAAAAAAACACACATGACACGAACCATGTGCTATGATGTTCTTTCCTTCAAAAGGAGCGCATGTCTCTCACTAAAATACCATACTAGAGTATCAACCTCGATGTTCACGAACAATGGCTTTAGTCTACCCAAAGACTACTCCAGGCTATCAAGACAGAATTATGGTAAGTTCCACTTATTTCTTACCATTGGATTCTATATAATCCTAATAAGTTCCGAGAACTTATTTAATGCAGCATCTATTGCATGCACCATTAATAATCTTGCACTTTAACAAGTCCCTTTCTTGTAATTAAGCAAGACGGCATTCATATTTTAGAACAGGCACTCGAATGATGTCCTAAAACTGCCTCATCTCAATCAAGAATCAACCCATTGACTCCCACTGAGATAAACACCCGTGTGAGTGGGCTACTTTTCTGTCCGACATGCATTTAAGTAAATATTACAAAAATAATATTCATACAATATGTATTGCTGAAAATAACTTTACTTTTATTGAATAACAAATTCCTTACAATATGAGCGAGCATACACTAACATCTTCGCAAACCCTGGGACTTTACATGTTTTACAAAAATATCTCTAGATAGGTCCTTAGTCATCGGATCTGCTATCATATCCTGTGTAGGTATATGTGTTATGCTCACTTCCTTACACGCAACCATATCCCTAACAAAGTGATACTTGATATCAATATGCTTTGCTCTGCTATGAAATCTAGGATTCTTAGCATAAACTATCGCAGCTTGATTGTCGCAAAATAAGCTCACTGGTTCTCCTGCGCTGGTTAGGGACAAATGGTTTAAGAATCTCTTCAACCATACTGCTTCTTGCACAGCAGCTGCAGAAGCAACATATTCAGCTTCCATAGTTGATAGGGAGACGCATGTCTGTTTCTTGCTACTCCATGAAATAGCACCCCCACCTAGTAAGAAGACATATCCGGATGTAGATTTCTTCTCGTCCACATCTCCTGCCCAATCGGCATCAGTGTACCCTTTCAGCGTTAGGTCTTGATCTTGATAACACAGTGAGTATTCTGCAGTCGTATTCAAGTACTTCATAATTTCCTTGACTGCTTTCCAATGTGTTCTTCCTGGATTAGATTGGTATCTGCTTACTATTCTAACAGCATAGCAGATATCTGGCCTCGTACACAATATTGCATACATGAGACAACCCACCGCATTAGCATAAGGGACATTCATCATATCCTGTTTCTACTAAGCTATTTTTGGACACATTTCTTTGTTCAGATTATGACCTTTGACAATTGTGACATATCTGGGATTACTGTCATTACTGTTGAACCGTTCTACTACTTTACATATATATGTCTCTTGAGAAAGAGACAATAGTCTCTTCGAACGATTCCTCGAAATCTTAATTCCGAGCACGTAATCAGCTTCTCCCATATCTTTCATTTCAAAGTTGGACGAAAACTAAGCTTTGAGCTCGTTTAGATATCCCAAGTCATTTCCAGCCAATAGTATGTCATCTACATATAATGTAATTATGACAAACTTTTTACCTGAGCGTTTAATATAGACACAATAGTCTTCGTCTATCATTTTAAAATCATACGACATGATAGTGTTATGAAAACGAATGTACTACTGTCTAGAAGACTATTTTAGGCCATAAATTGATCTCATCAATTTGCAAACTTTACGTTCGCTGCCTTTTTGGATGTAACCCTCTGGTTGAACCATATAGATTTCTTCATCCAATTCTCCATATAGAAAAGCAGTCTTAACATCCATTTGATGTAGCTCAAGGTCCATATTTACCACCATAGCCAGAATAATCCTGATGGACGTAGATCTTACAACAGGTGAGAAAGTCTCATCATAGTCAATCCCTTTCCTCTGTGTGAATCCTTGGGCAACTAAGCGGACTTTGTACCTTTCGATACTACCATCTGCTTTTTGCTTAATTTTGAGAATCCATTTATTCCCAATTGCCCTACGCCCTTCAGGCAGGTCAACAAGTTCCCAAACATGATTTTTCTTCATGGAAGCCATCTCTTCCTCCATTACTTTAGCCCATTCATTCTTCTCGGGAGATGATAAAGCATCAGAGACATTCTCAGGTTCATTATCATCTTGTAGGATAGCTAAAAGAATCTCACTTGTATCATTATCTGTAAATGTTAAGAGAGCATCTTCCGCACCTTCGACCTCAAATCGTCTGCGTGGAATACTTGTTCTTTTAGTTCTACGAATTTCCGTACTCTCACTAAGATGATGATCATATGGATCACGAACTTCTGGATCAGTTGGAGGTGGTAAATCATGGTCTTCCTCCTCCATTATTCTCCCACTCGGAGGGAATGATCCAGATGATTCTGTCTCATCAGTTTCATATAGGGTAAGATCTTTACTTAACTCTCCCAATTTTGAAAAATCATTTTCTAAAAATGTGACATCTCGTGATTCAAATTCTGTCACTTGTCTATTTTCGTGTTCGTGATACTTCAGAGTATCTAATGAAGATACTCTTCTTACCTCTTGGTCCTAATTTACCAAAATTACTGGAGGTAGTATGGACATAAGATGCACACCCCCACGGTCGTAAGTAGCTTAGATCGGGCTTCCGACCTGTCCACAATTCGTAAGGGGTGGTAGTGACAGACTTGGAGGGCACACGATTTAGAACATATGTGGCAGTAAGGAGTGCATCTCCATAAAATGATATAGGTAAATTCGCTTCTGCCATCATAGATCTAACCATGTCTAGAAGGGTCCTATTCCTTCTTTCTGCTACCCCATTTTGTTGAGGTGTGCGAGGAATGGACAACTGATGTTTAATTCCTTTTTTATCACATAGAGTTTTAAACTCATCGGAAAGATACTCACGACCACGATCTGTTTGTAAGGCCTTGATCTTCCGTTCTAATTGATTCTCAGCATAATTCATGAAGGTCTTGAAGCAACTTAATGCTTCAGACTTGTGAGAAATCAAATAGATTAGACCATACCTGCTATAGTCATCTATAAATATGATGAAATAATAGGCTCCATGCCTAGCCCTCACATTCATTGGACCACAAATGTCTGAATGGATTAATTGTAACAGATAGTCGGCTCTAGTTCCCTTACCAAATAGTTTTCTAGTAGATTTTCCTTCCAGACAATGTTTGCAAGTAGGTAAGATAGCCTTTTCCAAGTTACCTAATAGTCCTGCCTTAGCTAGACGATTCAAGCGATCTTGACCAATATGGCCTAATCTAGAATGCCACAACACAACATCATCCTGAGATGGTGGCGTGGTAGTGACCATGGAAAAACTTGTTCGAGGTAAATCACACAGATCAACATCCATAATCAAGAAACTATTTGATTGATAACCAGATCCATAAAAAACATGTTTCAAAAACAACTAAACAGAATTGTTCTCAAATATCCAACGAAAACCAAGAGACATTAAAAATGAAACTGAAATTAAATTCTGACGAATCTCTGGAGCGTATAGCACATCGTGTAGAAGCAGGGTACGTCCTCCACGTAGGCTCAATCTGCATGTGCCTATGCCCTTGACTTCTACTCGTGCATTATTGCCTACATAGATAGATTTTGCTCCAGCAGGTAGACGTCGAAATTCGACGAAGGTATCACGATCCTTCATCACATGGTCTGTCGCTCCTGAATCAATCACCCATAATGGTTGACTTTCAGTTAGAAGGATAGTACTAGATACATACAATTCACTTGCACATGAGTTAAAGGGATGTACCTTCTTTTCTTCTTTGCAATCTTTTGCAAAGTGACCCTTCTTCTAACAGTTAAAACACTTCACCTTAGAAATATTAACCATTCTCTTCTTCTTACCCTCAGAAGTCTTCTTCCCGGGTGGAGAATTTTCAGTTTTGCTCTTTTTGTTTCCCCAGCTTTTATTGCCTTTTCCCTTTAGGACCGTCTTCCTTTTTCCACCTTTAAAGTTTGAAGCAGTCATATGCGCCTCAGGATGGACTTTGATCGCAAGCAGGCGATCCTCTTCCAGCTCAAGGTGGCGGGCCACGTCATCAAATATCTTGACATTATCAGCATGGGTAAGGGTTATCTTCATGTGTTCCCAATTTGCTGGCAGGGAACGAATGATAGCTTGGATCTTCTGCTCGTCACTAAGCATATGGCCAGCTTCTACCAGCTCACTGAATCATGTTGGACATTTCCCGAAGATGCTTCTGCATTGTATGATCAGGACGCTTCTTGTAAGTGTCAAACCTTATGGTCAAAGCTCGCAGCTTTGAGGTGGAGATCTTCCCAAATTTCTCCTTTAGCGCATCACATAGGTCTTTTACATTTTCGAAACCTCGAAATTGCCTAGTGATATCATCCATCATAGCGCTCAATAAGATGAGACGAGCAGTAAAGTTTTTCTTCTTCCAAGCCAAGTAGGCATCCTTGTCACGCCTATGCTGAGCAGTTAGACCATCTTCAGGCTAGACCATCTTCAGGCTAGACCATAATAACATTAATGGTCTAAAGAACTTCCTGTTCTTCCAGGACATACTGGATTTTCATGCTCCAGTTGTCATAATTATCGCTGTTGAGCTTCAAGTCCTTGTTGAGCTTGGCGATGATGGATTTGGAAGCAATCGACATATCTTTAGGAAATTATAAAGAAATATTGCGTGCTAGAAATTTGTTTCAGCAATACAATTAAATTTACTACGCGGTTATAACTTTAAGCAATATAAAGTTTTTAATTACTCTCGGATGGAAGTAGGTCACTGGCATGTTTCCCCTCACCTTCCGAGAATTAAGTTCAAACTTTAAATGTTAAAGTTCTTTGCATAGTAAAACAAGTGGATATTTCACGTGGTAACAATAACAATTAAACAAACAAATTTTATTCAATTGTAAACATGAATTGTCTTAACAAAAACAAATAACTACGAAAATACTCGAAGTTCTTAAACACATAGTTCTAAAACTTCTAACAAGACTGAAAACAAATAAAATCTACGCATTCTTGCATCTCCTTACGAACTGCAATAATGTGCTCCAGAAGCACTCCCACATTATCTTTATGTTCCCACCGGCTGATACGACGCTTCAGTATCTTGCTTCGCATTTGGTGCACTGCCACAAAATGCTCAGGCCTATTTAACACCAGTAGAGTTCAATATGCCATCTTGAACTTGCATCATAATGCAAGTGAATCGGGTTAACTCTTAAGTAGTCCCAATAAGATTTAAAAAAAAATTCAATCATAATGATGACAATAGTGCATAAAGAATATTCACTTTTTGACTTTATTGCGTGATTTATAAGTCTTGTTATTTTCCATAATTTTTAGTGTCCAGACTTCAAAAATTACGGAAAAATATTTTATGAACATATTCAAAAAATATTATGGCTTTAAAAAAATTACCACATTAATTTTATTAAAACTACTTTATTAAAAGATTTCTTTAAAACCTTTTTTTTAATATTATTTTGAATAAACCAATAGTCTATTCAATTAGGCCCAAAACCTTTTTAAAATTAGGGGTCCATCAGACATAGTTAATACGGGCCGCGTTGATTTTTCTTGGTCTGACTTAGAGTGGGCTAAATTGGGCCCGGGCCTTAGACAGTAGGCTCTAGGCCCGCGTCTAATTTGGGAGGTCCACGTTGACCCAGTCAACGAGGTCAGCAGGCCGGGTCGAAATCAGGCCCGTAAGGCCCGAAGTTTTTTTTATAAAAAATAGATTTATTTTCCTTAAAAAAATCTGATCTCTGACCCGAGTAAAAACATTCCGGGCCACCAAAACAATTAAACTCGGCCCTTCTGACCAAAATCGGTCCAATTCAAAAAAATTGATCTTCTTCTTCTCCAAAAAGTCGCGCCGCCGGCGACGAATTCTGGCAAGTCGTCGTGGATGTCGGTTGCTTCATCACCCACCGACTCTGATTTCTTAATCAACCAACGAAGAAATAGCCGCCTCTGAATTTCTATTCGGGACACCGGTCGATCGATCGATCTTCTTTGGCTTCGAATTACTGGGGAAAAAAATTCCGGGCAACGTGTTCACCGGCGCCGGTACGGTCATCTCTTTAATCGATTTCTTTTCCTCTCTGGCTGCATCGAACAATTGAAGAAGAAACGTTGTTTTCGACATGGCGAATTGACAGAAATCAGACCGAGTCAAGTTGACTCGTCTGTCCATCACAGTCGCGGCGATTCCTTCCGTCTTGGCCTCGCCCCTTGTTCGTCGAGAATGTCTTCCTCGTCTGTGAACCGCATCGATCTTCCAGAGTGTGTCCAAGTCACGTCTGAATCTCGCTCGTCTTCCTCGGCCTTGACAAGATATTGGTTTTTCGTCCGACGGGGCGGGACGACCATCTGAGGTCGCCGGAGACCGTGGATACGAGGACCATCGCCGGTCGGGGGAGGGTAGTCGATTAACGTCAACTGATTGAGATTCGCTATCGAGGATAGCAGATCCGATTTGGGGAAGAACTCCCAATTGCAAATTAGGGTTCATCCCGATTTGGGGATTTTTGGGGAAAATATCAATTTAATCCCGCAGATCTTCATGCGTTTCACACAAGGACGAAGTCCTTTGTTTGCTCAGAATGCATAATTTCAGAACAATACAAAAGTTTATACGCATGTGCAAATAGGTACAAAAATGTGTTAACATGCATAGATTCAGCAAGTACACTTCAGTCCCTAAACTATTACCTTTTATTCACGTAAGGACAATAGTAGGGTTTTTTATGAAGAATAAATCCGATTTTTGACAGAAAACAACACAATCGATTTTCTATTTCAAAAAATGAATTTAACCAGAACAAACCTTGTTATGGCTCTGATACCAATGAAGGTTTTCATGCATAAACTTAATTAATGCGAAACTATAATATTTAATGAACACATCATTAAGTCGAAATAGCCATATTAAAGTATTTACTTCTTGTAGCGTAGTCCGTTCTTCGAGAGGTATGTCACAGGATCGATGGAGGCTTGTCACTGGTCGTCCTCGCTCACGTACAAGAAGCGGGGATCGGGTTTCACCGCCTAAAAACCTTGAGAGTCTCCTAGAGAAAAAAGCTACGTATCTTTTTCTCCGGTGTGTGCTTTTGTGTGTTTCCTTCAGTAAAAACCTCTATTCCATATAAATAGAGAATTCTGGGAGGAGAAAGGGATGAGAGAGTTATCACGTATAACAAACTTTCCTAATCCAAATCTCTTTCAAATTAAAACTTAAAGATATCCAATATCTCTTATTTAATTTAATAGGATAATCATGGGTGGATAATCCTTCAGTATCACTAAAAAGAACAAAGAACAGCATCATAGTTTGATCTGAGTATGGTTCTTGAGTCAGAAAAGGCTTGTTGCGTGCAAGAAAAATAGTTTATGGGCTTCCCATAAAACCTTTTTTTGAGCTCTCGTAAGCACCAAGTGCGGGAATTATTGCATTATTAGTTGCGAGTGTCGTGAAGATTGTTAAAAAATTATCGATTAATATTCTTAATTTTTTGAGTTAATATAAATATTTTAGAGATAATTACTCTCAGGACCCCAGGGTATAGTCAAATAGACTCTGAGGACCCTGTAGTTTCCCTACTAATTTTCAAGCCCCTGTAGTTTAATTTTTATTATACTCTCCGGTCCCCTGCTGACGTCATCAATTTTTTTTAATTTTTTTTCATCCTGAAATAACTATTATACCCCTAGAGTTGTCTCCTACCTCCCCTCCGGTGAACCTTCCATCTTCTCCGGCGACCCTCCGTCTTCTCCGACGACATCTCCGGTGACATCTCCGACCCTCCGCCGCACCCGCCGACTCCTCCAATCCTCCGTCTTCGCCCTCTCACTCTCCCCCCTTCCGGCGACATCTCCGACCCTCCGCCGCACCCGCCGACTCCTCCAACCCTTCATCTTCGCCCTCTAACTCTCCCCCCCTTCCGGCGGCCTCGCCGTCTCCTCCCTCCCCGACCTCACCGGCCCCTGGCATGTGGGCCCTGCCATCCCGGGGGTGACGTCACTCAGCCTCACACACTCGCGGCTGGCGACTGTGGGGCCCGGGATCTACGTCGTCGGACGGGAGGAGACGCTGCTCTGCTACGACGCGTGGAGCGGAGAGGTCGCCATCCGTTCTCCGATGCCATCCACGGCGAGGCGGTTCGCGGCTGCTGCAGTATCGGGGCAGATATACGTGGCCAGCGGCGGGGACGAGGTGGAGGAGTACGATCCTGCGGAGGATGCGTGGCGCGTGGCAGTCCACGTGCCGAGGAGGAGGTTCGGCTGCGTCGGCGCCGCTGCGGACGGGGTGCTAATCTACGTTCTCCTTTGTGTTTGATATTTTCTCATAAGAGTAATTAAGGTCGTCGGAGATGTCGCCGGAGAAGACGGAGGGTCGCCGGAGAAGATGGAAGGTTCACCGGAGGGGAGGTAGGAGACAACTCTAGGCGTATAATAGTCATTTCAGGATAAAAAATTTTAAAAAATCGATGACGTCAGCGAGGGACCGGAGAGTATAATAAAAACCAAACTACAGGGGCTTGAAAATTAGTAGGAAAACTACAGGGTCCTCAGAATCTATTTGACTATACCCTGAGATCCTGAGGGTAATTATCTCAATGTTTTAACGTATAATATTAAAGAAGTTTGATCATCTGTGTGTTCTTACTCGCTCAAGAATTATATTAAGATTACTGTTTGTTGTTATTTTTTTTTGGTAAATAGATTAACTTCATTCCATATACCCCAAATATTTACACAAAATAGTACAAAAATTTATTCTACTTGTTAATTACATGTATAATCTCTACGATCTCGTAAAGACTCCATGTACAAAAGTAGGTCCTGTGATCCAAATTCCTCCGATGAGTTCGACCACTGAAGCCATCCTTGGACATGACGCAAAATAGCATGAATAAGAAGCTCTTGGTTACAACGTTCACCTTGAAAGATAGCCTTGTTCCTTGTTAGCCAAATTCCCTAAAGAATGACTCCATATAACGCATACCAAACCTTCTTAATCATCCTACCCCGAACAAGACCCATCCATTCCACCAGAGAGGAAGAAATGGACGAGTTGCAACACCAAACTACTCCAATCCGACGTGCAAAGTAATTCCAAATACCAACAGAGAAAGAGCAGGTTAGGAAAATATGATTAATGCATTCATCTTCGTCGCTGCATATTGGACATAAGCAATCATAAGGATCCAATCTCCTACTTCTAATTATCTCGTCTCTGTGAGTTATTACGGTGGACTTTTTTTTTAAAAGATGGTGTACTTATAAAAACAATTCGTTTTAACAACACCCTTATTTGTTTTAGACACTCAGCTGGTTTACTTTACTCGCTAATCTATTTATCTCACGGCAAGTGTGTTTGATCTAAAATTTCTCAAATTCTTGTTTAAGTGATCATCCGAAATGATATCAAAATAATCTTTCAAAAAATGATAGAGAAAAAGCGACCTGATGGATTTTCAATAGTCTGCCCATGTCTCCAATTGACTCCACCATTATTTAAGGATAAAGTATTCTCATTTAGAAATTCAATTGTCTGCCCATGTTACATATGAAGGCATATAACAGAAAATATGGTTGTTCATAACGGATACCAATAATACATGTGAGCTATGACGTAGATGGCGAAATGGCCTTCAAAAAAGATTTTAGAATGTCAGAAATTAACACGAAAGAATATTCACAATCCAAAACTTTAAAGCAACGAATAAGTAGATTTTCAGGTTTATAAACAAGTCCATTTCTCTTGTAAATAATCTCAACATGCCTCTTCCAAGTTTTAAGGCACTTCTACCTGCGCGAGACCACACTTGTAATTTTTAATGTGGTATTTTTCAACACGTCCCATTAAACGAGATTCTTCTAGCTGAACTTTACATGACAATGTCTCTCGTGCTTTTAAAGGCGGTCATGCGAATAATTTGGTGGGAATGAACAAAAATTTATCTGAATCGTGTGGAAGCGCACTGTTCTTAAGAACTAATTCCACCGATGGCAGTAGTTTTCTAAATTAAATAGACCATTCTAAGTAAAATTTAGGTAATCTATAACTAACAAGAATAAATAAATAGCTACTCAGAATTAGGAAAATGGAGGAGCAAAAGAGTCTCACAATTGGTAGGGATGGCAGAAATACCCATACCCTGAGGGTCGGACCCTACCCTTACCCTACGGGTCTAGGGTATGTTGACTTTGACTGGGTCTAGGATAGGGTATGGGTATGGGTCCATGTTTAGAGGTAGGGTCTAGGGTAGGGTATGAATCCATAGCTAGACCCTGTGGGTCGGACCCTACCCTTACATTTTTACCCTATTTTAGACTCTACCCTACTTAGACTCTAGTTAGACTCTTGTTAGACCGTATTGATAATATATATAATATATTTTACGGTTAACTTTAACATATTTATTATGTTATTCCGCAACTAGCTTAGAAGATGTCGTGAATGATGGATCACTAGAAGCTGACATGCTATATTTTTCTTTTGTTGAATTGTTTATGTACTTCAAACTATAAAAAAAACCTTGGAATATTGAAATTAAATTGCCAAAATTTGATATTTCATCAATTTTCTATTGAATGTTGATGTGTAACGTAGTAGATGTCTTGAATTTATTTAAATTTTATATAAAAATTAAGTTTTGATTAAAAATTATCAAAATGCAAAATGTTAAAGGGTCGGACCCTACAGACCCTACAGACCCTGTAGACCCTGGGTCTCCAGGAGGGTAGGGTATGAATCTAACAATAAAAAATTTGTAGGGTCGAGGGTAGGGTATGGGTCCATCCAAAAAAATTAGGGTATGAGTAGGGTGCTATCAATACCCTACCCTACCCTACCCTACCCATTGCCATCCCTAACAATTGGTACCATCAACAATGAAGTGTAATCTTCTTATATAATAACAAGTATTCAAAGGGCCAAATAAATATAGATATTTAGTTTAATGTAATTTTTAATTATGTAATTATTATTTAAAGTTCAAAATTAAATCAAGCAATAAATTGAAATTTTCAAATAAATGATTAATGTTACAAATTTTAGAAATAATTGAGGATTTTTTTTCTCAAATATGTATCAATTATGAATTTTGGATTTTTAATCTCAAATCAAATCATTTAAGTCCATTTAAATTCTCTTTAAATCACTATTTTACTCATTCATTTTTGCTCATTTTTCCAACGATCCAACATTATTTAAAATGTTTTCCATAGAGAACACTACAGCCTTTTAATTTCTAACTCGGTGGCCCCGTCGGAAATCTGGTGAAAACCATTAGGGCAGGATATCTATGGACCGATTGGAGCGGAGAACAGGTCCGATGGGGTAGGTGATTAATGTTTCGTTATATATTCCTTCCTTGCCCTTTTGTCCTTTCCATGATATGGAGATGAATTCCGAAAATCAGGGATCAGATTGCCAAGCAGCCTGGAATTCCTTTCTATTCCATATATGTTAGATTGTTCGTGCGACGTGATCGACTCGCTCCGATATATATAATATAAAAGAAACCGCGACATAGTGTGCAATTCTGAGAAGGAGAAAAGGCACTCAGAGATTTGACTATCGATATCAAGAAACCATTCGTACGGAACAAGAGTCAGAAGAAGACAACTAAATGCTCCATTAGAGTCGTCTCAGTCTCAAGAGACAAGACAGTAAAAGTACTGTCACTGAAGCCTAAAGAAGGTAATGAGAGGGTCATAGACGTCCTGCTTGGCATTTGCAGCCATCACATAGTCGCCGTGTGCATAGTCCGGCCTGTACTGTGTCACAAGCTTGTCTCCTTCGTGATCCTTGAGGTCATCCAGCAAGTGCTGCACGTCCCGGACATCCGAAAGAGCATCGGTCCCTCCGTAGCTCAGGAACAGAGGAACATCGTTCGGGATGCTCCCCATGTTGTACTCGGGTGGCTTGGACTGCCCGTAGTGCTTCTTGTTCGAGTCCTCGTCGCCATAATCGTACTTGGCTATCGCTCCACTCCTGACCACTGCATACAAGAGTTTTCTCAAGTTAATCTCTTTAGTTGGCTTCAGAGTTCAAGTGTATTCTGACTGACACTTACTCTGAGAGAGATGGATCATGTTCTTGGTTGCTGATGATTGAGGCTCGTGCTCTAGAAACGTGCGCATAACGGAAGGATCTATACAGCAATTCTCTCCTGCAAATAGTCGATGATGTTGGTTCGAGTCAGTACTCGAAAGGGCATCCTTAAGTTCGGAATCGGAAACAGATGATCAGTGTCGGAATAGAGTAGAACCTGTGATGTAAGTAAACAATTTGCTGCAGTCAACGCCTGGCATCTTGCAGACAAACTTAAGGAGCTTCGACACGGCTTCCCTGTAAATGGATTGATTTGTAACAAAAATAAACCATTCGAAAAGTAAAAAAGGAAACAGGATGAGTTGCACATTTACCCGGTTGGACTGAATTCATGAACATTCAGCCAGTACAAGGTCTGATATAGAAAGACAGAACATCATGAGTCACTTCTGTACCATTCAATTGAAATCGCTTAAAGGCAGAAGCCAAAGCCAAGTAGGTATGTTAACCTCAGAAAGGAAGTTTTTGGATGCTATTCTTGCAACAGGAGAGGTCATCTGATTGACATAAGCAATCGGGCAAAGCAACGCGGCCGACCTCAACATGTTTAGCAGCTGGCTATTTGAGAAAGCGGCAAGAGCGATCAAAGTTCCCTGAATGCAAAACAAAAAGACGATGAATGGTAAAGCTGTCGTGTCGATGTATGTGCAGACGACCTTTCACAGTCTTGTATCAGCAGGGCCTACCTGTGAATGTCCAACATAGTGTAGCTTCTGTCCTGTTTGATCATGCACATAATTGAAAGTCGCTGGAAGATCATAAGCTGCCAGCTGATCCCATGTCCAATCCCAATACTCCTGGAGCGGAAGTTGATCGAAATAAAGCTAATTTAAGCAATCATAGCACTAGTAGCTGCAAGGAATAAGAAGGAGAGAAAAGAAGTTAAGTTACTTTGTCATTAGGATCAAGAGATGTATGGCCAAGACTGTATTTAGTTCCCCGGGAACTAACGAGCCACACGTCGAAGTCGTTATCCGCTAATACTAATGCTAATGATTTGCCCTTGGGTAATAACAGCCAAGTTACTGCATCCTGCCACCAGACACAACCAGGTTATATTTTTATCAACATTGTATCAGAATCCCTTCAAGAGTTGCTCACCATCAGTAGCCCGTGTTGTAACAGGACGGGCGGTCCATCAGCTTTCTTGCCAGACTGCCCTATTCTCTGCATGCTGAGAATGTAACCATCTTCTGTTGTGACCTGACATCAAGGCAATTGTATCAGAAAGCATATGACTAATTAACTTTGCTCACATTTGACACTCTAAAAGTAACAGCATTAGGATATTACTTTATGTTCTTCACAAGCATAGCCTTGTCCCTCTACCAGGGAGCTGCAGATACCATCGCCGGATAACGACTTTGTAACCGTGTTGTTTACAGCATTGACCGAGAGCAACCGAGTCCTAGTTGCAACTGTAGACCCCAAGACAAGTGCCAATGTCAATAGTATGACCAAGTTATTTGCCATCTTCAATGGATATGTCTCTCGATCAGAAGCTACGAGCTTTTATACCAGTAAATTGTACATGAAGCCTCAAAATGATCTAGATACCATTGCTTGTACTGTTATGGAGAAAGTATGCACAAAGATGCGTCTCAATGTAAGGCTTGATAAGGACAAAGTGGAAAATTATCTGATAAGTACTATGCATGCACAAAGTTAGGAAAGAATGGATCTTATATATAACTTGAACACATGATATTCTATCTAGTTTGTTTATACGTCATTCGAGCAGCAAGAAATGGCTCACCTGCAAGAAGAACCGTTTTTGATCGGCCTCGCAGACGACGATTCGTTTGGCATCATCAACAGGGTCATATTGAATAGATCCAAACTGCAGCATCTAAGTAGTGCAAAACTTCTGAAAGAACCACTACACTACAGGCCATCAGCTACGGTATTCATGTTAAAAACGCATGCAAAGATCAAAGTATAGTATATGGTCGTCAAAAAAGAGGGCATAAGACAACCAGAAGAGACAGAGGTGTGGAATTATGAGGAGGAACATTTGAACTGACCGTGTGTCGCCTCCTCAAGACAAGATTATGTCGACATAATAATACTTCAAGAAGCCCCAAAACCTTGTGTGATGGCTGACAGGTCTGGAGTGAGACTTACTGAAATCGAAAGATAGGTGCAGATCATCGTCATGGCCCAGTGTTCGAGCCCGTTTTAGAGCACTCTATTGGCATTACAGAATCTAAAGCTAGCTTCAATTGTTGCACTGGCTTTACTATGAACAAGTGCCCGTCTTAGAGCACTCAATTGGCATTACAGAATCTTAATCGAGTTGCAGGTCCTGGAAATGTATACAGCTATTCGCTTTCTGCTGCATGTATCCTCCGTTGACACCTACATGACTCTTCGTCCGAGGATCTCCTCGTATCCTTTCTCCCACCATTGTTTTAGAATTCCTGCATTTGGGGTTGAATGGGGGAGATGCATATTGAAATGCTAGTTTCTTGTCAGGAAGGAAGAGTGTTCAATCATGGAAGCGGAGAAGGGACAGCTGAACTGGAAAGACTTGTATATCACTAGAAAAAACGAGAAAAACGATTCTGTATATTTCCGAAGTTAGTCGGTACAATGAAAACTAATTCAAAAATGTTGTGCAAACTCATATTAACAGAGGATTCGGTGTCTACTCGAGGAATTTCGACCGATGAGAAACGTCCTTAGGCCTCTGTTCTGACCATAGCCGCTGCGGCAACATCCTCGGGCATCTGTTCCGATGTCTTACCTGAGGTCTTCAATGCTCTATATCTTGCCAATTGCATTTTAAGAGATTGGAACTGCAACCCTCCAGTTTTTATGCTCCCCAACAACTGCCACCTATTTGGATCTATTTGGCCAAGCATTGTCATCTGCTCCTTTCTCAACTTCCTATTTGCATACCATCTTCCACCTCGCCAGCCGAAGCCGTACCTGCAGTCCACCAAAGGAAAAGAGTAATGAGGGGTTCCATGACTTGCGGGTTTCATCAAACAGGAGATACTTGGTAGAGAAAGCTAGAGGGGAAAGAGAAGTTTGGATTGGAACTAACCCAAGGATAAAAGTGGTTGCAGCAGTAGCAAACAAGGCAGAAGAAGCTCTGGAACTTCCTGGATCGACGACTAGCTTTCTAAGCTCTGAATGTTCAACTTCTGTATTGGTTAGTATCTGCAGGACAAAAAATGTCACCGGAATTGAATCCCGCTAATTTCCGAACTCCGAACTCAATCATGCACCTCCTTATCATGCAGGAAATCACTCAATTTGACATTGAAATCATCCATCTAAGAACTTGGGTAGCTTTCTTTCTGTCGAACTTGTTCAAACATAGGAATAGCAATCCTTCGTCATTCCGAAATCATGTCCCGTTGGAAAATCCAAAAAACAGCCAGCCCTTTATCCCTACTTCTTTCAAGCTAAAGTTGAGATACACCTTATCTTTCAAAAGAATAAGCAGCCACCAATTCATTTCTAGTTCCAATCTCAAACCATTCGATTAGATATTCGACCGACCTTTTCTTCACACCACATTGTTAACAGAGTCAAGGGGACGGATACGGTCACTCCAACATATAATAATGTACAGAAACAGGAAGATTACGACATAAATTGAATGAATTTATGTGACAAAGAGACTCACAGCTTTTTCGATAGACTCAAGCCGGCGCTCAATTTTTGCCTGGTGATTGTGGTGTAAAGTATAACCTGCACATCATTTTAATTCACTATAAAATGCTCACTAAGTGAAAAAAAAAAAAAAGAACATGCCCGGAAGAAGTGATTAGAGAAAATGTTGTAGCAATAACAGACAGATTAAGGTGACTGATTAACTAGGAACAGTTGTTTACCAAGAGGAAGAAAAAAAAGCGATAGACTAAACTATAAAAATTTCCATATCTTACCCAAAACCTACCCGAAACCTTAAGATAGATTTTCCGCACTTATAAAAAAACACGAACAAAAGAGGAGAGAAAGCAAATTACTCACCAGCCCAACCAGTAGCAACGGAAGCAACCGAAGTCCCAAGAGTAAAAACCACCTTATGGTGTTCAAATACATCCTAGCAAAAACGAACCCCAGAAGGAGAAAAACTCACATTAGAAGCCCTAAAAAGCTCCAAACTTTAAGAAAGAAACGGCACCTTGGTGAAGAAATAGGTGGCCTGGATGGCTTCCCATGAGTTGAGGAGTAATTTTCCGGAGTGGTGTTAAAATTTCCGACAAATCCCAGAATGGGGTTGTCAGAAAAAGTTTTCCCTGTCTGGGGTTGTGCTAGAAACCGCACAAAATCATGCGGTTTTATTTGCAAGAAACCGCACAAAATAGTGCGGTTTTATCAAGAAACCGCACTATTTTGTGCGGTTTTAGTTGGAGCCGAGGTGAGCCATTTTTAGTTGGAGCCGAGGAGCAAATGGGAGCCAGCTAATAAAAGATCCAATAAAAATATAGTCATGCTATGATTCGAACTCAAGACCTCCCGCTTGTTAAATCGATGCTCTAACCAACTAAGCTATGAGAACTCATTGACTATACCTTTAAAATAAATTATATAATATATAATATTCCGCTAATGTATTTATACTTTACTAAATGACATTAACACATACTAACCAACCTTCCACGCCAAAAAAACTAATTAACTAAATATAATTTCAAGTAAGTTCTCTACTTACTTGATTAATAATTTTAATTTTAATTTATTAATTGATTATTATAAATAATATTATTAATCAAGAATAAATTAAATTATCTACTTACTCGATTAATAATATTAATTGTAATTTATTAATTGATTATTACAATTAACATTATTAATCAGTTTGTAATTAATTAATTAATTATTAAAATTAATATTATTAATCAAGAATAAATTAAATTATCTACTTACTTGATTAATAATATTAATATTAATTTGTTAATTAATTATTACAATTATTATTATTAATCAAGAATAAATTAACAAAATAGAGAATTTATATTTGATTAATTATATTAATTTTAATAATTAATTACAAACTGATTAACCAAATATAAATTCTCTATTTTGTTAATTTATTCTTGATTAATAATATTAATTGTAATAATCAATTAATAAATTACAATTAATATTATTAATCAAGTATAAGAAATTGATAATATTAATAATATTATTTGTAATAATCAATTAATATTATTAATCAAGTATAAGAAATTAATAATATTAATAATAATAATTGTAATAATTAATTAACAAATTAATATTAATATTATTAATCAAGTAAGTAGATAATTTAATTTATTCTTGATTAATAATATTAATTTTAATAATTAATTAATTAATTACAAACTGATTAATAATGTTAATTGTAATAATCAATTAATAAATTACAATTAATATTATTAATCGAGTAAGTAGATAATTTAATTTATTCTTGATTAATAATATTATTTATAATAATCAATTAATAAATTAAAATTAAAATTATTAATCAAGTAAGTAGAGAACTTACTTGAAATTATATTTAGTTAATTAGTTTTTTTGGCGTGGAAGGTTGGTTAGTATTTGTTAATGTCATTTAGTAAAGTATAAATACATTAGCGGAATATTATATATTATATAATTTATTTTAAAGGTATAGTCAATGAGTTCTCATAGCTTAGTTGGTTAGAGTATCGATTTAACAAGCGGGAGGTCTTGAGTTCGAATCATAGCATGACTATATTTTTATTGGATCTTTTATTAGCTGGCTCCCATTTGCTCCTCGGCTCCAACTAAAAATGGCTCACCTCGGCTCCAACTAAAACCGCACAAAATAGTGCGGTTTCTTGATAAAACCGCACTATTTTGTGCGGTTTCTTGCAAATAAAACCGCATGATTTTGTGCGGTTTCTAGCACAACCCCAGACAGGGAAAACTTTTTCTGACAACCTCATTCTGGGATTTGTCGGAAATTTTAACACCACTCCGGAAAATTACTCTGAGTTGAGAGCCTTCCTTTTGATGTGGGGGAGCCCCAACGAGCCCACAAGCCTACCTCCTCTACTCCTCATACCTACTACGACTTTAGGCAATTTTTATTTACTTTATTTACTTGGTGGGAATGGTAAAATAACAGAGCTTTTGTGTTCGGTTTCTTACCCTCCACGGAAAAATTGGGTTGGGAAGGGGGTGGAAGGCCCAATATGCTTAGCAAAAAATTCGAGGCCCAATACGAACATACTTTGACTCTTCATCCACGTCAAACAAGGGGTCGCATGAGATTAACTCGCTCTGATACTAAGTTAAAATTTTTATAGATCTTTCACACTTGTAAACAAATTCACCACACTTGCAATTAGCAGAATGGTGATCTCAAGACTTTTCCTTAAACGAAGCCATCGAGCCACAGTTTTTACAGACTTTTACTTGGCAAACATTTCATGATAGGGGTCGTGCGAGCAACAACAGATTACGACCATTAGATTAACCTGTTTTGGTACCATTCTGAAATCTCTATATCTAACGCAAAATCTAGATACAACAACTTGGTTGACTTTTAACACACATTCACCAACTGGTGGTGTGGTTATCTCAAAACAAAGCAGATGGTAGGTGACAAACCACCGTTGCTTTGACACCTTTATCCTAATTTTTAAACCCAGAAAAGGACTGTAAGAATTATGTATAAAATCCATTCTCACAGCATCCCGTTATCCATACGCCATAGTATTATTTGCTGCTACAATTATTATCAAGTATATTCCATATTCTCCTTATAATTCAAGGGCTCTTTCGGCTGAGACCTATAGAAAAAGTGACTTGAAAGTTGATATGAACCAAGGGCGTATTTGCCAAATATTTATTTAGGGATGATAATTATTTAAATGAAATTGACGTTCCGTTTTGCTTATGCAAGTGTCATGGAATCTACCCTAATCCGTAATGAGTATCCATTAAAATGTCAAAAGTGAACAGAAAAAAAAACAAAGAGAGAGCCATACTTCCCTCCCCCTCCACTCAATTTCGGTGTGCAAATAGTATATTTTTGCAATGCAACAAAAGCAATTGCAGCTAAATGGATGAATCCCTGAGGTAAACGTAGCTTGTAGCCAAAGACTACATGATTGTAACTAATTTCGTTCCCGGACGCCAAGTCTCCAAGGGAAAAATCCATTGAACCACCGAACTCTAACGTTTTTATCATTTGAGGTTTTACCAACTCGAACTCGATTCAGAATTAACAAGTATAATAGGCGTTTCTACCATTCGAGGTTCTAGTAACTCCAACTCGATTTGGGATTAACAAGTATGTATAATAGGTGTTTTTTTTTTAGGAAACAAGTATAATAGGTGTTGGTGTAAGGATTGGCTTAGACCCTAAAAATGATGGCGAAAGATGCCCACCTCCCCCAACAAAACCTCTCTCCCACTAACCCTTTACCAAACGATGCCTCAAATACAGGCCCTCAAAATGGGCTAAGCAATAGATTCGTCCACGCTTTAGTCCACTAAAAATCTACACGAGACCACATGAGACAAATTTGCGGGTTAACCACCCACATGGAGGACATTACCCTTGTTCTTCTCATTTCAGGATTAAAACAATAGGAGGTGCACCCAGTGGAGGTGAACAAAGCGGGTAAAGTAAAGTCAACTTATTATTGGAAACAAAACGGACATTAATTGTCACTTCAACCATGTGCAAGAGTGGCAAGAGTTTTCCACCAGAATTATTGTAAAGGGAAGTGTGTCAAGCTAAAAAAACCGCATTAACGGTAGGGATTAGTTTAGGTCGGTTTTGCAGTTTCGAAAATTCAGACCGTCGATGTCATGATTTCACTTAAAAGCTGAGGTACCAGAAGTGGCAAAGAGAATCCAAGGAGAAATCCAATTATTATGCAGAAACTACAGATCATTTCACCTCACTTTTTTGACAGCTAAATATGAATGCATATGCTCAAGATCAAGGCCTCTTCCCACGAGAGGATAGACATTGAGACATTATTGTACCACTCCCATGTGCATAGAAATATGGAAGCACTGGGTCAGTGATGAAGAAGATGGAGGATTCCTGGGATTCACATTCCACATCACATGTGCAATAAATGTTCTTATAAAAAATCTCATCAACAAGCGCCCCATATCCCTACCTCCGTCTTTCTTTGAGCAAGATCGGGACTAGACCGATATTGCCCATCCCCCCATCATTGAAAATTGCTACACAGTGCAGCGCGGTGAAGGAGCAATCCAATTATTATGCAGAAACTACAGATCACCTGCTCTCATCATATCTTGTCATGCACTAAGTTAACCAATGGGTTATGAATGTATGAAGCACAATGCATATATGACAATGCTTCCTAGTAAAAACAGCATTGTAGACGTCCGAGTTCCTTAAATACACCCAAGGTTAGAAAACTCGGACGTCTGCAAAATGTAGATCCGATGTATGTCAAGAAACAAGGTGAGCAAACAAGATACACATCAGTTACGAATCGCAAGCATTGTGAAACAGCATAAAGGACGGACAAGTTCAAGCGTGGTATTGCACAGCCAAAACCCAGATACATTTAAGAACAGCAATGAATCGACAGATAAGCAACCAGCAACGCACCTTATCAAGGAAAAGTAGTAAGAAACCCGCAGACATTGAAGAAACAAGTATGCTTCAAATCGGAACTATTATGTTTTGTTAATCAAGGATCATTGTCTTTTTGTACAACAATAAGAAAGCGAAAGAAGAAAGAAAAAAGAAGAGGCGGGGGTATTTGAGAGGGTAACGGAGGATTATCAGATCCAACTCTGCCACCACCCCTCCACCCTTGTTCTAATTCCATCTAAATTGCAACAAATACTGACAACATTTCTTCCCCTGGATAGCCAGCCCCATCAAGTTGATCAAGGACGCCCCTTTCCTTTCCTTTCCCACCCTTAAAAGGATCTCAACAACACTCAGCTCCCAATAGAGTACTCTAATCTAAACTTCTTCATAGAAATCTAGTAGGGTGTCCTCTCTTTTTTCCAGATTTATAATGATAATGACAGAATAAACCCAAAAAAAAACGAAACCCAGATTTTATCCTCAAATACCCACCTAGAGGACACCCCAAAGTTTCCATCTTTCTTTCTTTTTTCTCTCTTCAATAGCCGGTTTAATAAGGCAGGGAAAAACTAAAGGAGGGAGCTTTAATAAAAAAAGAAAAAAGAAAAGGGAATTAAAAAAAAGGGACATGACCGGATCGAATCATCATCAGAGGCACAAGGCGGTGGAGAGGAGCAAACCGTCCCCGGTGACAACGGGATCCGCCTCCGGCGGCGGGAAGTTCAGATCGAACGGGAGCGCCTTCCTGAACGCCGAGGTCAACACGCAGTCGTCGTCCTCCCCGCCATCGACCACCGACGACGACGAATCGCAATCGCTGTGACAGTCACCGGCCGGCGGAACCATCACCGGCGCCGCCTTCCGATTCCCCCTTCTCGCCGGAGGGTAGCAAACCCTAGGCCCGCTGAACGACTCAACCGTGCTGCTCATGCCGCTGGAGGTTGGCCGGGCCCGGGCCGAGTCGCCGCCGTCGACGAGGGTGTTCCCGTAATCCTCCCCCTCCTCGAAGGACACCGCGTGGTTGAAGGCCAAGGGAAGGAGGGGGAAGTTGGTCTTGGCCTTGGCCCCGCGCAACGACCGCGCCGCCGCGTCGTACGCACGCGCCGCGTCCTCGGCGGAGTCGAAGGTCCCGAGCCACACGCGCGTCTTCTTCCACGGGTCCCTGATCTCCGCCGCGTACCGCCCCCACGGCCGCTTCCTCACTCCCCGAAACCTAACCTCCGCCGTCGCCGACCCTCCGATCTGCCTCATCTCGGCCGGATCCCGCGCGCCGGCGCTGGTAACTCTCCCTCGCCTCATCGGTGATGATAAAACCGCGTCTTTTTTAGCGGAAAAGAAAAAAGTTTCGATTTTTCCTCCGGCGGGGAAGGATATTATTATTCTAGGTTAAGACAATCTCTCTCTTCATGTAATAATCTCTTCTCTCTCTTCCTCCCTCCTCTATTTTTCCTTTTTATTTTTTTATTTTTGTGTTGGTGTTGGATTGGGTTGGGGTGGTTGGTTCCCTCTCTCTCTAGCTTTCTCTTTCTAGAATTCTCTCTTCGGAATAAACCCAGGCCGGGTTCATTGCTCGCGATGAATTTCGGGAGGGGCGTCTTTTTAATTTGCGGAAGAAAAGGGGCGGCCTGAAAATCTTTAGATGTGAAAGGACCAGAATACCCTCTTGTGCATTGTCTTGATATACGCACATTCGCAATAATTATAATATTTTTTTAGTGAATTCGAATATTTAAATACCGGAAACTATACCCTGACAATCAAAAAATAATTAATTTTGTATTGTCCATTTGTTTCTTTGCCATTTTCTCCGTTCCCGCGACGATGAAATCTTTTTTTGCTTTGTTTTAGAATTTATTTGACAACTTCTGTGTATTTTCTCGTAAAGTTTTAGTGGGATGGATCAAGGAGGAGTTTGTTGTGATATTTTTTTAAGGTATTGTTGTTGAGGTCTTGGGTTGGGAGTTTTCTTTTCTCCTCCGAAATTAAGTTATGTAGAATACAATATTATAAAATGACTTATGTGGAATGTCTTAATTTTAGGTTTTGGGTTTTGAAATAAATATATGTATATTAAAAAATAACACTTGTGAAAAATAGTGTATTATTAGCATGAGTATCTGGCCATAAAAATTTGAGAAGTGGGCGGATCTAATTTCTTAATCATAATATAAAATTTTGGTTGTCTATATTTTTTGTAGGTTTCAGTTAATTTTAGTAGAATCATGCATATAAAAATTTATCTAATATAAATTAACTAATCTTATGTTTATTAAAAAAACATGAGTGATGTATTTGCATGTCCTTATACGGAATTGCAATTCAAATGCAACAATAATGTTATAGATAAATTACAATCCATCCATACATAAAGCACAAGATGAATCATGTACTTTTTGCGGTTGACTTCTGTATTTTCTGGATGTGCAGTTTTCTATGCAACTGCATTGTAATAATGAGGTGGCCATCTACATTGTTTATAATCTCGACGATCAAACATATAGAAATTGATAGTCACTTCATTAGAGACAAAGTTCAAGTCATAATGATCTCTACTCCTTACATTCCAAGTGAAAAACAAACATGTTGATATCTTCACTAAACCTCTGAGAACTACTCAATTTGAACATCATCTTTTCAAGTTGGGAGTTCTTGACATTTACTCACCAACTTGAGGGAGAGAGTTGAGATTCTTATTAAATGGTGTTTAATTATTCATCTTGATCCTCACACTCTCAACAAAATGATGATCATAAACATTAATTATCAAGAGAAATTACTACCTCAGAAATATTCTATGCATTGAAATATTTTCTGCGTGAGCCTCCATCCTTGATAACGACTAGTAGCCTTTACTAGCTCGTGTCCCTTCCACTCCTTCTAACAACAATAATGTTACACAGAAGTTACAAACCATCCATACATAAAGCACAAGATGAATCAAACATGTACATTTTGCAATTGACTTCCAGATTTTTTGGATGTGCGACTTTCTATGCAACTACATTGTGATAATGCGGTGGTCATCTACATTGCTTATAATCTCGTATTCCACGAGACGATCAAACATATAGAGATAGATAGTCACTTCATTAGAGACAAAGTTCAAGCCAAAATTGTCTCTACTCCTTACATTCCAAGTGAAAAACAAACAGGTCAATGTCTTCACTAAATCTCTCAGAGCCACTCGATTTGAACATCATCATTTTAAGTTGGGAGTTCTTGACATTTACTCACCAGCTTGAGGTAGAGTGTTGCGATTCTTATTAAATGGTGTTTAATCATCCATCTTGATCCTCACACTCTCAACAAAATGATGATCATAAACATTAATCATCAAGAGAAGTTACTACCTCAGAAATATTCTATGCATTGAATGATCAATGCTTATGATCATCATTCTGTTAAGAGTGTGAGGATCAAGATGAATGATTGAACATCATTTAATAATAATCTCAACACAATGTGGCACAATTAAGTTAGAGATAACATACTAGTCACTTCCATTTAAAAAAATTGTCAAAAAATTGAAGGATGATAAGCAAGTGTTTAGGTATCTCAATAACTTTATTATTTCATATAACTTTTCTAACTTTACGCATTGAGATTAAAAATTATGACAAATAGAAAATAGAAATTCTCCCAACACCAGATTATCACTTTTAAAAGATTTTGTCAAATTGTAAAACAAATTGTCGCACAATATCCCTTTTTAGTTTTTGCACAAATAGCCTACTTGTGTGGATCATCGGGATGATATGTGACTCCCTCTATTTTAAAACTATTTATCAAAAAAAATGCTAATTTGTTAAACATTGAATTCTTTTTGCACCAGGAAAATTACAGTCTCCAAAAATATTAATTAATTATGTGCAAATTGTAAAAAGAAAGGGTTCTTTCGGGTTTTCAACGTGTCTTCGGACACGGTAATGGACTTGGGACCCACACAAAAATAAAATTGGCCAAGTAAGTTTTCCCACCAAGTCCAACAGATCACTGACACCACTCCTTTTAATTACTGCTCATCCTCCTCCCAACACCCTCTATCGTTTCTGACGTTTTGAAAATTTTTTTTTCAACAACAACGTTTTGAACTTTGATATGGTCAATAATTAATTAAAAGGTAAATTATCTCGGGACTCTGAAATTTGGTATATTTGCTTTTTAAACCTCTGTATTTTAGAATAGATTAAAAAGTTTATATTGTTTGATTTTATATACTCTCAAATCTCTAGCTAATATTATCAGCAAATTTTTTATGTGAAATGATTTTTGTACTCTTGTAAAAAATAAAAATTCTTTAATTTCCTCTCTTTCCCTCCGTCTCACGTGGTCCGACCAACACCTTCATCGCCGACCAAAACCTTCCTCCACCGACCAACACCTCCATCGCCCGAAGGCAACATGGAAGTATCGAAAAGGAGAGAGCTGTCATTGTGGGACACAAACGGCGCCGGCGTAATCACAAACTCGCATCAATAGACCGTCGGGACGACAGAGCTCCCGCCAAACAACACTATCTACTTCAACAACCTCAACGAGAAAACCAAAATCGACGGTGGGTGTCCTTTTCTTTTCCCTCAGTTTGGGAAGATTCTGGAGATTCTCGCGTTCAAGGCGCTAAAGCACAAGGGGCAGGCGTGGGTCGTCTTCGAGGACGTCCAGTCCATCGCCTCCTCCTTGCGCCAAATGTAGTCTTCCCCCTTCTACGACAAGCCCATGGTACTCTACTTATTGCCCCTTTCCCCTTTTTTATAACAAAGAATACTTTTTGGTGAAATTTGCTACTTGTTAGTAGATGAGTTCGCTTCGAATCAATGAGCGGAAGCCCTTGTTGGTGTTTGTTGGTAGTTTACTGGTTGGAGATTTGATGTTGTTTCTTTCTGGCTATTGCTCTTGGTGGTCGATTAGGGCTGGAATTGAGGGTAGGTAGGGATCCGTAGGTTTATTGAAAGTTTCTTTTTCCTCTTTCTGGGCTAATCAATGGAAGAATCTGAGTAGGATGGGAGTTGATTTTGGGGTTAAGATTTCGTTGGTTAGTTTTGGTAGTCGCCGAAAAAATGACCGGAGGGTGGCCAGATGATGACCGGAGTTGATATTCGCTGGAAAGATGACCGGAGAAAATGACTGGAGATTTTGATTAACCGGAGCAAGAATATAAAAGTCATTTCAAATATAAAATAAGAAAAAATTGATTGATGACGCCAAAATATAGAGACGTTTTAATTTATTTAAAAAATACAGAGGTCTGAGAGACGAATATACCAAACCCTAAGATTCTGAGAGTAATTTACCCTTAATTAAATACTCTCCAACAAAAAATGAAAATATAGTAAGATATTAAATATTTAATTTTTTTAGGGGACCTATTAGTTTTCGGAATTTTTAAAGAATAATATTATAGAATGCTTTTTATATCTAGCGATTATGGTATACTGTCCAATGTTTGGAAAAACAGACCGGTGAGCAAGGATTTGTTTCTTGAAACGTAAATTTTTTACGATCATACTATTTTTTGAATTTTGGATCTCTTTAAAATTTAAAAAGCTTAGTATTGTTGGACTAGAAACCCTTTCACAAATGAATTTTTTCTTCGAATCATGATAAAACTGATTTCATCGCTTGGCCCACATAAATTTTAATAATTATATTATTATTTAAGATCAATACAATTTAATTTTATAATTATCAAATTTTTATTTTAATCTTACAAAATTCAAATAATTTTTGTTACTAAAATATTTAGTCAGTTGGAACTAAACCGGACTTAGCATTTTCTAAAACATTGTATTTACTTGATACTATTCAATCCGAATTCATAACTTAATTTTTTAAATAAAAAATTGAATAAACTCGGGGTGATCTCTCTTGCCAACAACTAGTCTTCTAATTTTGCTTGGCTCTTATGAAAACAGCCGTTATGCAACTCTTAAATAATGTAACTTGGCGTCCAATAACTCCAACCTTCCCATTTATGTAAATCCAGACTGCTTTTTATTAAATACATTTGGGCTGGTGGCTACCCATTCCCTTCCCAAAAAGGCAAAAAGTCACGTTATTTGATGAATACGGTGAATTGAAATTATTAGCTACGGGCAGAAAAAAATTAAATCTGTTCATTAGCTGTTCCGGTTAGAACTTTGATTGACTTGAGCTACTTGGCCGGTTTGAATCAATTTTCGAAATCTGAGATTGAAATGAAATGGTTTCGAAGTTTGCGCTGATAATTTTTTTAGGAAGTTTGCATTCATAAAGTTTGTTCAATAAATACTTAGACATATACATTACCTCCAATTTCTTTCATATCTTAGTTGGTGACTTCTCATCCATGACATGATACATCACATCATCCGTCAGTACAAGCGAATCATCATCACCGCCTTGGCCTCCATTTCCGCCCACTCTTGGTCTTCCATCTTCTCAGGTTTTTTCTCCGAGAGCGCGCTCGTCATCCCTTGTTGCATCAGCATATCTTCTACATGCCTTTGCCACAAACCCAAAATTCGATGATCCATCGAACTTCACCAAGCCAAACTTCGAGTCGTGATCCGCAATCTTTCGACCTTAGTTCTGATACCAGTTATTAGAAAATCGCCCACAAGAGAACAACAACGCGCAAAGAACATGGACACAAGAGTTACATTATTCGACCTAATACTTACGTCCACGGGGAGAGAGGAGAACTTTTATTGATGAGTAGTCACAAAGCCATACGTTAACTAGGGTAACATACTTTTATATAACAGACAAATCCTTGTACACCAAGAAACTAATCTAGGTCGAATTAGGAGTACGAAATAAGAGCCTGAGCAAAACAGGAAATATTTTGCAGTTGAACCTGGAGCTCGCCAACTAGTTGGAGTCCGTCAACCCACACCTATTGCCAAGGGAGTTGGCTCCCTCCAACCTCTTGGCTTGTGTAGGAGATCAAGAGATCCTGTCTGTCACAGACGATATTATCTTTCCTAGTTTATTGCTACTTTATCTAGATATTTCCTATTTATATTTGATTTACTTCCTAATTAGTACCAAACTTGACCTTGATGTACAAGTCTACTTGACGTACAAGCAATGTAAACTTGAGGCTATATAATGCCTGTTTCGTTGATGAAATAAAATATCTGCCAATTTCTTCATGGTATCAAAGCAGCAATAATCCTGGTGCATAAACTCCACCAAAAATAGCCTACCCACCAAAACCCTCATGTTAGCCTACCTGTTGCCTTCCCTCATTGCCTTTTTGGAGGTCACATGCACTTGCACTCCACCTTGGGACAAGGGTTTAAGAGGCAACTCTGCTCATGAAATCCCATAGCCTACCTGTCGCCTTTCTTGTTTCTCACAAAAAAGTCTCAAAACTGAGGCATCTCTATGACAGATATGGAATTGCCATATTTCTTACACCCGTCGGACAATCCGGGACAAATCAATGTGAGCGAATTGCTCACCGAAAGAAACTACAGCAATTGGGTCAGAGAAATGACCAACTTTTTGCTGGCAAAGAACAAGCTGGGTTTTATCGACGGGTCAATACAGAAACCAGAGGCGGGCTCGGCCGATTACGGAAGCTAGATGCGTTGTGATGCGATGGTGACAGGGTGGTTGGCCATAGCGATCAACAAAGAGGTCAGGGGCAGTATCCGCTATGCAAAGTCAGCACATGAAGTCTTGGCTGATTTGAAGCAACGCTTTGGCAAAAGTAGTGCACCTAGGGCGTATGACTTACGACGCTCGGTGTCTTTACTGCATTAAGAAAAAATGTTGGTCTCGGCATACTTTTCAAAACTGAAAAACTTGTGGGATGAGATGGAGGCAAATTCTCCAATGACAGATTGCACTTGTGCAGCGAAACAGAAATATGGAGCGGCACGAGCATAGGAACAACTTTATATCTTCTCAATGAGACTCGATGACGCGTTGGGCACAATAAAATCTCATATTATGAGTACCAAGCCAACACCGAGTCTTGGGGAGGCGTATCATCTAATCATAGAATAAGAGAAAACTCGGTAAATTGTATCCGCAAGAGAGCCAAGTGCAGAAGCTGCTGCTTTTCAGACCAGAAGTTATAACTGGACTAGCAAGGATGCGGCTAATCGGAAAGGAAGCCAGAAGAACAAAACCCGATGCACCCACTGTCAAAAATCCGGTCACTCCAAAGATCAATGTTTTGAACTGGTTGGTTATCCTGATTGGTGGAAAAGAAGTGAGGATCGAGACCGCGGAAGAAGGAATCGATTTGAGATCTCCACAGCACGAAAACCATCACCAATTACCGTGTTGGCCAGTCCTGATTCAAGTTCCATACCTGGGTTAATTGGAGAGCAGTATGCACGACTTCTCCAAGTCTTGAAGCAAGGGGGAGAAAGCAGTGCCTTCACTGTACAAGATGCCAACGTAGAAGTCCATATGGCGGGACCTACCTTCGAGAATCCTGATTGGAGTAGGTAGGCACTGCATTTCTATTTCCTACTTGTCAAGTTGGGCATTACGAATCTTCATGTGCTAACTTGAGGGGGAGTGTAGGAGATCACGAGATCCCGTCTGTCACAGACGATATTATCTTTCTTAGTTTATTGCTACTTTATCTAGATGTTTCCTGTTTATATTTGATTTGCTTCCTAATTAGTACCAAATTTGACGTACAAGTCTTGAGCTTGATGTACAAGTCTACTTGACGTACAAGCAGTGTAAACTTGGGGCTATATAATACCTGTTTCATCAATGAAATAAAACATCCGCCAATTTCTTCAGCTTGCTCTAATCAGCATTTACAAATCTGCCTTCTTACTTTTTTCGACATATCCCAACATATGGGCATCCCCTTAAAAGGTTAGAATGATCTTGTCTTCGCTTCCTGTCTACTTGAAGCCGAATTCGAGGCCCTTTTGTTCACCCTAAGGATTATTCATGCTGAATTTCCGCTTGTGAGCACAATCACAGAGAATGATTACAAAGTAGCATATCTACTTCTTACTAATCCGCATCTGAAGGTGGATTGGAGACTTGAAGTTTTGATCTTGGAGCTAAAAGGTCTTCTCTTGACTCTTCCATTTTGTACCTTTAATCTCATTCTCAGGTCGCAAAAATAGGTGTTTTTTTGGAATCGGGATTCTTTGTACTCCGCTACCTTTGATGCTTTGCTGTATTCCGATTTACCTTTCTAAATATATGACCCGAGTGCATTTTTATCTCTTAAAAGAAATGTTAACCGGCAAAAACAACTAACCGGGTCGTTAAATATTTTTTAAAAACTCTTTATTATAATCAAGTAATGTTGGATTCTTTTTGTGGACATCTTTTAAATATTTTTTTTAAAACTCCATATTATAATCAAGTAATGTTGGATTTTTTGGTGGACATCTTTTTAGTAATATCGTTTAAATTCACAAAATTTGAATTCAAGATATTTTTAAGTTAATAAAATTTTACTACACTTGGATCCAATTCAGTAATTTTCTCTCTCGTAGCGGAACAAGAAAAGTTTTCCCTCCAATTTATAGGTCGTGTTCCTTCTAAAACAGAAAAGTACTTTTGCTTCGGGCGGCGCACCCGTTTGACGAAGCGCGGGTTATTAGCGTGCGCCGCGTAACCGTGGGCTCCACCTCCCCACGAGTGTACGTTCATTCGGCTTTGCTTCATCAGAAATTTCACTCCGACAATGTCCTTCCTTTTAGAATGCACTCCAACGATGTCAGTCGCAATTGTTGGGAAACACAGCGAGCCAACAACTCGAGAAGAACGAAATAAACACAAATGACACAAAAATTTGGTTACTCAATTCGACAAGAAAATCTACGTCTGGGGATGTGTTCGACACGAAGGTTTATATTTGGGGGCGTGCCAAGCCAGGAATTTTTACTAATTTTTTCTCTTTAGTATTTCACTCACACTTTTACAATGAATATAGCCACCCACTCACTTGCAACAACATTAAATGAGGTTTATATGAGTATATATAGAGGAAAAACCCTAAAATAAATTTGGAGTTCGGGGGGCAAACTTGTCCACGAAAAAAAAACTTTCTCGGGCCCGATTGGCAGCCGCTAGCTCCTCCAAACACACCCATCCGGCGGTTGCCAGCCCATTGACAGTCGCCGATCCCATTGCAGCTTTTTCTGTGCTACTTCGCTTCCCTTCACTCGACTCCATCTCTCAACCCGACCACTCGACCTCAGGCTCCAATCCCAACAATCTTCAACCTGAGACTGACCTCATCACATGTCACCCTTCACTTGATGATCCTCTTCTTTACTTGGTACGCTGGACCTCTTCTTAGTTCACCAGGCCCGCTGAAGCCATTGTTTAGCATCAGCTTCTCTAAGGGAACCACCTTGGTCAACATATCTGCAGGATTCACAATTTCTTGAATCTTCTCAAGTTGCAAAACCTTCCTCTCCAAGAGACTCTGTATTTAGTGACACTTCAACTCATTGTTCTTTGTATTTGAGTTGAATGCGGGATTCTTGGCCAAGTGAATATCAATCTGACTGTCACTATACAATACTCTGTTCCTCTGTTCCTTCCCCAATTCACCCAAGAAATTGTGCAACCATACAATCTCTTTGCTCACTTCTGTCACTGCCACATACTCACTTTCTGCGGTAGATAAAGCCACTACTTTTTGCAACTTAGAAGCCCAAAAGATCGCTGTCCCTCCCAACGTGAACACATACCCCGTAGTGCTCCTTCTCTTATCAAGGATACTGGATTCCAAGTCTGAATCAACATATTCTGTCAGCTTTACTTCATTACCCCTAAAACAAATGGCCTTCTCAGTAGGAACTCTCAAGTTCGCAAGGATCCACTTCATGGCCATCCAATATTGTTTGCCCGGATTACTCATATACCTACTCACCACTCCCACCGCATGTGCTATGTCTGGCCTCGTGCAGACCATATCATACATCAAGCTATCTACCGCCAATGCATAAGGAATCTTCTTCATTTGATCCTTCTCTGCCTCAATCTTAGGCGAGTCCTTATTAGACAACTTAAACTGTCCATCCAAGAAAGTTAACATGGGTTTGGCATCTTACATTATGAACCTCTCCAGTACCTTCTTGATATAATCAGCCTGCAAAAGAAATAGCTTCCATGCTGCCTGGTTTCGCTCAATCCTTATTCCAAAGATTTGCTTAGCCTCCCCCCAAGTCTTTCATAGCAAACCTCTCAGACAATTGATTCTTCACCTTGATCACCTCCCGAGCACTAAAGCCTGCTATTAACATGTCATCAACATAAAGTAAGAGGATGATATAGCTCTTGTCAAATCTCTTGAAATAGCAACTATGGTTCGCCTCATAACGCACAGACTTAATCTCGTGCATGAATCTATCAAACTTCTTGTACCACTGCCTTAGTGCTTGCTTCAACCTATACAAGCTCTTCCTCAACATGCACACAACCCCACTTTTACCACCCGACAAGTACCCCTCTAGTTGTTCCATATAGATCCCCTCCTCTATATCACCATGAAGAAATATAGTCTTCACATCCATCTGCTTTACGTCAGATTCTTTGTAACCACCATACTCAACACCATACGAATAGTGGTTAGCTTCACAATCGGAGTGAAAATATAGGTAAAGTCAATACTGTATTTCTGTTAAAACCCTTCACAACCAGTCTCACCTTGTAATGCTTGGTGCCATCGACCTTTTGCTTAACTCTATATACCCAATTATTTTGTAGCTCCTTCTTGCCTTTAGGGAGTTGGACCAGTTTCCAAGTCGCATTACCCCTTAATGACTCCATCTCGTCATCCATCACAAGCTTCAACTTGCCCACTTGTCCACTCTTCTGAACTTCTGCAAAATCTTTGGATTCTCCTCTCTCAGTCAATAAGAGATAGTAGTTAGCTGGTGATCTATCCGGGAACCCATGTTGTCTAGTAGATCTCTGTTGCAGGATCAATGGCGGTGGAGAACCTGGTCTCGCCTCCTTCTCTACCTCTTGGTCATTTAGTATCTTCTTGCTTCTACCTGAGTTTGAGATGTCTAACTCGATAACCTCATCACTAGGACCCACAACATCTGATGCCCTCACCCTGTCCTTGTACAATACCTTCTCATGAATATGAAATCCCGACTCTGTATGACCTTGCAGCTCTTCTCATCCTAAAATCTGAAACCGAAAATCTCCTCATACCCAATGAATATACACTTTATGGACTTGGCATCTAGCTTGCTCCTCCTGCATCCATATGCATATAAGAAACACAACCAAATACCCAAAGATAAGAGAGATCAACCTCTTTACCACTCAAAGTCTCCTTTGGTATCCCATTCTCCAAAGTGGTCAATGACCCTCTATTGATCAAGAATGGAACGGTGTTGACTGTATCCACCCAAAACATCTTTGGTAGGTCACACTTCAACCTCATGGCCTTGGCCTTCTGGGGGGGGGGGGAGGTGTCCCTGCTACTATTTTCTCTATGTGAATCCCATTCATCGTACAGTAACAGTAATCCTTTAACTCTTTGAGCTCGCACTCTCCGCCATTGTCAGATCTCAAGCACTTTACCTTAATACATATCTTATTCTCCAGAAGGGCTTTCCACTTTCTGAAGGCATCAGACTTATGTTTTAGAAAGTAGACCCATAAATTTCTCGTGGAATCATCAATAAAGGTCATGTAATATAACAAACTATCTAAGGATGCCACTGGTGTTGGGCCCCACAAATTACTATAGACCAACTCAAGCTTCTGCTCTTTTAAAGAGCTGCCACCTCTAAAAAAACTCACCCTCTTCTGCTTTCCGAGAACACAATCCTCACAAAGACTAATGTCAACTGTCTTGAGGCCTGGTTGCTTCTTCTTTGAACACAGCAGCCTCATCCCCTTCTTAAACATGTGGCCAATATGACTATGTCACAAATTTGCATTATCTCTTGCACCTGCAAAGTCAATACCATCATGGGTGTTTCTCATCATATACAACGTACCCTCTTTCAATCCTCGAGACACCATCCTAGCTCCTTTTGTGATTGTTTATGTCCTGCGACCAAAGGTCACCGCATAACCGTCATCAACTAGTTGTCCCACGAAAAGCAAATTCCTCCTTAATCTGGGAATATACCTCACCCCCTTCAATAACAACAATGACCCATTGGGAGTATTGATTCAAATATCCTCATGCCCATAATATGCAAAGGCTCATCATCCGCTAGATAAACCTTTCTATATTCACCCTGGGGTACACCGCTCTATCATCCCTGCATCACTACAAGAATGAAACGATGCTCCAAAATCCAACACCTACGCCTTCAATGGACTACTCACACTCAAGACCAATGCATCATCATGGTCACCCATTATTGCATTGGTCGACTTATCCTCCTTCTTTGGTGCTGTACATTGGTCTCTAAAATAACCATATTGCTTACAAATCTAGCATTGAACCGAGCTCCTGTCCTTCTTCGATCCACCCTTCGATTTAGACTTTGACCTGCTCTGGTCCTTCTTAAACTTTGACTTAGACTCAAACCTCCCCATATTCCTTGTACTCAAAGCTGTACCCGAGGCTACTCCAGACTCTCTCAAACGAATCTCCTCACTCATAATTAAGTCCTTCACCTCGTCTAACTTAAACTTCACCTTCCCTGCTGAGGCACTAACCGCAGTAACCATGCTATTCTAACTATCGGGTAAAGAACTCAGCAAAATTAAGTCTTGTACCTCATCCTCGAAGTTAATCCCAACCGAGCTCAATTGAAAAATCATTGCGTTGAACTCGTTGAGTTGTTTAGCCACCGTGGTACTCTCCGCCATCCTTAGGTCGAACAACCTCCTCATCAAGTGTACCTTATTCACGGCGGATGGCTTCTTGTACATCTCAGACAAAGTTTCCAACATCTTCATGGTGGTCTTTGACTTCACCGTGTACACATTCCTAGACAATGATAAATGCACCATACTCATCTCCTTCCGATTTAGCAACATCCACTCATCCTCCTTCATATTTTTGGGATTCACCCACCAAGCGGTAGGTACAAATCCTTGCCATACAACTAGTCCCGTAGATGACACCATCGAACTTCTGCACATGTGACTTCCCTTCACCCATCATGTTTGCTCCCATCACGCCTAAACATGGGATCTAATACCAGTTGTTGGGAAACAAGGAGGGCCAACAACACGAGAAGAACCAAATAAATATAGAATAAAATAAACACACAGGACACAAGAATTTGGTTACCTAGTTCGACACAAAGATCTACGTTTGGGGCGTGCCAATCTAGGAATTTTCACTAATTTTTTCTCTTTGGTGTTTCACTCACACCTTTACAGTGAATGTAGCCACCCACTCACTTGTAACAACATTACATGAGGTTTACATTGGTATATATATATGCACAAACCCTAGTATGAATTTGGGGTTCGGGAGGGGCAAACTTGTCCACGAAAAAAATATTTTTCTTGCATCTTCATGCATTTTTCTTGCCTTTTCTTGCATTTTCTTGACTTTTCTTACTTTTTCATGCCTTTTACTTGTCTTTTCTAGCCTTTTTTTGTATTTTCATGCATTTTCTCGACTTTTCTTGCATTTTCATGCCATTTTCTTGCATTTTATTGCCTTTTCATACCTTTTTCTTTCCTTTTCCTTTTCTTGCCTTTGTCTTGCATTTTCTTGCATTTTTCTGCATTTTTATGCATTTTCATACATTTTTCTTGCATTTTCATTTATTTTCTTGACTTTTCTTGCATTTTCATGCCTTTTTCTTGCCTTTTCATTCATTTTCTTGCCTTTTCTTGCATTTTCATGCCTTTTTCTTGCATTTTCTTGCATTTTTCTTGACTTTTCTTGCATTTTCATGCATTTTTCTTGCATTTTCATGCCTTTTCTTGCCTTTTTCTTGCTATTTCTTGCCTTTTCATGCATTTTTCTTTCCTTTTCCTTTTCCTTTTCTTGCCTTTGTCTTGCCTTTTCATGCATTTTTCTTTCCTTTTCCTTTTCTTGCCTTTGTCTTGCCTTTTCATGCATTTTCATGCATTTTCAAACATTTTCTTTCGTTTTCATTCCTTTTTATGCATTTTCTTGCATTTTTCTTGCCTTTTCATGCATTTCTTTCGTTTTCTTGTATTTTCTTGCCTTTTTACCGAGAGCAACACCAGACGCGCCTAACTGGCGGTCGTGAGTCCCGCTGCAGCTTTTTCTGCTCCGCTTTGCTTCGTCTTCACTCGACTCCATCTCTCAACCCGATCACTCGACCTCATGCTCCAATCTCAATAGCAATATATTTAGTGTTCGGTACAGAGGTTCAAATTTGTAGCAGAATTACTATGTCGGACAAATTAACTAAAGGTAATTGATTAAACTAAATTAGTTTGTTCATGCTAAGAAGTTTGTATGCTTCGAGATTTTTCATTTTTTCTCGTAAAAAATAAGTGCACGGTGACATTGTAATTCCATTTAGCTGCTCCTAAACTAAGGGAAGCCGATTAGGCTTTCTCGCATATTAAGAATCGGTCAAAAAATCGTTTTCGTTTTCTAAAAATATTTTAAATATAATTCCTTCAAAATAAAATACAGTTAAATATTTGTTAAAAATTTTAATATTTTTTACTCGAATTTGGCTTGGATGGTTCAAACCGGAAGCATTTTCTCATCCATCGTCATGGCTGTGTAGGTGGCGGTTTCTGGGCAGAGACACGCGGTCGTTCGGTGGTGGGGTTAGTTGATGGTTGGAGTCCATATCACAATGTACCCAACTTCCAGCGAAATCTTTTACTATCCTGATATTACAAAATTTTGTAAATGCTATAAATTTATCATTAATCACAATATAATGTTAGCACCTGATATGTTGCGATTATTATACTAAAATTATTCTATCTTCCGTCACTGTTCCGTAAGGAATCACTCTCTTTTCGTGAATTACATGTTCACTGCCATATACATAGAAACTAAATTAATAGTCAAATATAGTCAGATTCAAGTGACAAACTGGGGATCAATGTCTACTAAATTTGTAATGCTTCAATTTGAGATTGAACTTGGTAGAATCTAAAAACAAATTATCTCAAATTAAATGGAAATAAAAAGTAAAATCCGAGATTGGGATTCAATGCATTGGTGTTATTTTGCAAGTATTATGAGTAATGATATTTATTTGGAGACGTATAAAATCTTCTGAACTTACCAAGTAAAAAGTGTGCATTATATTCTCGTAATTGTATATGTTAAGGCATTTGCCGGCCCATGTGTCAATAAGCACGAGGAAAGAAGATCCCAATAGAGAAAAAAAAATGTAGGAGTCCAAAATTTGTTTCGATATGGACTAAAATTGAAGGGTTTTTTTAATATATAAGTAAATCAATATATTATAAGCATATAACTGTACAGAGCACAAATGTGCATGTTGACGAGCAAAAACTTCCAAGAGTTACATAAAAAACACCAAAAGTCTACTGGAAGGAGTCCAATAGAAATAAAACGTATTGTCCACCCAAAGAGGCAGAGCAACCCGATCAAACAAACTAATATCTAACCTTTAAGATAGAGGTACGATGAAGAAGATTGCGGTCAACACTCGCACCATCAAAAATCACCTTGTTGCGAGTGCTCCAAATTGACCACAATATCGCTCCAAAAAGTATGAACCACACCTTCTTTTGCATACCTCCGCTTAATAGATTCATCCAGCAGGCCAAAGAACTCATCATGTTGTTACCTACACACCAAGAGACCAAGCAACCTTGCAGTGGAACAGGAGATGGCAAGCAGACTCATCGACATCCCAGCAAAGTGGGCATAAGGAGTCCCAAGCACTCAAGCGATGCATCCTGATTAGATTGTCTCTAGTTGGAAGCTTCTTGTGGAGTGCTAACCAAAGAAAATATTCAACTTTGGAAGGGACTAAAATTGAAGGGTTTCGAGTCCAATTTAGAATAATTGTTATTGTTTTTTCAGGCTAGTATATTTTTATTGTTGCTAGTGAAAATTGTTGTCCTTAACGATGTTGCATCTTGTTGATATTTATGAAACAATACATTTCTTCCAGATCTCAATAATATATACGGATCAATTTTTCCGAAAGAGAAATTCGTATTTGTTTTCTTTTTCATGTGTATAATATTTATTAATGGAGTAGGAGAACATTTTTGCGTATTAGGATACCATCGAAGAAAGTAAAAGATGGACTACAATTCTAGCGCAACCATATGGGATCAAGTAAAAAATTCAAAAAATTTATCTTTACGTTATTAGATAGTTGTTTATCTTTTTATGTATTTTTTGGCATAATTTAAGCAAAAGAATTATGCACTAGTAGTGCATATGTGGTTTAATCTTTTTTTATGAGTAATAAATGTTGAAGAATTGGCTTAAAATCAGGAAGCTGGCGGTCGCTAATGGTCTAGCGGTCGCCAAGTTATGCTTCGCTAAAATAGTCCAGTTCGATAGGGACCTCGGTTATAGACTCCTATATGACTTAGATAGGCTCCATGGTTGTCAATAAAAGATCTCCTTCTCTCCCGTGGACGTAGGCAATTTGTTGAACCACATAATCTCTTGTGTCGTTGTTGCATTCTTGTTTCCTTGTATTTTTAACAATTTTGTATTAGAACCTTTGGGAAAGGATGGCTGATTATGGCGTGAAGTTTGACATAATGAAATTCCACGGATCGTTGAATTTTGGGTTATGGCAAAGGCATGTCAATGATCTGTTGGTACATCTAGGAATGGTCAACGCACTTTCAGAAAAGGAGTCTGAGAAGATGGAGGAGCAAGAGTGGCACATGTTAGAGGCAAAGACATTAGGGATGATTCATTTGTGCTTAGCGGATGATGTGATGTATCATGTCATGGATGAGGAGTCATCAACTGAGGTTGGGAAGAAATTAGAGCACAAATATATGTCAAGGCCGTTATCAAACAAGTTGTATCTTAAGCAAATATTGTACTGCCTTAAGATGATAGAGAGCTCAGATTTAGACCATCATATTAATGGGTTCAATTAGATTGTCAGTGATATGATTAGGGTTGATGTGAAGTTCAAAGACGAGGATAATACATTGTTAATGTTGAATACCTTGCCAAGTTCCTACAAAAATTTGTTTACAACTCTAACTTCGGGAAAATAGTCTTTGGTGTTGGAGGATATCACATATGCTCTAATGGCATTGCGTCAAAGAAAGAAAGTCATCGATGAACAAGGAGAGGGTCTAGTAGTGAGGGAAAACCTTGTTATTAGAGAAGAAAATGGTGGAAAAGATCCAAGTCGGGGTAAAGAAAGTTCAACAAAAGTTGCTTCAAGTGCAGAGAAAGGGCACAAGAAGAAGAATTTTCCAGGAAGAATTAGAGATCAGGACAACAAAAGAAAGAGATCGACATCCGTGAAATAGTTACAGAGTTGGACTTTTCGGATGGTGACTTACTTTCTATCTCATCTAGTCCAAAGCACCATGGTAATTTCTGGATTTTAGATTCAGTATGTTCTTTTCACGTAACACCCAATATGGATTATAGAATAGCTGACATATGTACATACGAATTAAAATGTTGGATGATGTCGTGAGAAAGTTGTGTGGGGTTAGACATATTACAAAGGTGGAAAGGAATTTGATCTCATTAGGAACTTTGGATTATAATGGGTATGGTTATAAGATTGAAGCTGAGCTATTGGAGGAGGAGAAGGATGATATGGTAGTAATGAATGGTGAAAAAGGATACAAGGAACACCGACATGTTAGTAGGGAATATTATTTTTGGTGGAGTCACCCCAATGAGGAGCGAGGTCTTGACATGAATGGGTTGAGTGCAGCCAATAGGGTTCTTGGAATAGAAATTCAAGGAGACAAGGCTAGCAATGTGCTATGATTGTCCAAAGGCATCTGCAATAAAAAGATGTTGGATATGTTTGACATTGAAAATGCGAAACTATTGGTAATAATACGGGCAAATCAGATTCAATCTTACTCAAGGATAAATGATGGAGTTCTCAACATGTCAAGAATTCCACTAGGTAGAACAAAGGGATGTTCAGTGTATGCTATGTCTCATAGCATTGGTTTGGGATAAAAGGAATACGGTCTAACAAGGAAGCAGTTAGAGGTTGCGAAGTATGAGGGTGACCAGGAAAATAGAGGGGCGTCTATTGGTTATGGGATTTCTTGAGCAACGAAACTAGTATGTTGGGGTTTAATGGAGGTTAGAGGTGATACATCAGAGAAGCCCAAGAGATGCTCAGTTTGGGAGATGTCTACAAGTAATTGAAAAAGGCTGGAGAGAGTATATGATATTTTTGTTGAGGATGGAGTGTCTAAGGTTCAAAGTGGAGTCAGTTTGTTTTCGTAAGACTTCATGTTTTCTTTAATGGGCGATTTCTCATCAAGGTAGAGAATTGTTGAAGAATTAGTTTGAAATAGGAAAGTTGGCAGTCGCTAGAGGTATGGCGATCGCTAATGGTCCTTGGCAGCAGCTGAGGCCCAGGGATCGCTAATGGTCAAGTGGCCGTTAGGTTAGGCATTGCAAAAGAAGTCCATTATGACAAAGACTCGGTTATAGACTCCTAGGTAACTTAGATAGGCCCTGTGACTGTGCTAGGGTTTGTCAATATATACAGGGGTATACTAACCCTAGAATATTTGATGTGTGGTTTAAAAACTCAGCAATAAAAGATGTCTTTTTTGCTAAAGAAGAGTCACTACACCAAATTGCTCAAAAACTAACCGAAAAGCCCAAAATGGGCAATACTCCAAATTAAAGAAATATTTTAGTTAAAATATTTTGGATTCAAAGTTAAATATTATTAAAATATCACTTTAAAATGTGGTTAGAGTCTTCTAGTATCAGAGATTTCTATATTTAGAATAAATCTTATCCAGTTTGTTGTTTGGTTTGGAAATAGGCCCAAACAAGAGGAGTGGTTTTGATTCTGGTTGTACAAATAATGTCAGAACTATCCTGGAAGTGATTGCAGCCTTTGAATGAGTCAAAATAAAAATGGAATCTCATTTGACGGACAAGGACGAGCAAGGATAAATTCGTCCCTTTAACACAACTTGAATTACAAAAACTACCAAAGACAAGGACGAGCATCGACCTCGACCGGGCGATGGCCGCGACCTCGGTGGCAGCATCAGGTCATCGTCATCGGAGCCAAATCTGTAATCGCAGATCTTCCTCGGTGATCGGCAATAGGTCGTCATGGCGGTAAGTTTGGGCGAGGGGTAGTGTCGTCAGCTTCTAGCGAACCTCTTTATTTTGGTGACCTACGACTTTTCACATTTGGGAGAACAAGAATAACAGTGGGTGTTTCCTCAGAAGAACACGAAGAAGTCGAAGTACAATCAATTGGAAGTCAGTAAATCAAACTCTAAATCACCACAAGACTTTCCCGAGGAAGGCAAATTGGAAGACGATGCCGTCCTCTCAGTAGATAGGAATGGGTCCAGGGAGTAGTCAATAACAATGAATCAAGCAACACCTCGAAGATGACAAGCTCCAAAAATTAAATGAAAAATTGGCAGCCATCGAAGGAGAAGCGGGGGAAGAAGCAGACAAAAATAAGGGAATGAAAAATAAAAAAGAAGAGGTTGGTGCCTTGTTATAGATTAATTAGTAATTGACGTTCAATCGCTTGTCATTAATTGTATGCGTTGGTGTTCAATCGCTTGGATTATATATGTTCCTGGCACATTGGTTATGTTAAAATGGGTTGTTCGGTTATCTTAAAATTGTTTGTACGCTTTTGTTAAAATTATTTGTACAGTTACAATACAATGGTTTATCATGTTATGATATAATAGTTTGTACAGTTACGATACAATGGTTTATCATGTTACGATACAATGGTTTGCACAGTTACGATACAATAGTTTGCACAGTTACGATACAATGGTTTATCATGTTACGATACAATGGTTTGCATAGTTACGATATATTAGTTTATCATGTTATGATAAAATTTGTTATGTCATGATCAAAAGGTTTGACTGACTATAATCGAATGATTGCACAGTTATAATAAAATAGTTCGTCATGTTGTATTCAAATGGTATACCCAGTTATATCAAATAGTATGCTCAATTATATCAAATGATATGTCTGGTTATTAAATAATTAATTAAATTATATATCAAATAGTATGCACGGTTATATCAAATGATCTGTCCGATTATATTAAATTATATGTCCAGTTATATTAAATGATTTGCGTGGTTATTAAATAATTAATTAAACTATATATTGACTATTATGTCCGGTTTATATTTAAATGGCATGTCCGGTTATATCATATGTATGTTAATTATATCGAATAGTATGTCCAGTTATTTAAAATATTTATAATTAAAAAATTAATTAAATTCTATATTAAATGACATGCCAAATTATAATAAATGGTATGTCCGATTATATCAAATGGTATGCCAAATAATGAGCCATAAAAATTTAATACTCTAAGATTAAGATTATATATATATATATATATATATATATATATATATATATATATATATATATATATATATATATATATTAGAGAGAGAAGCCAACCCTACAAAAGTGACATGTCAACCACCAACCCCACAACCCATAAAGACACGCGCCTCCCTCTTATTTTATTTTTCTCCTTTAATTATCTATTTAATTACAATACTACCCCTGGTCTGTTTAAAGTCAGGCCCGTCCTGAATTCTTGCTCCAAGATTGAATCCAGTCTCATAAAATGTGTGCATCAATTATATTTTTTAATCTTTCAAATTTAGAATAGAAGACTCTAACCACATTTTAAAGTGATTATTTTAATAATATTTAGCTTGAATCCGAAATATTTTAACCTAAATTATTTCTTTAAGTTGGAGTATTGCCTATTTTGGGCTTTTGGGCTGCGTTTGTTAAGTATTCCGTATTGAACAAACCAACACTGGACTGGACAATACAGGGCAGGACACAATTTTTTCGGTTGCTGTCACATATTTGGCAATAATTATTCGTTAGGACAGTACAACGGAAATTGTGACCAACTTACCCTTCTTCCAAAAAAAAATCTTTGTAAAACCCTAACTAACTGAAAAAAAATCCTCACATATTTTTATTAATCCATAACCGGACAAGATGAAACCTTAATACTAAACAAAACCCAAGATCTTTTTGTTATTTTCACTTTTCATTAACTCTTTTCTGTTTCTCATACTTCAATTTATGGGCACTTTTAAAAAAATTGGTTGTAGAATTTATGTTTGATTTTGTTTCAGTGAGTTACAAGCTTCTTTGTGTGTTGAAGATTTTATGTAGTTCTTCTTGTTGGAGACGTGATTTGCAGGGTTAAAGAGAAAAAAAAGAAGAGAATTGATTTGAAGAAAGAGAGAGAGAGAGATAAAATAGTCATTAGAAGAAGGGAACTTAAGAGAGAGAGAAAGGGAAGTGACGAAGAGGAAGGGAATTAAAGATGGGTAATATTGGAATATTGACGTTATTAAGTTTTAGGCCCATGACACCTTTTCTTGTCCCACGCTGAAGAAAGGGATTGTTTTCACAGATTGGACGGAACAAAAAGTGAATCTTGTTTGGGGGACTGGATTCAGTCCTCGAGCAAGAATCTAGGATGGGCCTGACTTTAAATGGACTAGGGGTAGTATTGTAATTAAATAGATAATTAAAGGAAAAAAATAAAAAAGAGGGAGGCGCGTGTCTTTGTGGGGTGTGGGGTTGGTGGTTGGTGGTTGGTGGTTGACAGGTCACTTTTGTAGGGTTGGCTTCTCTCTCTAATATATATATATATATATATATATATATATATATATAATCTTAATCTTAGAGTATTAAATTTTTTTGGCTCATTATTTGGCATACTATTTGATATAACCGGACATACCATTTAATATAATTTGACATATCATTTAATATAGAATTTAATTAATTAATTACTTTTTTTATTATAAATATATTAAATAACCGGACATACCATTCGATATAATTAACATACCATATGATATAATCGGACATGCCATTTAAATATAAACCGAACATACTAGTCAATATATAATTTAATTAATTATTTAATAACCACGTAAATTATTTAATATAACCGGGCATATAATTTAATATAACCGGACAGATCATTTGATATAACCGTGCATACCATTCGATATATAATTTAATTAATTATTTAATAACCGAACATACTATTCGATATAATTGAGCATACCATTTAATATAACCGGGTATACCATTTGAACACAACATGACGAACTATTTTATCATAACTGTGCAACCATTCGATTATAGTCGGTCAAACTTTTTGATCATGACATAATAAATTTTGTCATAACATGATAGACCATTTTATCATAACATGATAAACCAATATATCGTAAATGTGCAAACCATTATATCATAACATGATAAACCATTGTATCGTAACTGTGCAAAATATTGTATCGTAACATGATAAACGATTGTATCGTAACTGTGCAAACCATTGTATAATAGCATGATAAACTATTGTATCGTAACTGTACAAACAATTTTAACAAAAGCGTACGAACCATTTTAACATAACTGAACAAACCATTTTAACATAACCAATCTACCAGGAACATATCTAATCCAAGCGATTGAACACCAACGCATACAATTAATGACAAGCAATTGAACGTCAATTACCAATTAATCTATAACAAGGCACCAACCTCTTCTTTTTTGTTTTCCATTACCCCATTTTTGTCTGCTTCTTCCCCCGCTTCTCTTTCGATGGCTGCCAATTTTTCATTTAATTTTTTGTGATTGTCCTCTTCGAGGTGTTGCTTGATTCGTTGTTATTGACTGCTCCCTGGACCCGTTCCTATCCGCTGAGAGGATGACGTCGTCTTCCAATTTGCCTTCCTCGGGAAAGTCTTGTAGCGATTTAGAGTTTTTTTTCTTCTGATTTACTGACTTCCAATTTATTGTACTTCGACTTCTTCTTGTTCTTATGAGAAAACACCCACATTTCTTCGTATCCTCTCAAATGTGAAAAGTCGTAAGTCACCAATATAAAGAGGTTCGCCGAAAGCTAACGCCACCACCGCCCGCCCGAACTCGCCGCCACGATGACCTGATGCTGATCACCGAGGGAGATCTGCAGTTACAGATATGGCTCCGATGACGACGACCTGACGCCGCCACCGAGGTCGCGGCCGTCGCCCGGTCGAGGTTGATGCTCGTCCTTGTCTTTGTCTTTGGTGGTTTTTGTAATTCAAGTTGTGTTAAAAGGAGAACTTATCCTTGCTCGTCCTTATCCGTCAAATGAGCTCCCATTTTTATTTTGACTCATCCAAGGGCTGCAATCACTTCCAAGTAGGGATGGCAATGGATAGGGTAGGGTATTGATAGGACCCTACCCATACCCTAATTTTTTGGATGGACCCATACCCTACCCTCGACCCTACAAATTTTTTGTTGTTAGATTCATACCCTACCCTCCTGGAGACCCAGGGTCTACAGGGTCTGCAGGGTCCGACCCTTTAACGTTCTGCATTTTGATAAATTTCAATCAAAACTTAATTTTTATATAAAATTTAAATAAATTCAAGACATCTACTATGTTACACATCAACATTCAATAGAAAATTGATGAAACATCAAATTTTGTAATTTAATTTCAATAGTCCAAGATTTTTTTAGAGTTTGAAATACATAAACAATTCAACAAAAGAAAAATATAGCATGTCAGTTTCTAGTGATCCATCATTCACGACATCTTCTAAGCTAGTTGCAGAATAACATAATAAATATGTTAAAGTTAACCGTAAAGTATATTATATATATTATTAATACGGTCTAACAAGGGTTTAACTAGAGTCTAATTATGGTAGAGTCTAAAATAGGGTAAAAATTTAAGGGTAGGGTCCGACCCACAGGGTCTAGCTATGGATTCATACTCTACCCTAAACCCTACCTCTAAACATGGACCCATACCCATACCCATACCCTATCCTAGACCCAGTCAAAGTCAACATACCTTAGATCCATAGGGTAAGGGTAGAGTCCGACCCTCAGGGTATGTGTATTTCTGCCATCCCTACTTCCAAGATGGTCCTGGGATTATTTGTACAACCAGTCCACTCCCACATTTTATTTGGGCGCCTAGTAGTATCAGAGATTTCCAGCGAAAAAAATGCTTTATTAATAAGGGATATGAATTATTTCAAATAAAATATAATTGACATCGTCTATGATTTTTTGTTTTACAGAGCCTAATACATCATTATTAATTATTCGGTACTTTTATAACATGGTAGCACGTAATTACGTAAAACCCCGGGCGTTGCTAAGGTAGGTGAGCTGGCGTGTCCAAGTTCCAACGCATAAGAAGGCTATTAGATATCAAAAAAAAGAGAGAAGGCTATTAGATATCTATGTAAGCTACAATCAAAACTACATGAAATCGGAACAATGAGTAAACTGGTTAATTTATTTTCTGGCAAGGCTATGCTACCGTATTCATTTCCTCAAAAAAGAAAAGGAAAGGGCTCTTTTTTATAATGATCAATAAATTTCAGGAAAAAATAAATTGAAGCGGTAAATTTGAAAATCATCATTCGTAATTCAAAAGAAATCATGGTTATACCTTAGAGTACTCCAGAATTTTTGTAGCGATTCCACCAGACAAAGTTATGTAAAATGTGTGCATCATCCAAAAATGTCCAAAAGAGGACAACTTTACTCGAATTACTTCGACGCAACTCTGTTACTTCTTGCAATTGCCATTTGGACCAGCCATGTCTTAAATCCCCTGCTTTGCTACCCACAAGACGCCATTATTATTATAGACGAGGAATTGTTCTGAATTAATCAGTTTTCGAGTTCGAGTTTTTGGAAATACAATATACTTTTCAAAACTCCCACCCAACTCGTTTCTGAATTAGTGTGAACCAGATATCAGATGGTATAAACTAATAAAACAAGACGCCATTATTTCCAAACAAAAATTCATCTCTTTCCTCTTTCTTCGACTCCTTCGCCAGAGCTCTACCTGCAAACATCAAACCAGTCCCGACGTTCACGTCGAAACTTGCAGACGATGACGAATCCTCATCGAAATCAAAAATCTTTATCCCTTATTCTTCTTCCCGAAGAAATAAAAAATCGCTACAACTAATCCCCAAAGTGAACTCGGCTTCCAATTAATCCCGACGAACGCTTCCAATTAATCTCGACGAACTATTCCTGACGAACTCCACTCCCAATAAATCCTGACGAACTCCCTCCCTCCCCTCCCCTCGTCACCTCAGCTTTTGTGAATGGGTGTTTCTGTGTTTCCCCTCGGTTGTTTCAGTGTCCTCCTTTGTCGTTTGTACTGAAATCAGTGAGTGAGCCGAAAGTATAATAAAATCAAACACGGAAGATTTTGGCGTGAATTTAGTCAAACACAAGAACTTCAGAAAAAAAAATTCCAACTCTGACAAAAAAATACAACAATATAGATTTCATTGAATAGAAAAAAACTGGTATAGCTATAATGAGAATTGTAAAAATAATAAATTAAACTACATCAAACTTAAATAAAAAATCTGAAATTGTATTTATAATTTTGTTCGATAAAGATTCGTCCCAAAACCAGAACCATTTCACAAAGCATAAAAGAATGGATAAAATAGTTAGAGGTTCTATTGTTCGAATATATTGATTAATCGGGATACAAAAGTATTGATTTGTCCTTCATGTTTTGAAAATGAATGAATTAGTTCCTCAGCATACTTTTCCTAAATTCCCAGAATACCCCTAAACTCGCCATCTTGCCCTCTCGCCACGAGCCAAGGGAAGAACCTCCCCTTCAAAGGGACACATATATAATTAATTATAGGAAGATTGAAGAAGATACATTGAACAGAAAAGAGCAAACAATGATCTGATCAAAATATAAACATCTAATTTAATAAGAAATATGAAAGATGTCATAATTATTTTGAAAAACATGTTCTAGTAACATAAACACAGGAATTAAAGTGGATAGGCCAAGCATAAAACAATGCCGTTTACGAAACCAGTCGATACGCCAAGCATAAAACAATCAAATGAGTCGAGTTCGATACTATACTTATCGCAGGAGACTTGTACTACTTGAGGAGCCGAATAAGAAGAACCATAATTGGCATCACATAGTTTCTTCTTATAACCGACTAGCGATACAACTCCGACGGCCAGCATTGTGAGCATGGTGGAGATTGCGACTTCGGTTCTTCTTTCTCTGGCAATATATGCCTCCGACTGCGGATGATCAGAGGAGCATCGGGCGATCGCGGGGTTGAGGACCACCGGAGAGAATGATACACTGATATGTTTTCTCTGTCTAATCTGTAGGGAGGGAGAACTCGAACCACACCACAACCCATGATGTGTATTGGCGGTCTTCATCGTGATCAAGGATGATATGGTGGACATGCTTCCGCTAACTTATCGCTCCTTGCTTTTGTCGTTGTAGGGCTTTATCAAGGCTGAGTTTATATAGTTTATGAGGAGAGGCGGACGGGTTTATTTGTTAGGTTTAGGGTTTTGTTTACCAGCCCTAACTAAGATAGGTTAAAGAGATAATTATAAATCTAGAGACATCTATCCTATTGCAACTACCAGTTGTAAGACTCGTAATAATTACAAAAACCATGTGATACTTATCACAGGAAACCCTAATCCATTCCCCCTCTACTTATAAGTTATAACGGCTTGAAGTGAAGAGATATTCATATGATCATCATCATATACCATGATGAAGACCATGAACCATCCGCCCTGCCCCTCTTTGACAAAGATCAAGCAATGTTATCCGACCCGTTGCCTGAAGATGGATACCTCCGCCTTCCGGTTGGATCCGATCGCCGTTTCGAATTCAGTATCCGAAGCCAGTACTTAACCTAAATACTTTTCTCGTAGTTACACCGTTGCAGCTCCACCTATTACTCCTACCGCTCACGCCTCCATGTTTGATTATTTTAATTGGGGAATTGCTGTGGGTATGCTAGTGAACGCTGTTGTTGCGTTTATAATCGTTGAACTTGCTTAACTCGTCCATTGGATTGGTTAATTCAGTCTATTGGTATCGATTTATTTTCGGCCGCATACATCTTTTTTTTTTGTATGTTATTAGTTTCTTTCAATATATATAAATATGTATCCATGTCCGTTACTTTTTCTCTTTCTTTTGCGTTTTAATTTAATCATGTTTTTTTTTGGTTTGTACTTTCCGCTATCAAAATAACTACTTGACAATTCAAGTCGGTCGGGTTTAGATTAATATAATCATATAAATATGTATCCAGAGATTTTGATGTGTCTAGTTGGTGTCGTTTAACCGATTATGTTGAGAGTCTGGTTTCGCCTAGAGTCAGGAGGAGGTGAGGATGAGAGACAACTGACCATAATTTAGTTTCATATGGATCTATTCTGTAATCTCTTTAGCTAGAAATGCTTATTGCTTTCTGTTCGAGTGAACCTCGTCAGCTGTTATTGTCATCGTCATTGTATTTGGTATTTTTCTTCCATGCTCCTCATGTTTTAGCACCTTTGGCTTGCTTGTGGAGGAGCTATGTAGAATCATCTTTTATGCAGGTGTTTTGAGTTGTCTCTTTCCTTTTAAAGCATATCTACATAGCAACTAATGAGATTTAAAATGCTGGAACTCCTATAGAACTTGAGATCTCATTCCCATTCCCAAGGTGTAAAGAGATAACAGATGCTGACATTCTGGACTGGGCAAATAAAAAAGTGAAGAAAGCAGGCAAAACATTTCGCATGGAAATCTTCAAGGTAATGCACAAGCCAGAAACTTGTTTTAACGATATTAACATAGCATATTACCTAAACTTTTTGTTGGTTGGCCCTTCTGCTTTCAGGACAAAAGCCTTCTAAGTGTAAATAGTATCTCATTGGCACTAGGGGCGGCAGCAGCAAGATCTCAATGAGGCAGCAAAGTTTATAACACTAATATTACTGTGTGTTTTGCCTTGATTTTGACTAAGGTTCCATCCTGGAAAAATTCAAATTAAGCTAGTAGTATTTTTTTAATAGGAAAAGCATATTTTGGTACTTTGTAGTTTCATTATTCAATACTTTCAATACTGTGGTTTGAAACGCATCAAATAGATCTAAGAGGTTGTAAAGGCCGTCAGCCAAAGTTTGACCGTCATCCACGTCGTCAAATAAATGTCACGTGGTACGCTAATCGGCAATTTTGTTAACCCCGATGTTGTTGAGTTGTACAAGTGAAAATATCCAAAAGAACAGACTTGAATCTACTCTCAAATTTGTAGAATAAGTTGCATATTATTTCTCGTAGATAGTGAAAGGCTTCAAAAATCATTGTGGTTCCTCTTTTCAAATTGTAATTTTCACCATCATCACCCCTGTTCGTCGTGCTTCCAAATTGCTCATTTGATGGTGTGTTTTGTGGGTGGAATAAAAGATGGAGCACTAGTTAATAGTGATTAATTGGGATAATTAATTTTGTAATAATTACGTGTATATTGGCACTGGCACACAATTCTGAGCCCGTGGTCAACTTTCCAAATACTTCAAAACAATAAAAAAATTCACCAACCTTCCAAATAAAACTTCTACATGTGCATGTTTATAAGTATTAATTACTAGCTACATGAGTTTTGTAGCACTCAGAAAAAAATGCAAGGGAAACATGGACTCCTAATTGGGATTTGTTTCATGTAATTGATAAAAATTAAGGGTAATAGCTTCTCCAGGTACACAATTGCATTGATCAAATAATAGTGTCATCATGGGAGAATAACACTCAGAAGTTAATTAACGAAGTTCACAAATTCTCTAAATTGAAGCTTGATGGGGAATTGGTCACTTGGAATTATGCGTTTCGGTGTGAATAACTAACTCTTTGTTCCTGGAAAAATGGGAAGAAGGATGTTGCAACTTGGGCCTCGTTGATTGTGAGGTTCAAGCACATCGACATATCGACGTCATGAACCCATAATTACAAATAGTTCGAGAAATTATAAACGAAATACGAAAAACTGTTTGAAAAAGAAGTTCCGTACAGAATGGGAATTCATTTTCTAAAAAAAAAAATATCATGGGAACAAATATATTTGTCACTGATTTAACTAGATTCGAGTGATTAGAAATACAATAATGTTAAATATTTATTAAGAAAATTTATCAATCTCTAAAAGTCATAACTATCTCAAATTTGTATTAGTTGGTGTACATCTATGATTAAAAAACATATGGGTCATTAATATGTTGCTGCCGTAAGGTTTCACTTTGGTCGCTATTGGGACTCCGTTGCTTCCAATATTTCTCGATAGTATACTTTAATTTCATTCGTAATTTGGATACTAACAAGCTACTTATTAAAAAAATGGATACTAAGAAGGGCCAAGAAGAAGAAGAAGAGACAAGTATATTATATTGGGTAAATTGTACTCAGGTCCTTGTTGTCGGAATCTCTCAGGTCCCTCATGGCCAGAGAAATTTTATGATTCTGACGACTCAGACGTGAGAGTTCAATAAAAATAAATTAGGGGATCAAATTTTTTATTTTGAAAAAGCAGGGACTAAAATAGTAATTTAGACAAATTCCAAGGGCCTGAAGGCAATTTGTCATATTTTAATGATCTTTATACCCTTCCAAAAAATTAAAAAAATAAACATTCGATTTCTAGGACCTGGCCATTTCAAGAATCTGATTCGTGATTTGATTCAATTTGATTCGTCTAAAATTCGATTTAATTTGTTCAAAATTTGATTTGTTCAAAATTCGATTAGAATTTGTCATCAGAAGAACTGATTACAATTCAATATTTCTATAATTCGTCGCACCGGCGAATTCGATTCAAATTCAACTCGAGAATTTGTTGGAGCCAAATTCATCTCAAATTCGATTCGAATTCGTTTATTCATGTAAAAAAATAGTACTTATGTGAAAGAGAGGGAAGAAAAGCACGTCTGAGAATAGGGACAAAATGGTCAATATAAACGCTCAAGAAAGCACGTATAGGAAAGGAAAAAGATGCCCCTGACGCGTGTATAGAAAGGACAAATCGACTGACGCGCATGGGGGTTGTGCACTTCCACTTTAATTTCATTTTTTTAATTTTATTGTTTTTTAATCTTGCACTTGTTTTTTATAAGAAATTTGTGAACTCTTAGTAGATTTTTTAAATTAATTTTTTGTTTTTAATCTTGCATTATAATGGGACATGTCCTTTACCATACCCGAATATACTATTAATCATAGTCGAACATGTCATTTTAACATAACAGTGTATGCCATTTAATTAATTAATTTATTTATTATAAATTTTGCAAAATATTAATTGTGCATGTCATTATACATAGGAGCATGTCATTAGTCATAGTAGGACATGTCATTTTAACATAACCGAATATATTATTTATTTAATAATTTAATTTATTTATTATAAATTTTATTAAATATTTTTTAGGCATGTCATTTAGACATAAACGAGTATGCCATTAGAGATAACCGGGTATGCCTTTTTATCAAAATCAGACATGTCATTTTATCGTAATCGGGCATGTCATTTTATCTAAAATCGGCATACCATTTTATCAAAATTAGGTATACTATTTTATCATAAAATCGAATGTGCCATTATACATAGCTGAGCATGCCATTACTCATAGTTGGGTATGTCATTTTAACATAACCGAATATGTCATTTAATTAATAATTTAGTTATTTATTTATAATAAATTTTATTAAATATTAAACGAGCATGTCATTAGACATAGTCGGACATGTCATTCAGACATAATCGGATATACCATTACAAATAATCAGGTATGTCTTTTTATCAAAATCGAGCATATCATTTTATTGTAACCTCGGATGCCTTTTTATCAAAATTGGGTATGCCATTTTATAAAAATCGAATGTGCCAACATTGAAAATCCAAAATAAGCAAGGAACCAGCAACTAAATGTTCCGCTTCATCTCTCTCCTTCACCAATTGAAACAAAATCCACTGTTATCTCAATTTTAGTACAAAGACGAATCCAGCTAACAAAGAACACAACTTTGACAAACAACAATCCATAGTACAGAGACGAATCCACCAAAATTCGAGATCCATTTTCATGGGCAACAAAAATTTTCGTATGCGGATCATAACATGGATTTCTTCCTACACAAAATTGAGACGCTAGTTCGACTACTATCCCATCATATCAGCAGAGTTTGTGCACCTTATACACAAACGACAAATAAAAACCCAAAACAAAAAAGGAACACACTTTCCAACCCAAATCAAGATACCAACTCAGAAAAAAAACCAAAATCACAAAAAATGGCCCAAAAAACTATCCTTTACGAGATGAACAGCGAAACCCGCAATTATCTCTGAAGGACGGATCTTGGAGGAGCGACAAGGACGGCGAGGACAACCATGTCCCTCTGCCTCGTCATGACCTTCGTCGTCCTCCGCGGCACCATCGGCGCCGGCAAGACCATCCATGTGGAGGACCCGCTCCACTGGGACCCGTCTCCCCCTCCTTCGCTCGCGTGGCAGTCGTCGAAGTCGGAGGAGGTCGCTTGTCAAAGAGGGGCAGGGCGGATGGTTCTTGGTCTTCATCATGGTGTATATATATATATATATATATATATATATATATATATATATATATATATATTTTTTAATGGGAAAGGTAAGCGTCATGCGCTCGTACTTCATCCGATGAGCTTCACGTGGCGGCCCTACAAGCATGGTATTTAAGAGAAGCCCTAAATCTTGTATGATTGGTCGACAAGGTCAATGAAAAGCGGAGCAGATTCTATGGGGACAAGGCTAATCCCCAAATTTGGGGATTAAAAGGAAGATTGTGGTAATTTAGGTATTAACAAAATAATTAAAGGTAAAATTGGAAAACTAATAAAAACAAAAGGGGAGATGGAAAATTAGCTGGCACACTTTTTATGGAAAGACTAAAAAGGAAAAAAAAAACTAATCTCACGTTAAAAGAGGAAGGGATTCTTTCTCTCTCATTAAATTATTGTCAATTTCAAAAATTCTACCACCTACCAGATTATTATTTTTTAAATAAACTCAAAAAACTAAAGAACGAAAATACAATAGAAAATCAATATCAGTACGTACTCAAACCAATATCACTACGTACTCAAACCAATATCACTACGTACTCAAACCAATATGACCACGTACTCAAACCAATATCAGTACGTACTCAAACCAATATCAGTACGTACTCAAACCAATATCACTACGTACTCAAACCAATATCAGTACGTACTCAAACCAATATTATTACGTCTGAAAACCAATATCAGTACAGACTAAAACTAATGTCAATACGTACTAAAACCAATATCAATAGGTAATCAAATCAATAACAAGATGTACTCAAACCAATATCAATACATACTCAAGCCAATATTATTAGCGATTGAAACCAATATCAGTATAGAGTAAAACCAATATCAGTATAGACAAAAACCAATATCAGTACGTACTCAAACCAATATCATTACATCTGAAAACCAATATTAATACATACTCAAACCAATATCATCAGCGACTAAAACCAATATCATACAGACTAAAATCAAGCAGAATTTTTTATAATACCAGTACGGCGGCATTATTCGCGACCGAGTCTCTTCCTCTTCTTCTTCTTCTCTCTCCCGATGCCATTTCAATCCCTAAACCCAAAATTACGCGAAGGCTGGGTGGGAGCGGGGAGCTCCTTTTCTCTCTGGCGATGACGCGGGTCCACTTCTCTAGGCACGACGTGACTTGCGGGCTTAGACCCAGCGACGCGGGGTGGTGCACGGCTTGTCCAGCAGCGGTAGCGTCGGCTCTTCAACCCAGCGACGTGGGTGGAGGGTGAGAAGAAGAAGAAGAAGAAGAGGAGGGGGAGGGGGAGGGGGGGGGGAGGAGGAGGAGGAGGAGGAGGAGGAGGGAGGACGAGGACGAGGAAGAGACGTGAGGAATTTTTAATGGAGGAGGGAGAGAGAGAAAAAGAAGAAGAATAAAAGGAAGAGACGTGGGAGAGATGGTGGGTTGTATTTAATTGATATCTTTTTTTTAAAGGAAGAGACGTGGGAGAGATGGTGGGTTGTATTTAATTGATATTTTTTTTTGAAGGAGTATTAATTGGGTATCTTTTATTGTTTGAAAAAGTCAAAAATGTCCCTGATTGGTTATTGACCATCAGATTTGAAGATTTTTTTTAAAAAAATGAATCTAATGGTCCAAAATCTAGTCCCCACCTATGGACAAGATTTCTTTAGTCCCTGCTCAATCCATCCTCCAATGAAAATGGCCCTTGCTATTTCTTGCTGTTGTGAAAATCATGCGATGCGGCATTCTGACGTTACGACAGGGCAACGTGCTTCGGGCAGAACCTTCAAATCTCTTCAAGCCATTATAAGTAGAGGGGGCACAGATTAGGGTTTCCTGTGATAAGTATCACATGGTTTTTGTAATTGGTTATGAGTCTTACAGCTGGTAGTTGCAATAGGATAGATGTCTCTAATTTTATAATTACCTCTTTACCCTATCTTAGTTAGGGCTGGTAAGCAAAACCCTAAACCTAACAAATAAACCCGTCCGCCTCTCCTCATAAACTGTATAAACTCAGCCTTGATAAAATCCTACAACGACAAACGCAAGGAGCGACAAGTTAGCGGAAGCATGTCCACCATATCATCCTTGATCACGATGACGACCGCCAATACACATCATGGGTTGTGGGGTGGTTCGAGTTCTCCCTCCCTTCAGATTAGACAGAGAAAATATATCAGTGTATCATCCTCTCCGGTGGTCCTCCATCTCGCGATATCCCGATGTTCCTCTGATTATCCCCGGTCGGAGGCATATATTGCCACAGAAAGACTTGTAAGAAGAACCGGAGTCGCAACCTCCACCATGCTCGCATGACTATTGCATTGACGCTACTACCATTGCCCTTTCCATTAAAGACATTGGAAAATTATGTTATGTTGTTAAAAATGTCCTTAAAGCTTCCAAAGACATTGAAAAATTATGGAAAAAATTCGGGTATAGTCTTAAAGATGTCCTTAAAGCTCTCATTGAAAATCGCATTTACATTAAAGATTCTGATGACTTTGAAGATCCCAAAAAAGATCTCAGTCAACATCGCATGGATGTCCTTAAAAATGCCGTTAAAACTGACATTGAAGAATCTGGTCAAGATTCTTTAGATCGCGTTGAAAATATTTTTGTAGATGTAATTTACCGTTACCGCGCTCACCACGATCCCTACAATATTAATTTCGGGTATGTCATTAAAAATACCGTTATAGATATCATTAAAGATCCCAGTTGCTGGCCGTGAGAGTTGTATCGGCAGTCGGCTATAAGAAGAAACTATGTGCTACCAATTATGCTTCTTCCTCGGCTCATCAAGTAGTACAAGTCTCCTTCAATAAGTATAGAATTGAACTCGACTCATTTGATTGTTTTATGCTTGGCCTATCGACTGGTTTCGTAAACGGCATTATTTATGTGTACATTGTTATTGAGGCAACGTTGTACCACTTACGCCATCGCTGGGCTTTAAGGCTGCATTTGATACCTTTTTTTGGAGAGGATTAGAAAAATAAGACATACGAGATTGTGTTTGGTAACTTCAGTAAATGATTGAACATTTAGTAAAAAATTTTGTTTGGTACACGTGACAGTTTAGCCTGTAATTTTTTTAGAGACAAAATTATCCTTCATAATAACAGAAGAGAGAATTTATTAATTCGAGTAAAATCGATCATCTCTCATACATTAAAAATAATTGTATCAAAACCCAAATCTTTGCATAAAAAAATATCAAACAGAGATAGAAAAAATCAACACGGAAAGCAAACTATTGTGTTGAACAAATAGTAATCTGTTTGATTGGTCTACTAAAAACTAGACTTTAATGACTGCTAAAAAGACTGCTAAAAAGCAAACATAGATCACCGCAATCAATGTGAAAAAGGATAAAAAAATACAAGTACACTCGCATGAACATGGATGCAAAAATATACAAGTATTAATCACATGAACGAGATGCAAAATAATTGATTTTTTTAATATCTTTTTTGGTATAACATTTGAGTTTTTATCTTTAATCGCATGAACATGCATAATATCAAGAACATAGGCGTTGATGTCAATGAATGGCGTAAGTATAAGGAAAAAAAATAAATATAAGAAATTAAGAGTAATATAGTAAAAAAAGAATAAGTTAATTCTTATCTTAGGACTGATTTTTTAGGCCTTAAATTTAAATGGGACAAAATTTTAATGTAAGACTTTGACATTTTTAAAATTTTGTCCAAACCTGGTACTAAATTTATTGTGCAAACCCGTCCCGTAACAAACGCAGCCTAATTCCCGTGTTCATGTTACTAGTACGGATATGAATTATTTCAAATAAAATATAGTTGACATCATCAAATGATTTTCTATTTTGCGGAGTCTAATACATTAATTATAATTATTCGGTACTTCTATAATATGGTGGCACGACTTACGTAAAACCCTGGGAGTTGTTGTTTAACCAGGTGAGCTGGCGTCCAAGCTTTAAACGGTTAAAACGAAACAAAAAAAAAACAGTTAAAACCAATTTTTCCATATTATCTAAATGTAATGTTGATGATTGTTATAAGCAAGTGGAAGCAACATTTATTTTGACTTTATCAACATGCGATAAATATTGAACGTATAAATATAATAATTGATGCGAGATTTTCCTATGATATCATGTTAAATACATTATATTTAATCCAAAATCTTAAGATAATAAATAATTAAATTGTTATATTTATAAACAACAAACCCACCATTCTTCCACTTACTTATATGAAATTTTCAACAATGATTTCATTTCGGTACGCTATTACGCTAACAATTTGATGCCAATCATATTGTCAAAATAATTCGATTACCGGACCTGATTGTGGAATTTTTTTTTTCAAAACTACATGAAATCCAAACATAACCAGTTAATTTATTTTTGAATTGGCAAGGTCATACTACCATATTCGATAATTCAAAAGAATCTACGTATAAAAAAATATCAAAAGAAATCATGGTCATACATTTGAGTACCACATATTTTTTCTAAATATTCCACCAGAAGAAGTTTTGTAAATCCCCTGCAATATTGTCTTAAGACGCCATTATTCCTTAACCGACAAGCAACAAAGCAAAGCTTGCTCGAAGATACTCGAAGATAGAAATGTAACGGTATTAAATATTTTTGAAAAAAAATTTGTTACTTTTTAAAAATCATAATCGTCTCTACCAAGACGACCATAGGTGGTCGCGACCGAGGAAAAACTATCGTCGATCTCAATCGAGTGAAAACCATCGTCGGTCTCGACCGAAGAAAACCATCATTGGTCTCGACTGAGAGAGACCGTCAACGGTCTCGACCATTGGAATAACATAGTGCGGTCTCGACCGAGGGGACCCGAGGCGGGACGAGATCATATCCCCGGGCAAGACGAGACCGCCAACCTCATCACTTGTTGGAATGAGACCAACCTCACCACCTGTTGGGACGAAACTGGCTCCATCTGGTGATATGAGATCAAACGGGATGACCGAGAGCCGTCTCATTTGCAGCTGACCGGAAGCAACCACTGCCAATGTAGGCTAAGACCAACCACAACCAAGGGGCTTCAATATGTATCCGAAGCGGACTATTGGTACCCGTACTCTAATATTTTTGTACCTCAACAAATCCAAAAATAAATTATCTCAAATTAAATGGAAATAAAAAGTAGAATCCGAGATTGGGATTCAATGTACAGGTGTTATAGGTTTATAAGTATCTCGTATTTATTTGGGGACGTATAAAATCTTTTGTACTAACCAAATAAAAAGTGTACATTATGTTATTAGGATACAAGCGTATTAGGATAAAATCAAGCTAAGCAAAAGATTCATCACAATTCTAAATTCTAAACTCTATGGGAGATTGCTATCAGATCGGGTAGTTTAATGTAAAAGTTAGAGTAAATTACTCCCTAGTCTCTGGTATTTGGTCAACCTCCACATCGGGTCCCTACATTTTCAAAAGTTATTTTACCGTCGGGTCTTTGATTTTAGAAATTCTCAGAACTCTAGTGCCTGAATATTACATATTCTCCGGCGAATTTCACTTGAAAAGACTAAAATGCTCTTCTCCTTAAAAAAATAAATAAATAAAATCATTCTTTCTTCTTCTTCTTCTTCTTCTTCTTCTTCTTCTTCTTCTTCTTCTTCCCCTTCCTCAACAACAACCAGTTTGTAAGAAATCATGTTCCCCAAACTGTGAGAACCGTAAAATTAATTTAGAGAATAATATAAAATTAAGTGACCAAATAGTAATTGAACAAATTAGGGTTAGATCTTGTATATATAAGGTGAGCTAGAAAAAAAAACCTAATTTGGAGTAAAAGAGAGAAATTTCGTAGGTCCCAAGAGTAGCCATCATTGTTTGTAAAATCCGACAGTGAAATATTGTCGGATTGACACGAAACTTTGGGGTCCTTTTCCTAACACAATGGAAAAGATTCTGGACGGTAAAAATATTGTTTAAAGGTGTCTAAGGCTGTCTGCACAAGTCAGTTTTGAGAAATCCGAATTTGAATAAAATAGGATGGTAAGTCAGTTTTCGTCTTACTTTTGTTACACTACTATTTATATGAATTTAAGATCTAGTGATGTGGTTTCCGCCTTTGTGAGTTTAGCACAATTTATATGCTTTAATTTATTTCTAGAATGCTGAAAATCACATGATTTGATGAGGGGTTGTAATTCGCATGACTAGCAAGAATTGAAATAGAATATGTTGGGCATGATAAGGGCGAGTACATCTAACTACTTTTCGTGGTATTATTTTCGATTGTCGATGGTCAGATGATAGCTTCCTAGGCGAAGCTCATGTACCGGGGGTAATCTCCCTTCATTGAATTGTAAGAAGAATTAAGTGTATATATATAGGAGCCGTACAAAAGAGTAGAACATGTGTATATTTTAATACTATAATAGGTTGTACAAGAAAACAACTCGTAAAAGGAAAAATATATATTTTAATCTATTTTGATCGTTCTGATTTCGTTAAGATTCGAATGTTATTTGTTTTGACCTTGTTCTATTATGTTTTGAATAATATTCGTTTGACTTGGTAAGTTTGGATTCATACTAGTATTCTGTATTCTGTAAGTGGAATTTGCGGTTACCTCGTAGCTCGAGGATTTTAGACAGTTTGAGATAAATCGCATTAGGTCTGAAACATGTATGACTTTAGTTTAGATCTGAATTGAATTAAATTTTGTATTGTCCCTCTTCTGCGTTCATCTGCATTGTGTTCTAATTTGTGAAGTTTTCTGATTTGGTATGGATATGGATCCGTATTGCCATTGTCCGAATTCTGTAAGAGAAGTATTCTGATTATGATGAGCTCGATGTGCATATGTTATGTTATGTTCTATTTTTGAGTGGCGGTATTATTTTCGCACCTTTCTGGACCCTATATTTCGTATGCAACGTTACAAAGGGGCTACCGGGTAACCCTAGGTGCGTGTGATGAAATGGATAGGGAGTGTGGAAATTATCTGGGCTCGTGGGGATACCTTTCTGTCTTTTGGGCCTGCAACGCGGGAATGGAAGGGTACTTTCTGGGCTCCACGAGAATCCCGTCACGGATATGTTAGACTCTAGAGTCCTATTCTGTTAGATGGTTAAGTTAGTTGGTTAAGTTAGTCGGCTAAATTAGTTGGCTAAGTTAGTTGATTAAGTGACCTCTGTTTCCATTTTGAAAAGCTTGTCAGTGTACATGTAATTTCTGTTCTATGTGATTGCAACTTGATTTGAATTATCATTATTGGGAATGTTGGATATACGAATTATTATATCATTTCAGATATGATCTTCTGTATGACTTGTTATGTGTATGAATTGTGTTATATGTGTCACCGGCTTACTAAGTTGCGTATCCTCATTAATGTGCGCTGCTGTCTCAGATAATTTGGGAGCAGACTTGGAATGAGTACTAGAGACGAAGACATGCATCCCTAGGCATTTAATTCATTTTAAGACTCTTTGTTTTTCATTTCTATAAAGCATTATGTTTTGGAGACGTGATTGAAATTTGAGAAATAAATTGGTCTTACGGAGATATTTACTCCGTGACGATTGACATGCCTAATTTTTGAGGCGTGACACAAACAAATGGCAACTCAACCCAAGGGATATCGCCAGGGGCAAATAAAAACACCAGGATTCAATTGCACAAAAAATGGGAACAGAAATAGGGCAATTACGAGCGGTAACGATGACGGCGGTGGCAGCAGGAAGCGTCAAGGAGATAGAGAAGGCCGAGAACCCTTCAATAAGCGGCGTCGTCGATCGGTGAAAAAAATGCTGCGAGTGGTCCTTGCCCGGACGGTTTCTCGCTCCCGAGTGTCGCCCCGGCTGGACACAGAGACATTCTTGTTGCTCTTCGCTTGCTGCTCACTTCGTCTGGACACAGAGACGTTCTTGTTCGCTTGGTCTAAAATTCTCTTGTAGCGCGGCTCCATGACTTACTCGATCCCATGACTTGTTCGACAGAAATGTTTGGGTCTTGCTGACTTTGGTGTTCTCCCGCCGGTGCTCAGGATGAACTGGTTTGGGTCTTGTCGTTAATGAGGATGAAACAATTGTTAATTTACCCCTTAGTTGTTTTCTGATTAGGGTTCATCCCAATCGTTAATTTGTCGATTGTCTCAATCGGAAGAACCTAATAAACCGAGGATAGAAGAGGAGAGGAACCGTGACCTCGCCGGAAAACTAGTAAGCCCGGGAAGGACAACCACGAGAAGCGGTGGCGGAGTCGGTGGTTAGGGATTTGTTTTGGAAGCCGACGAGGAGTGGTCTGCCTTATCTCGGTGTCGAGGTGAAACGATTCTCTAATTTATTTTGATTCTTATTAACAAAGTTTTGGCTCGAGTTTTAATTTAGTTTTGGTTCAAGGTTGGAAGAAGTAGATGAAGGGGAGGAAGAAGATGAAGCGGGAGAAGGAGAGATTGATTTTTAAAATTTTTAAGTGTGAGGGATATTTTAGTCTTTTCAAATGAGGATTCGTCGGAGAAAATGAAATATTCTGACACCAGAGAATTGAGAATTTCTAAAACCAAAAATAGGGGACGGTAAAATAATTTTTGAAAATGCAGGAACCCAAAGAAGAGAATGACCAAACACCAGGGACTAGGAATAATTTACCCTTAAAGTTATCATATATTTAGTAGCACATGTTATTTAAATAGTAAAATATCGTTTGATACTTTTAGAAAATACTTAGGGTTAAATGGCACTATAGTGCACTCGTACATATTATTTGAAGGCAAATTGTATGTCCATTATAGTCTCAATATTGCAGTGTTACTTAAGGCATCGACCGGCCCATGGGTCAATGAGCACGAGGAAAGAAGATTCCAATAAAGGAAGAAAAATTAAATGTTGGCGTCCACAACTTGTTTCGATAAAGACTAAAAATGATGAATTTCGAGTCCAATTTAATAAAATTGTTACTGTTGCTAGTGAAAATTTACAGGCCAGACCAAAAAGGAGTTGACTTCAACCAAAAAGGAGTTGACTAATCACGCGAAGGCTCCGAAGAGGCCTGGGAGGAATGAGGCGGTGTTGGTGAACCAGCTGCCCGTTCGGGTGAGTCGACTGGATTCCTCGAGGCAATGTCTATGTTCCTACGCTTGCTGCCGGGGTGATCAGGCTTCATGACCCTTTCGGAGAACTTTGATGGTGGAGACAGCAGAGTTTCGGAAGGAATTCCGTTCTGCGGCATTCTGGAATAAGTAAAGAGAGGTGAATCGAATGCAGCAGGATAAGGAGGAAGGCTCAGGTTATAGCCATATGAGTAGCCGACGAAGGGGTGATCGAATCTGCACGCTGGGCCGAACTTGCAGACTCCATAAGCGGTGTAGTTTGGACATATGAGTTGCCCCTGCGGCAAGAAAAGGGAAGTCAATCAAGAAGTATAAGATACCTCGCATCTTAGCAAGTTCTCAATCAAAGTAAGCATGCTAAAACTGGACCAAGACCCATGAAACATAGTTGTCTTTGGTTCTAATAGCTACTACGAATAGAGAGCTGCAAGAGAAAAGAGATCCAAATGTGTCGGAGATGGATCAATTCTTATATGCGATAAAACTTACAGGTCTTGAGGGTAGGGCCAACCATGTTGGTCACCAGCTGAGGCATCCTCTCTCTAGGGTGGTGGTAATTGCAATCTGATCCATATTTGCAGGTTCCATTGTTCATAAAGTACCGGCATTCTGGTTGATCAGGTCTCTCGGGATAACAAGTTTGTTTGCGTGCCAAAACCTGAGTCGCCCTGGTTCTTAAGAGTTGTAAGCTGCACCGTTGGTCAAAATACTAGAAGACGGTACAGGGCTCAAACTTCCCTGACAATTAAGATATTTCGACCGAGTTAGAAAAGAAAAGCTCGATAAGTAATAGGAAAAGAACTTAATGCGAAAAATTGATACTTCCTAATAGATACACACTGAAGAAGGATCGACTTCAATCATCCTTCCTGATGTAACCTCCAGACCTCTCAACTAAAGCTCGACTCGTTTTTTCCCCACTAGATACGACTTAGCTCTTAAAACAAGAAGACCAAACAAAATAAGTAATCATCCTATCTTGATGTAAGAATAAAAGAGAGCAGAGACTAGGCTAGTGCAACTCTATGTATACCCAAATCTAGAACAAGCAAGTATTTTCCATAGGGTCAGTGTTGAAGTGTAGTAACCTTGCGTTTCCAGAAAGTATGAGATCATTCCTAACATATCCAAAAATAGTTCTTGCATTTTGGACTTTGAGAAATAACAGGAAAATAAACTTCGAAAAGCAGGAAATTGAGCAACAAGGAGGAGAAGTACGAGCGACATTCTCCAGATATATTGTCTCCCCATTCCCTTCCTTCTCTACAGCAATATCACGATTATGTCAACAACTCCAAGAAGGTAGCAAAAAGTTCTCTGATCAAGCAAATGCTTACCACAAAGGTGTTCCGGCCAGATGTAGCAACCATGCTTTGTGAAGACGGGACAACAACAGGCATATAAGCTTGTGAACCTTGCATGTGTGCTCTTGACAGTGACCATGTTGGAACCCCGCCAACGCAGGGCATACTGGATACCATGATCGATGATCCTAAAGCAGCTTGTCCATTTAAAGGCTGCCCTGCTCCAAGTGATGCAGGCTGGGGATGGTGAAACTTGCACGCTGCCCCAAATTTGCACGAACCATATCGCATATAATGAGGACATGGCTTTTCGCCCTGGAACATTTAGGTTTGCAAATAAGAGACCACATTTTATATGACAAAAGACACTATTGCATTTTAAAATCCAACCAAACAAGAAGTTTGAAGTTGTATTCAAATGGAAGTAGTTACTTGGCGCATGGGAAGTCCTAGAGAGTTGAACAACACTGGTCCAGCACCATTCCTGTCTTTTGGGAGGTGATACTTGCAAGTTGGCCCGTACTTGCAGGTTCCGGTCTTAAGATGGTACTGCGGTTGAATTCAGCCCATGAGTGAAACACGGAATCATCTCTGAGATATCGGTGAAAAGTGAAAATTTACCAAGAGTAAACATTAAAACGACATTAGCAAACTCGTAACTGTTAAATTAGTCTAGTAGTTCAGACTATAAAGAATCGCATCGCACTGGAAATGTACAGCAGATGACCGTAGTTGCTATCTTCGTAAATCACAGATTCAGTTCCTTTTCCTCGGGACACAAGTCGCACGACAAGTACAAGTTCGTGCGTCTAGACAGCTACTCCAACATTTAGTAGAGGATGATAATGGAAAAGATGTGCAGCGTGCTCTTGTGATTGAAACGGTCAAATGTATAGCTCAAAGAAATGTTCTGTGCCATCGATACAACATATCCGTCATCTGGTGGACAAACTTACTCCACAGTCTGGTGGACAAACTACTAAAGCATGGGGTTGGACCAAAAAAATATGCACGCTGGTGGACAAACTTACTCCACAGTCTGGTTGCCCCACTCTCTCTGGAAGATCTTCCGCGAATTGGGTACCCTGATAAGAGAACAGCAGCTTTAGAAATCGCCACAAACTAGGAAATTGCCAAAGGAAAAGAATAACAGAGCCTCTGTTCTTCAAATAATCACATAGCTTCATGGAAGACAAAGAATAATTGAAATGTTTGTTAGTCCACATTACCTGAGAAGAATAAGGAGGATGGTTGTATCTACAGTTTATACTGTACCCACACGATCGATCGAGTCCTCAAATAATATTTACAATCAGGTTCACCAGGGAATGGTCCGCCTCTCTCCTGATGATCATCATGAATTTTCAGACGCCAGATTGCATCTGTTATACAGCAAACAAGTAAGGTCCTCCCTCCGGCACCTCGAAAGAACATCGGTGAACAATACAGATTCAAGATAGGCCTCCCACCCAGTAGGAGATTAAATGTGCATGTAGCTCCAGGGCAGGTAAAATCAATCGCAACTGCGCCCAACCGGCACCACAAACAAACACGGCAAGCCAGCACGCCGCAGCCGAGATCCTCATTTCTCCGGACACCCACCCATATCTGAAACAAACAAACAAACAAACGAAACAGATCTCGACATCATCATCATCATCATCATCATCAACAACAACAACAACAACAAGAGCGACACGCAAATCTACCAAAACAATAAAACCGCAATTCTCTCCAAAATACACACAGCCAAAACTCACTCCAGAAACAGATCCGAAACGATAAACAAGCCTATTACGGTCTAGACGCATCAAATCATCACCGACATCGATATACCTATAAACCGTAGAATCCAGGGACAAAAAATGTAAATACACTAAAAGAGATCGAACACCCACAGCAATTCCCCACTTAAAATAATCAAACATGGAGGCATGAGCGGTAGGAGTAATAGGAACACCATTTTAGAGCCAAAAAAACTGACACAGGAACACCATCAAAGAAAGTTGGCAGACAACAACGTGCATGCATTCATGTCTTTCTATATATATATATATATATATATTTATATTTATTTATAAACGCATGCGTGAGTTGGACGAGTTAAGCAACGATTATAAACTCATTCATGTTAAGCAACAACAGCGTTCACTAGCATACCCACAGCAATTCCCCACTTAAAATAATCAAACATGGAGGCATGAGCGGTAGGAGTAATAGGTGGAGCTGCAACGGTGTAACAATAAAATCCTCTTCTAGAGGAGGCAAGTTCTCGGACTCGGGAACTACGAGAAAAGTCTTTAGGTAAAGTACTGGCCTCGGATACTGAGTTCGAAGCGGCGATCGGATCCAACCGGAAGGCGGAGGTATCCATCTTCAGGCATCGGGGGCGCATGGTTGCACAACGAATCGGATAACATTGCTTGATCTTTGTCAAAGAGGGGCAGGGCGGATGGTTCATGGTCTTCATCATGGTATATGATGATGATCATATGAATATCTCTTCACTTCAAGCCGTTATAACTTACAAGTAGAGGGCGCATGGATTAGGGTTTCCTGTGATAAGTATCACATGGTTTTTGTAATTATTACGAGTCCTATCTTAGTTAGGGCTAGTCAACAAAATCCTAAACCTAACAAATAAACCCGTCCGCCCCTCTTCATAAACTATATAAACACAGCCTTGATAAAACCCTACAACGACAAAAGCAAGGAGCAATAAGTTAGCGGAAGCATGTCCACCATATCATCCTTGATCACGATGAAGACCGCCAATACACGTCATGGGTTGTGGGGTAGTTCGAGTTCCCTCTCCCTACCAATTAGCAGAGAAAACATATCAGTGTATCATTCTCTCCGGTGGTCCTCCATCCCGCGATCGTCCGATGCTCCTCCGATTATCCGCAGTCGGAGTCATATATTGCCAGAGAAAGAACTGTAAGAAAAACCGAAGTCGCAATCTCCACCATGCTTTGTATCGTTAGTCGGTTATAAGAAGAAATAATGTGATACCAATTATGCTTCTTATTCGGCTCCTCAAGTAGTACAAGTCTCCTGCGATAAGTATAGTATCGAACTCGACTCATTTTATTGTTTTATGTTTGGCGTATCGACTGGTTTCGTAAACGGCATTGTTTTATGCTTGGCCTATTGACTTTAATTCCTGTGTTTATGTTACTAGTACATGTTTTTCAAAATAACTATGATATTTTTCATATTTCTTATTAAATTAGATGTTTATATTTTGATCAGATCATTATTTGCTCTTTCCTGTTCAATGTATTTTCTTCAATCTTCCTATAATTAATAATATATGTGTCCCTTTGATATGGCCAAAAGAATAGATACATCCTAACGAATATGATTGCAACCAGGAAACCTATGAAGGGGAGGTTCTTCGCTTGGCTCGTGGCGAGAGGGCAAGATGGCTAGTTTCGGGGTATTCTGGGAATTTAGGAAAAGATTGACTGAGAAAATAATGGAGTGACTAATTTTTTTTTTTTCAAAACATGAAAGACAAATCAATATTTGTGTATCCTGATTAATCAATTTATTCGAACAATAGAAACATCTGACTATTTTATCCATTCTTTTATGCTTTGTGAAATAGTTCTGGTTTTGGGACATATCTTTACCGAACAAAATTATAAATGCAATTTCAGATTTTTCATTTAAGTTTGATGGAGTTTAATTTATTATTTTTACAATTCTCATTATAGCTATACCATTTTTGTTTCTATTCAATGAAATCTATATTGTTGTATTTTTTTTTGTCAGAGTTGGAATATATTTTTTTCTGAAAAAATGACTTGAATCTATTCTCAAATTTATAGAATAAGTTGCATATTATTTCTCATAGATTAGTGAAAGGCTTCGAAAAACATTGTGATTCCTCTTCTCAAATTGGCTTTGCCGTCCTCTCGTCCCTTTCTTTCTTTCTTTTTGGGTTTTCTAGGTCTCAACGAGTCTGGACACAAAAAAAAAAGAATCAATTCTTGACTAGAACCGAAGGACAAATGTCTTGTTCATTTCTTATATTTCCTTTTAAATGGTTGTCGTAGTTTGGATCAGTCCGGTTCGATGCAAACTATTTGCGCCTCTACCTATGCCCATAAATGCACACGTGCGAAAAATTATATGGTTGTCGTACTTGAAGATCATGTCGTATAAGAAGACTAAGTCGGCGCTTCTCCTTGGATCGTTAATCGACAGTTTGAATGTTCCAGATGTGGTACTTCAAGTAGAGATATTTTCAGAAGTTTGGCAGCTTATCATCGCGACAGACTTCTCGTGAGAAAAAGATACTTCGCATATCTTTCAACTGATCAAGTACGTCGCCCGAGGCTCGATTCATTGGTACTTTGACCCTCCCTAATGGTTCTATTTGTTTATGTTTGGTGTAATTTTGGTTTGACATCCCCCGGTGTAATTTTTTTCTAAAGAAGATCCTTTTGGTGTGATCCAGATAAGACATTATCTGGAATTTATGTACTCAATTGAGAAGAAAAAAATGACTTAAATCTGTGCATGTGTAAGTAAGGCTTAAGTTAAATATTTGTTTTAAGAATTTTATCATTTTAAAAGTTTTAATCGACTTAAATTTGTATTAGTTAGTATAATAATATCCGGAAGCTATATGGTCTCGACAAGAAATATTGTAATTCTTCGCCATCATCACCCCTGTTCGTCATGCTTCCAAATTGCTCATTTGATGGCGTGTTTTGTGGGTGGAATAAAAGATGGAGTACTAGTTAATAGTGATTAATTGGGATAATTAATTTTGTAATAATTACGTGTATATTGGCACTCGCACACAATTCTGAGCCCGTGGTCAACTTTCCAAATATTTCAAAAAAGAAAAAATTTACCAACCTTCCAAATAAAACTTCTACATGTGCATGTTTATAAGGGACAAATTACTCTCACGTCCTTTTCTTTTGGTCATTCCCTCATAGGGTCCCTGATTTTTGGAAAATGATTGTCTCGTCTCTACGTTTTGATGATAATAGATTTTCGGGTCTCTGGAGCCAGAATATTCCTTTTATTCCGATGAACTCCCACTTGAAATGACCAAAATATCCTCCCTTGTTAAATTTTACTCCTCACTTGTTAAATCCATCTCCTGCAACCTCTCTCCTCCCTATTCTACAACTCAATTACAGAAAACAAAAATTTAATTATAAAACCTAGATCCAGAAAACTCAAAAACACTAATTACAAAACCCGAACCAAGTTGGGATTGTGTTGTTAGAGGGGGTCGGGCAGGCGACGAGGCAGGAGAGGTAGTTGGAGGTGAGGAGGGCGCGGTTGGGGCGCTTGGTCTTGGATGACGAAGAGTCTTCGTCGTCATCGTTAGGGTCGCGGTGGACCACCGCGACGAGACAGAGACGGCGAGCTCAAGCATCTTGGTTGGGGTCGCAGTGGACCGCAGCGATGAGACGGAGACGGCGCACTCCAGCATCTTGGTCGGGGTCGCGGTGGACCGCCGATGGGACGGAGATGGTGCACTCCAGCATCTTGGTCGGGGTCGCGGTGGTGCTCAGGCTTAGTGGGTTACCGCCGCCGTAGTGCTTTATTGCGTGAGGTTGGTCAATGCTGTGAGGTGACAATGACAGAAAATGGCTTCACTTGCTAATTGAATCTCCAATTCCACTGTCAGATCCCTAAAATGGCTTCACTTGCTAATTTAAACTCCAATTTCATTTAAAGCAGCTTCAAATCATCTGGACAATTTCTGTGTTTTGTACTCTGAGTTTAATTTTCTTCCGCTTTGCTAAGTGGGTTTTGTTCGAGGAGGGAGGAGAGGAAATTGGAAAAGGGTTTTTAATGTTTTGGTTTTCTAATTAAAATTTTTAATTCAAATTAGAGTTTTAAAAATTAGGGTTCTTTAAATTTTGATTCTCTCAAATTAGTTCAATTCTAACCAAAGAGATTTTGATTTATTTTTTAGTTTGAGTTTGAGTTTTAATTGAATGTTGAAGGTTAGAGGAAGAAGATGAAGTGAGGAAGAAGATGAAATGAGGAATCAGAGAATTTTTTGTTTTTAAGTGGGAGGGGTATTTTGGTCATTTTAAATGGGGGATCACCGGAGAAAAATGAATATTCCGGCTCCAGGGATCTAATAGTCTATTATCATCAAAATTTAGGGACGGAACAATCATTTTTCAAAAGTCAGAGACCTCAGGGGGAGGGTGACCAAAAGTCAGAAACTAGAGGATAATTTGCCCTGTTTATAAGTATTAATTACTGGCTACATGAGTTTTGTTACACTCAGAAAAAAAATTGCAAAGGAAACATAGACTCCTAATTGGAATTTGTTTCATGTAATTATGTAATTGATAAAAATTAAGGGTAATATGCTTCGAGTGCATGAGACAAGTACTAGTGATAGCCGTCAAAGACCAAGTTCGTGGTGGAGCATTTGAACTTGGATCCAAAGATCAGGGTCCAAATTTTGGACTATAAGATTATGGTTGAAAATTTGGAAGAGAAATTGTACTTGTGAAAAACAACTGAGCGACAATTATTTGGACTTCGAAGAACCCAATTAGCTTATTCTTAGGGTACACAATTGCATTGATCAAATAATAGTGTCATGATGTGAGAATTGCATTTAGAAGTTAATTAACGAAGTTCACACAATTCTTTAAATTGAAGCTGGTGGAAATGAGCAAACAGGGATAGATTCAACATAGAATTTTTGCACTTAGAATCCTGCTTAAACAGAAATATAGCTCCAGAAGCAAGCCAAAGATGCTAAAACATGAGGAACAGGGAAGAAAATGACCAAATACAACGACGATGACGGTAAACATAAAAGCGACGAAGAACAGAAAGCAATAAGCATTTCCAGCTAAAGAGCTTGCAGAATAGATCCATATGAATTATATGTTGAGAATTCTACATCGGTTAAAACACTAATAGGGGACAAATTTATAAGTGTAAAAGATCTATCAACCCATTGTCCTAAATTTTTGGTTGGATACGAAGATTCTAACATAAAAACTGGTTACAAATCGCCGTGGGATCTGCTCTTTACCTTGGATGGCAACCACGATTGGAGGGCTTTCCAGGCCTGCCAAGTATTGCAGCAGATCAGCAACCACGATTGAGCACGTTTAGTTTCTTACAGCATACAATTAAGATGACGGTCATGTTTTTTTTTTCTTTTCCCAATCACGATGCCAATCCTACAAGGTAGCTGAAGCTTACACATTAAAAATGGATACAATTAAAGTATAAACTATTTAAAAATATACTCATAACCTCTCTGATTTATAAAAAAAATCTCGGTCTCAAAGCCGGACAAGTGTTACAATTTGATAACACTCCTTCAAAATAACTATTATTTTTTTCCTTAAAAATTTACCGTTAATATAGGTTCCAACTTTTGCATAAAGAAGTATTTTTTTAATCAGTACATATATTTATACATATTTTATAAATTTGAAAAATATTTTAAGAAAATAGTTCGTGCTAAGCTTGTTTGATTATTTTTACATCTTTCTTCATCTTCTGAATCGTCTTCAAATATTTATTGTAATTATCGTCTTGTTGTAGCAAAAATATATCATCGAGTGAAACATTTCGAACCATAACACTACACTAACTCTAATCCTAACCCTAACTTTGACCCTAAACTCTAACCCTAAAATTACACTTACACTAATCCTAAACCTCATCCTAAGCACTAACACTAACCCTAGGCAACTTAACCCTAGACAACTTAGTTCGGTATATTAAGTGTAAGTTCAATCTTTAATTTATTTCAATTTCCCAAAAATGTTAAATTCTAAACCGTAATTTTGTAATATTTCAAAAAAAGTCGATTCTTTTTTAACTCTTAAAAAATATTACGAAAATTTTGAAAATTTGGAATTTTTGAAGTTTTTATATTAAATATTAAAATTTAAAAAATTAATTCGAATTTGAAAGTTCATAATTTGTATGCGATTCATCCTTAAATGAATTGATACAGTTGAAGATTTTGATAAATTTGAATTCGAACTGTGAATTCAAACCTCAACAAATCAGCAGCCCAACCATCTTACTCTGTCTATTGTCGTCGAACCCATGCTCTGACCGGAAATTTTCAGATATGTTAAATGGAGAATGTACGAGATGTGGAAGCAAGGCACGCGAACGACAAAAGATTGAGCAAACGACAGGGATGGGACTTTTTGGAAGAGGACGCAGATGATAGTTTTGAAGTTTAGGAGGGCGACATCTTATTGTATTAGAAGAGTGCTGGGCCTTTTGTTGTCTTAGCCCATTTATGTTTTATTTCAATTGGCTGTGGGCCTTTGCATTTTTAGTGGTAGTAACTAGGTCATATTGCTACTTGGATATAAGGAGAAGAAAAACCAAATTGAAAAAGACTTTTGGGAATATTAAAGAATTTGGTTCTCTCTAGAGTTGCTCTAGAAGAAATTGGCCAAGCTCAGCTTGTTTAGCTTGGATTATTTTCTTTTGCTTATTTTCTATCAAAACTTCGAGTATCTCTTTGGATTTACTCGAGCAGACTTGATTTTATCGAGTTTTCTTCGAGTGTTCGACTCCAAGAAATTTACCCTCTATCAAGATACAATGCCGAGGAGGTTCTTGGTCTCGCAGTCCCCGTCCACCGCTTCTCCTTCCTCCAGAGAGCCACCGCCTTTAGAAATAAAGTCATCGCGGTCGTTGGCTCGAGAGTACCAGGCCGGCGAACTGCAAGCTTGCTAAGAGAGATCCAGTGGAGTGCAAGACCAAGAACCACATTCTCCCCAAGTCTTGCAATGCCGGCAGCGCTGATTCTTCCTCTGCTCGCGGCTCCACTCAAGCCAAGGGAGGAGGTGGCGCCGCCCACAAGGAGCTTAGCGCTAACCATGTAATCTATCCTATTCCTAATCAGGTTTTAAATCAAAGTGAAGGGAATTAAGATTTCTCAACTAAGGAACAAAAAAGGAGAAAACCCAAATCAAAAGAGAGAGACATGAGCGGATTTCGGATGGTCATTTTTAAAAAACTAACAATTTATGTTTTGCAAGTAGAGTTTAGCGTGGGGATTTGGGATTTAGTCAAAGAACGTATAAAATCTGATAAGCAAATAAAAATGAGTGACAGGTTCACGATTAAGCAATTTTAAAATTTTGATTTAGTTGCAATGGCAATAATAGATGCATGATTATTATGTATTTTCGTAGTAAGAGAAAGACAAGATACAATGAACTCGTAAATAACTGATTGACCATTATGATGCTGCCATCGCTCGGTGAAGTAAACTTGTGGACTAATAATAAGCCCATCGGATATACCCATGTATGTTAGGACTAAACTTGGATCGGTGAGTAAGTAGTTAATTCATATGATTAAATTAATCTAAACCCGACCGACTCAAATTGTCAAGTAGTTATCTTGATAGCGGGAGGTACAAACCAAAAAAAACATGATTAAATTAAAATGCAAAAGAAAGAGAAAAAGTAACGGACATGGATATATATATTTATATATATTGAAAGAAACTAATAACATACAAAAAAAAAAGATGTGTGTGGCCGAAAATAAATCGATACCAATAGACTGAATTAACCAATCCAATGGACGAGTTAAGCAAGTTCAATGATTATAAACGCAACAACAGCGTTCACTAGCATACCCACAGCAATTCCCCACTTAAAATAATCAAACATGGAGGCATGAGCGGTAGGAGTAATAGGTGGAGCTGCAACGGTGTAACAATAAAATCCTCTTCTAGAGGAGGCAAGTTCTCGGACTTGGGAACTACGAGAAAAGTCTTTAGGTAAAGTACTGGCCTCGGATACTGAGTTCGAAGCGGCGATCGGATCCAACCGGAAGGCGGAGGTATCCATCTTCAGGCATCGGGGGCGCACGGTTGCACAACGAATCGGATAACATTGCTTGAACTTTGTCAAAGAGGGGCCGGGCGGATAGTTCATGGTCTTCATCATGGTATATGATGATGATCATATGAATATCTCTTCACTTCAAGCCGTTATAAGTAGAGGGGGCATGGATTAGGGTTTCCTGTGATAAGTATCACATGGTTTTTGTTATTATTACGAGTCTTACAGCTGGTAGTTGCAATAGGATAGATGTCTCTAGATTTATAATTATCTCTTTAACCTATCTTAGTTAGGGCTGGTAAACAAAACCATAAACCTAACAAATAAACCCGTCCGCCTCTCCTCATAAACTATACTAAGCAACCACCTCAATAATAAGTTTCCAAAAGCAACAACAACCTTTTGAACAGCTGGTGAGCAATTGCTACCCAAGCTTATGGTTGAACATGAGACATTGGGGCCACCAATTTGTTTAGCTTATCAACAAAAAGGGGGAAATTGGGAATTAAAGAAGCAAGTGGAGAAAACAATAAAAACAGGTCCAAGTAGTACTAGGGTTCGAGCCTTACGGACATGACACCATAAGAGCTACTACTAAATAGGAGCATAGTGAATATTAGCAATAACAGAGGAAGTGGAATGATAGTTCAGTAAGGCCGTAGAAATTAAATTAAACACAGATTTTTTATATATATAAATGAAGTTTTATTAATTGTAATGATATGTGCAAATTTACATCCTAACAAGTGTAGAACTCCTCAAAATGAGTTGAGGTTGCAATCGAGGCAATATCGCAGACATGGAGAGAGCAAGAAAAAGCAATGTCTATTAAAGTTAAAAAAAAGTGCCCAACTTACATCAAAATCCACCCTCTTCAACCTGCAGAAGCTAAGAAACATTGGACCAAAAAAATTACATCTTTAATGAGGGTGCTTTGTACTAATACTCTTCCAAACCCACAAGTCAGTAAAAGCCAAGTCAACACACACAAAGCAAGCAGATCTGAGCTGCTACCTTCCCACCCACTGGAACAATTGGGCAATTGCACACATAAAAAGCCTAAGATCTTCAATGTCTCAAGATACAACTAAAGAAGGAAAGACAGAGAAAAAAGGCTTAAACTGACCTGTCTGTCTTAAAGAAGGGTGCCTGGCTGCTGCCAAATGCTAAGCTCAATACCCTGTTTGGCTTGTGAACTATGATTCCCTGTGGCTTTATATAATTAGAGCTATCTTATACTAGAATAATTACTTGCATGTCAGGTAGATTATAAATAGATAAAAGTGGTCAGTGTTAAGTCTAGTTAGTCTGCTAAGGATGGAAGCAAAGAGTAGGTATTTACTATTAGAATCTGATTACAATTCTAATCATGAGTTTAAACTTTTGAAGTATTTGCTTAAAATAGTATGTTAATATCAACAGAGTTTTAGTTTAGTTAAAAAGTCTTGAGTTCGAACTCTTTTAAATTCAATAATGTTAATGAATATGGTGTGAAATTAAGTCTAGCGATGTAAGCGTTAAGATAGGGTATTCACTATCGAGATACTCTTTCCCTATCGTGATTTTTTCCCACATAATTTTATCACGGTAGGATTTTGTTGAGGACGACGGTCGTAATCTTGCAAGAGAGAATTTCACACTTGGTAGGTGGTTAATATTATTATAATACACATTACTTATCAAAAAATTCAATGCTAATTATTTGATTATAAAAATTTTATCGTATTGATGCATTTAAAAATTTTACCCACCTCAAAATTTAAATTAGTCGTTTGTAAAAATGTCGTTTTCGGATTTCACTTTCCAACCTGGTTTGGGTGTTCTCTTTCTTGGGAGGAAATCTTGTTATAACGGAAACCAAAATAAAAGAAGCCCAAGTGAAGGTTGGCCTTTCAAAATCAACTTTATACCTAATTATTCACTTTTTATTTGTGGATTAGCCGTCGATCTGGTTAGGAAAAGTGTGGAAATTTCTGTATAGCTACACAGACTTTTAGTTGTTAGTTGTGGGGTGGGGGGTTGGGTGGGGAAGGGAATGGTATAAAGAACATAGAAGGAAAAATTACTATCAGGATCCTGGTGTTTGGTATATTTGTCGCTCACCCTCTTGTATTACGGCAATCGATAAAAAACTTCCCATAGTTTGGCAAAATTATACTCTAGGGTCTATCGTTGATGTCATCGACTATTTTTCTCATAAAAATAACTTTTCTACCCTTAACATAAAAATAAAGAAAAAATCATCTCCGACTACGACCAACTGGACGCTCGATGGGTTTTCACCGATAGAAGGAGATTCGCTTGTGGGGGAGGTGAAAAAGGCATCTACAGCGGCTGAGGAAGGAGACTCGCCAGCAGCTTCCCGGCGAGGACCTCGACGCTCTCGTCTCTGTCACCGACGACAACGACCTCTCCCACATGAGAAAGGAGACTCACCAGCAACTTCCCAACTGAGGAAGGAGACTCGCCAGCAGCTTTCGGGGAGGTGAAAAAGGCATCTCCAGTTTCTAGCTGAGATATACCATTGTCAAGATCTAAAACAAAACGGCACCAACGAAGGTATACCTCATTGTCCCTCCGGTTGACCTCGTCCCGACGTCATTGTCAAGAAATCTAGCAAGACCTTCGTCTTGTCCCGACGTTGGAGCGACCCTCTTTCCTACCAGGTGAAACGACGACGAAATGGCGAAAGAAGGAGCTCGTCGTCGACGTAAAATTGAACCCATTTTTATCTTGGTGATATATTTATTAGCATTTGACTTGAATCCATTTTTTTTCAAAAATTCTTAAATTTTGAAGTAAAATTGTATTACTCCTGAAAAAACTATCAAAAGGAACCATGAGTATAGCACTATTGATATTAGATAAACATATATGAGAGCATTACAATGATAAGCGTTATTGTAAGAACCATGATACACGAGGAGTTAATTAGTAATTTGCCACGTACTATTTTGTATTTTCTATTAAGGAAGACTTGGGGACTTATTTAAGTAAATAAGTTATCTAATGGTAGACTTAACGGACTAAATTGAGTAGTTAAGTCATTTTTCCTATTTAAAGAAGCCTCAAGTGTATCTATGGTTTGAGGTGGAGTTGGTAGAGTCGGTTTGGTTTCGTGAGATTTCATGTTTCTCCAAGGGACAATGTCTAATCAAGGTGGAGTTTATTGAAGTTTGAGTGGAGTTTCATGGTTCTTCGCAAGGGATGACTTCTCGTCAAATATGGAGATTATTGGATATTGGCGTGAAGTGCTAGTTGACGGGCACCATGTTGTTGGTTGCCGCCAGCAGCCACAAACAGAAGTCCGCACCCTGGCGGCCACCTGGTCCTACGTGACAGTTTTTTCTGTTTAGCTCGGACTCTTGTATTGGACTCCTGTTTCGACCTAGATAGGTTCCTCGTGTACAAGAGTTTATCTATTATATAAAGACATGTTACCCTAGTTTATGTATAGCTTTTTGGCTTGTTTCTCATCAATAAAAATTTTTATTTTTTCTCGTGAACGTAGGCATTAGGCCGAACCATATAATTCTTGTGTCCAATATTCTTTGCACGCTATTGTTCTCTTGGGTGCAAATTTCGAACAAGAAAAAACAATAAATATTTAATCGGCATAGATTTGTTCTCGAACATTTTTAAAATATATTATATGATGATTTTATATCTAGCGATTTTGGTATATTTCTCTATGTTTGTAAAAACGGATGAGTGAAAAAACACGTAAAATTTTTAAAATAATTATATTTAAGATAAAAATATAATAGAATTTTAAATTTCCTCTTCTTATGTATTACAAAATTTATCATTATAATCTATCTAAATTTTAAGAATCATTTTTTTCAAAAGAAAAAGTTAGATAGATCTGAACGGTTTCATATTTTCTAAAAGATTTACTTTTCAATCCAAAAATCCGAATTCACAATTTAAAATGAAGAAACTCCTGGTGATCTCTCTTTGCCAACTACTAGTCTTCTCATTTTCCTTGGCTCTTATGAAAACTGCCGTTATACTCTCAAATATGCAACACTTGGCGTCTAATAACTCCCACCATCCCATTTATGTAAATACCGGCTACTTTTTATTAAATACTAGTAAATACTCACGTGTGATATGAGTGCTATTTTATTTCAAAATTCGTAAAACATATTGTTTATTGACTTTCTTTTTTAAGCTGTACAAATATAAAAACAGAACGAGGCTCGGTGTCTGGGGTCCACGGTCGGAGATCTGAAGGTCAGGAGTCTGTGGTCGGGGTTCCAGGTTGGGGGTCCAGGGTCAAGGAGTCTGCGTTCCGGGGTCAAGTGGTCCGGGGGTCATAGGAGGTCCGTGATTCGGTGGTCCGATGGTCCGGGGTCTGAGGATCCGGTGGTCCGGAAATCCGCTGTACGGGGGTTCGAGGGTACGGGGATTCGAGGTTGGAGATTTTGGTTTGAATTATGGGTATTAGATTTGGGATTTGAGTTTGGAGTTTGGAAATAGTTTAGATATTTTTACCATGTCGGACAAAAAAATTTACATTATTATAGTAAGATATACTTTTTGAGCTGGTATGTACCCGTTCCCTTCCCAATAAATTCCCTTATTTGATGAATAGAAATTATTAGCTCCGGGCTGAAAAAATGTAAGTTCATTAGCTGTTGCGGTTCCAACATTGATAAAGTTGTGCTACTTGGCCGGTTTGAATCAATTTTCGAAATCTCAAATTCAAATTAAATAATTTTAAAATTTACACGAATTTTTACTTTTTCTAACGTGAATCATCCAAATAACAACGGTATAAGATTAATCTGTTTTAGGACCTCGTCATTAGGGGTGAATTTCAAACCAAACAAAACCACAAACTGAACCAAACCAAACTGCACCGCACTTATATTAACAACTTTGGTCTCCTGGTACGGTTTCAAACTGTACCGCATAACTTTAGTACGGGGTCAGTTTTGATTTTTGTTGACAGCACCAAACCGTACCGCACCGTACTTCTATTAACAACTTTATTTTTAGTATATGTTAAAGTAATTGGGCTTCACTTCTTAAGGAAAGCAAGGCCCACACAAGTCCACTTTGTTTTTAGTATATATTAGAGTGAGAGGAGGAGGGAAGGAGATATTTCCTCTCTTTCCAATCTCTGTCCTCGTCTTTTTCACCCAAATAGGCTAAATTAGATCTTCTCCTTCATCTTATTTTTTCTTCCTCCACTAAAATTAATGGTATATTAAGCCCCAATCTCGGAATCTTATTGGCCGGCTCGCCGCGCCTCCTCCGTTCGGCTTCCTCCCTTTCTTTATCCCGTCATCTCCATTCTCCTCGCAAAGGTAAACAGGAAAGATTGGTAGATATTTGGGTTGAAAATTTATTTTGCTGTTGTGAACTCGGTAAGGATTGCTGTTAGGCAAAGATGAACCACAAACCGCACCTACACTGCCACACCGATTATCGTGCGGTTTAGTACCAAACCGAAACACCTGCGGTTTGATTTTTTCAATTTTTTTTAGTTGCGGTGCGGTTTAGCTTAAAGGGTTCACACCGCTAAACCGCACCGAACTTAACCCTACTCGTCACCATTTTCATACCTAATTCTAATTACAAGTCGATAGATTTTCAATAATGTCTTAACCATAAAAATTTTGTATTACCTAATTTTTGTTACGTATAAACTCATAGAAAATTAAAATAAAATACCAAATACTGTTAAAAATTTAAATAATACAAAAAGCTCAGATAATTGATGTTGTACACAACCAACTCATACGAAATCAAAAATATTATACAATTCAAATATGTCTATTACAATTTTATATACAACGACCAAACCGACTCCCGTAATTCAATCAAACTAATTAGAGGTGCAAGACGGTCTCCAAAAGGAAGATATCGGTAGTGATCCAACGAAGGTCGTCCGTCGTGGTTGTGGGGGGCGACACAACAAAAGAGCAAGATAAATACTTTGAGACGATTATAGAGGGAAACGATAAATTTATTCTAGTATTTTGTGATTGAATAATTCTGAGTGAGACTCTTTGGACTCTAGGGATTAGGTTGTGAGATTTTAGAGAAGAGAGGAAGAAAATATGAGAGGTAAAAAGAAAATTTGAATATTTCAAAAACTTTACTATATCAAAATTATCTAAGGTGACTATATATTGAGTCATTTAATATAAATTGGTGTAATAAAATGATAAAATATATTTAGGAACCATCAACTAAAATTTGAGAAAGATTTGTGACTATTATATTCCGAAAATAAAGCTTGAGCAATCACATTGAACTAATGGCACAAACAAAGCTTAATATGAATTAACGGTCTGTAATTAGAGTCTAAAAAAAGTTTAGATAAACGGGACCACCAGGTTAACCGGTAAGAACAACCGACCGGGCCCGTTAAAATAAAACGCAGAAAAGAAAATTCGAGATGGACACGTCGTCGTTTTCGTCTGCAACCAACTCTCTCTCATTACGGCAACCATCTTCGCTAGGTCAAGGTCGTCATCCTCCAATAAGAAACACACACGTAGCGGAACAAGAAAAGTATTGACCCGACGAGCCTAAGTTGATTTTAGTTTGGGGAAATTACTCCCTCATGTTTGACTAAATCGAAGATTTAGTCCTCCATGTTTTAAAAATTATTTTCTCGTCTCACATGTTTGATTTTATTATATTCTCGGATCCTTACTGACTTCAGCAACTCTCGACCAAAATACCCTTAAAAAAAATAATTAATTCCATCGTCGTCCCCGTGTTCCTCTTCCATCGTCTTCTTGTTTCCCTCCTCTTCATGAACTTATGACCTCCCAATTAATTCCAGCTAAAACACACAATTAATTGAATACACGAAGAATAATAAGAAACTGAACAAATTTACCGAATCGTCGAAACCCAAAATCGCTACCAGACATGAATCGACACCGATCTTTCCTTCACCTATGATCTCTACTCTGCAAGGGCGACGAGAATCTACGATGTCGATGCCGATTGGAACCGGGTAGACCAGCAATGCCGAGATCTGCAACGGGACCCATCTCTTGCCACTGGAGGAGAAGTTGTGGTGGTGGCCGTTGCCGTCGTTGTTGTTGTTTGGAGAGGGAGCGAGCGGGACCCACCTCTTCGTCCACTTACGGACTGGGCCGCTGAACACCGTCGTTGGGCCGCCGTACCTGGCCCACTTCCGAGCATCCGACCCGCAACTCGCCCGCTAATCTCCGCCACCCGCCACTCACCTTCTTCCCTCTCCTACCTGGCCTCGTCATCCTCCTCCTACATGTTGAAAAGAGAAACCCTAATCGCACCAATAGCCTTTAGAGGAGGAGAAGAAGAAGAAGAAGAAGAAGAAGATGGGTCTCCTGTCTTGTTTTATTTTGGCGTTTTAAGGATGCGTTTATTATGGTTCTGTGTTTAAATTCACTTACTTTTTGATTTTTAGTTTCTGGAATTATTGGTTTCTTGTTGTGTTTAAATTCACTTAGTTTTTGATTTTTTGTTTTTGAAATTATTGAGCATGTTCTTGGGTGTTTAGAGGTTGAAGTTAAAATTTTTGTTTTATTTTTTGTGTAAGGTTTGAAAAGTCATTTCAGTGACAAAATAAAAAAATTGATTGTTACCGTGAGCCAGGACCCGAGAGTATAATAAAGTTAAACACGGAGGACGGGAGAATAATTTTTGAAACACGGAAGACTAAATCATTAATTTAGTCAAACACGATAGACACCACAGTAATTTGCCCTTTTAATTTTCTTAAAAATATTTTATTTACAAATTTGACAAATTTAAAATATATCATACAGTTTGATAACTGAAGGATAAGATTCAAATGTTAAGCAGAATTATACTACACATGCAAAACATGTTAACTGAAGGTAATTTATTAATATTTTTTTAGGTAAATGGATTAAATTTTATAAATGATAATAATTACAAGTAAGAAGAATAGACAAGTCTAATCTCTTATACACAAAGAATTTAGATACAATAGAAGGTCTTGGTGGCCTAAGTCCGAGATAGAATTGGACCAACGTAACTACTCGTGAATTCGGATTAGAACAGTATGAATAATAAGTTCCCGGTTGAATCTCTCGCCAAGAAAGATTGAACGATTTCTCGTCAACCAAATACCTCATATAATAGCGCCAAATAACGCAAACCAAATCTTCTTGTTCATGCCCTCATTAATTAAACCCATCCATTGATCCAGATGCAAGGCCAGGCGCACATTCGGACACCATCTAGCACCGATGCACCGTACAAAATAATTTCATATAGTCCGAGCAAAATGCGATAAATATCAGTATTCGGTAAATACCGCTATTTTACCAAAATCTTTTGGGAAGAAATGTAGTTCAACCATACAAATTTAATTTAGTATCAAATTGAGGATCAGTAGGATATTTTTAGCATTTTTGTTTCTGTAAATTTAATATTCGATAATGGTAAATACCAAATGTCCACTTCTAATTACGGGTAAGAATGGGAGAGAGAGATAAAGAGGGGGTATAGTTGTACAAAAAGAAAACAAACGAGAGGGGCAGCATTTTCTCATCCATCGTCGTGGCTGTGTAGGTGGCGGTTACTGGGCAGAGACAGGCGGTCGTTCGATGGTGGGGCTAGTTTATAGTTGGATTCAATCTACCCAACTTCGAGCGAAATCTTTTACTATCATGATATTACAAAAAAATAGAAATGTTATAAAATTATCATTAATCAATAATCACAATAAATATGCAAACCCTTGATGTTGCCAGGGACGGAGCCACGTTTAAGGGGCAATTTTCTCACTTAATTTTTTCGATAATTAGATATATTTTTTAATGTATATCTCTGCTAAAATTATAAATTGATCCCACTAAAAAATTTATCAATCTAAAAATTGAAATCAAATCTTTAAAAAATTTAGAAATTCCTTAATCTTTTAGTATATATTATAAGATCTTAATTAGTATAACTATATTACCATAAATGATAAAGTAATCAATTAAAAAAATTAAAAAAGATAGTACCTACCTACCTAGCCCAGTCCAGTGGCCCACGTAGGTAAACACATAATGGAAAAATAAAAAGCAAATGCACGCACCCCCAAGCAAGCAAATATAAAGATGTTTGATATTTTGGCTCAGAAGTTGGTGCAAATACAGAGAGATCTCATTTATCCTACAGTATTTCGGCTCCTGAAATTAGTTTTGATATTGCCAGTTGCGACTGCAAGTGTTCTGCCGTGAATATTTTGAAGAATCGTCTTCGCAACAAGATGGGAGATCAATTGCTAGCAGATTATTTAATTACATATATCGAGAAAGACGTATTTGATTGTATTGACAATGTAGCTATTATAAAGCGATTTCAACAAATGAGTAATTGTAGAGGATACTTATAAATGTTGTAATTACATACGTTGAACTTTTTGAAAAAATGTATATTGTTTCCACTCCCCAAATCTTTTGGATCCCTCCCTGGATATTGCGATCATACTAAATTACGTTGTCATCTGTTATTGTTCCTGCACGAATCGCTTTCTTTCCGAGAATTACATATTCACTTCCATATGCGTAGAAACTAAATTAATAGTTAAATATAACCACATTCGAGTGGAAAACTGGGGATGAGGTCTATTATAAGACTTGAATTTGAGATTGATCTCGCTAAAATCTAAAAATAAATTATCTCAAATTAAATGGAAATAAAAAGTAGAATCCTGAGATTGGGATTCAATGTACAGGTGTTATTTTGTAGGTTTATAAGGATCTCGTATTTATTTGGGGATTTATAAAATCTTTTGTACTTACCAAATAAAAAGCATACATTATGTTATGAGGATACAAGCATATTAGGATAAAATCAAGCTAAGCAAAAGATTCATTACAATTCTAAACTCTATGGGAGATTGCTATCAGATCGGGTAGTTTAATGTAAAAGTTTTTTTGAAAGATAAATATTACACCTAGTACCTTTGACATCCTTGAAGTTAGGCAACGCGTATGTCGATAAGTCAAATGTCCATTGTTTAATGTAAAAGTTATTATATATATAGTAGTACAAGTTATTTAAATAGTCAAATATTTTTTAATATTTTTAGAAAATATTTAGTTTTTAATGATACTATAATATACTCTTATTTGACATAACTATTTGATGGATAATAAAAATGGAAGGAATATTGTATGTCCATTGTAGTTTCAATATTGCATGTGTTACTTAAGGCATCGACCGGCCCATGGGTCATTGAGCACGAGGAAAGAAGATTCCAATAAAGAAAAAAATTTAAATGTTGGGAGTCCAAAATTTGTTTCGATAAAGACTATTCGAGTCCAATTTAGTAAAATTGTTACTGTTACTTTTGCTAGTGAAAATGGTTGTCCTTCACGATATTGTATCTTGTTGATATTTTCTAAAATAATATCGTTCTTCTAGATCTCAATAATATCTACAGATTTGAGGGCCCTTTTTGAACGACTATATTTATTACCGTGTTAGTGGCTTTGGAAGTGGCAGAATGATGTAGTCTTCTGCAATGAACTTTTAACAGGTCCCTCTCTCTTATATCTCTACAGGTACATGAGTTTGCCTGTGTTATGACTAATCGAAATACTCCAACCCTTTCCATGCGCGAGGTACTTGTATCATGGACACGCCCACCACCTGGATTTGTCAAGCTCAATACTGATGGTGCATCACTTGGCAATCCAGACATTTCTGATGCTGGAGTGGTTATCCGAGATGCAGCAGGCTATTGGCTTTGGGATTTTGCCAAGCGTATCAGAAGCTGCACTTCTCTAGTTACGGAGCTTTGGGCTCTTGTGTTGGGACTCGAGCTAGCATGAGACGAGGTTTTTGACGTGTAGTGGTGGAGGTCGACTCCTCCCTAGCTCTTTACTGCATCGGCCGCGGAGTGGGCTGGGATCATCCACAGGCTAACTTGATCAATCGAGCATGTGATTTGCTTAGCAAGGACTGGAGGGTTTTTTTTCTGAATGGTGTTACTATTCACCACGTTTTGCGAAAAAAGCGTCCGATTTGAAAGTATTGCAGGGACGGTGTCCACATGGCACGGACGCCAAAAAAAGTCAGATCTTGGACCAAGATCTGACTTTTTTTCTCGGATGACCAAGATCCGACTTTTTTCGTCGAATATATAATCCAACTAAAAAAGTCGGATAGTGGCGACACTCCTCCCTAGCTCTTTACTGCATCGGCAGCGGAGTGGGCTGAGATCATCTACAGGCTAACTTGATCAGTAGAGCATGTGATTTGCTTAGCAAGGACTGGACGACACAGGTACAACATACATTCAAAGAGGGAAATCGGGAGACGAATTCTCTCTCAAAGTATGCTTTGACCATAGATTATGACTATGTTATATTTGATACCCCATTTAGTATTTGTATTGATATTTATGTAGATGATTTGAAGGGGATTAGTATTCTTCGATATATTCGAACTGATGATTCAGTATGTGATTAATAAAGATTAGCGGGCTCCCTCGCCCATCGATTTCGACCCAAAAAAATAAAGTAATATTACAGATCCATTTTGCCAATAGGGAAATCCGTAATTTTTTTTCCTTTTCGATGTATATAATAATATGTATTATGGTAACGTCAAAGAATGTACCTACTTTTTTAATATTGAACTGTAATATTCAACATAGTATAGGAATAATCAATCGACACATAACTTAACGACACAAAGCGTTGTAAATTTCAAAGAGGTATAGAGTTCAAATTTTGGTTTGTCAAAATTTTACTTTTACAAAAAATAGTCACTCCACCAATTTTTTTTATAAGTAAAACGTATATTCTCCTCGAACGAATCAGCCAAAAATAGTTACATAAGAAATACTAAGGTACCACATCTAAGGTGCCAGATAAATTCTAATCAGAGATCAATCTAATTAGCACTATCTGAGTACAACTGCAAGGTGACTCCAAAAGTATACCCAAACCAAAAATACCCCTAGGTGATGCTAAAACGAGATGAACATACACGAAGGGAAGGAAAACCTACCATATCCTAGCCATCTAGCGACAATCACAAAAATCATGGAGGATCAAGACCAATTTATGCACGAACTTGTAGCTGCACCCTTGATCACTTGGAGGATTTTTGGAGTATCTTCCGTCCACAAGAATCCCATTTAGATTGCAAGACACCAAGCCTCTATAGCGAGTTCCTCGGAGCGGGCATCGTCAAGTTCCTATTTTTGAGCATCGTTTTGCTCCTCTATGCTTGATAAAAGTGAGCGAAGGCTTTGCACCGTTAAAGCCTCTTCAGGATTGTATTTTAAGATTCTGCGTCAGAAGCTTCTCGAGAGCTGCCACTTTGGGAGTGGGTTTGCTAACCCGATAACTTGATCTAATCGGGTCGTCATCATTACCTTCCCTGTGTGGATCTTCCTGGGCACAAAGGGAGGTCGCACCATAGAAGGCGAAGGAAGGCCTTGCCTTTAAGATTGACACGTTGACCTCATCCACTGAGCCAAAATACTACAAATTTCTCACACCAACAGTAGCTAGGCACTGTAAATCATCCAACAAACATTTAGCAAGTGAGGCCATAGCAAACTGCAAAGACGCCATCCTAGCATCTGCTCATTAGCTATGACAGGAGCGTTAGCCTCACGGGACTGCAGGAGCTGCAACTCATTAACCTTAGAGACAACAGGTGGGAGCAGGTCAACCACAATGTCAGCAGCCTAAGACTTCCATTTATCCACACGATCATCAATAGGGAGCTGCCCACTAACAACATAGTCTGAACCTAAAGTTGTAGTAACAGGGGAAACAGATTCACAAATGACTGCAACAAGAGGATGCAATGAAGTAGCAGCAGTAGGTAGAGTTACAGGTAGCTGTAACTCTTCAGAAACTGCAACCAGGGTCAAACAATTGATGCTCGACCTCAGCAGCAGCGAGAAGCCAATTGAGACCTGCACTACTTCAGAAACTGCAGCATGAGGCTGCCAATAATTGCATAGTCAACAACGGGAGGAACCACCACATCCTCATGCATTGAAGCATCTACAAGCCCTGCACAAACAGAGGGTAGACCAACCACATTTAGTTCAGCAACCGAAGAGGGCACAAACTCAAAACAATTAGGAGCATGAAAAGGTCTTCACCCGCAACAACACCAGCAGCCCTAGTTTCCCAAACTCATTAACGTCAGCAGTTTTTTGCCAACTCAGTAGTAGGAGAAGTAGCAGCCGAAAGTTTCAAAATAACACTAGACTCATCCTCCACTAGGGGACCACAAAACCCAGGAGTTCCAGTAGCAACATCGAACTGTAGCCCAATACTAAGACAATCAAATTGCCCTTGAACAACCAAGGGCTCGCATTGCACCGCCACAGCATCCTACACATTCTCTGCCACACTCGAGGATGCTCTAAAGCTCAGAGACCACAGAGCAATATCCTTGAAGGGGCTCAGTTTCTTACACTAATAAGACATTGAACACCATAGTTGTACAGATTCTGCAAAAACCAACTCAAAAGCCCAAAATGGATGTTGGCAAAGTTTGGAGTTCAAGGTAAATATAATTGAATTAATTACTTTAAAATAGAATTTACAAATGTTTGGTTATAAATATGAAAGAATAAAAAATACAACTGAGGTTGGATAAAGGGATATTGGCAATATAAAATTAAGGAAAAATTACTCTCAAGTCCCTCAGGTTTACTTAAATATACTCAGAAGTCTCTCATGTTCACAAAATATATTCCAACGTCCCTCTAGTTTGCTTTTATTATACTTTCGGATCCCTCGCGCACATTAGCAACTCTCTTTTTATATTTTTGTCAATAAAATGACAAAAATATCCTTAGAGAAAAAATTGGTCATCTTCTTTCTCTAGATTGCTGACGTCATCATCTCTACCAAATTATGAACTCCCGACACCAAATCAAAACCTCAATCTCTGAAGAATACAAAACCCCCTTTTGCAAAATCCCAGGACTTCGTCTTCTCTAATGCGTCACTTGCTCAGCCGGCGATGTTCTTTGATTGAAAAAACCTCAAATCGAAACTGCTCCTCCCCTGCAAGAGGCCGAGAGAGAGAAATAGACAAAACTCTAATTCCCAAATTTGACCACCGGCCTTGAATCTAAAACAAAATAAGACCCCGACCCCACCTCCCTTTAAAATTGCCCCGCCGCCTCCTCCCCTTCAAACACTACACTCCGCCGCCTCCCTCTCGACCTCAGTCTACGAGCCTGACTTTGGCATGGTCACCATGACCCGACCCCAGCCCCGATGAATACCCAAAACTTGGTCACTGTTACACGTCATGAACACCGTAAGTAATCATCCTCTGACGACGAGCAAGCACCGTTCATCGACCTCCAAGCCTTCCCTCTTTCTCATCTTCGTCAAAATCGGCCACTCTGCCTTCCCTCTTCCTCGTCTTCGTCAAAATCATTTTTGGGTGCTCTTGCTTCAAATTTCCTTACATTTCATTATTGCTTTCCTGGTTGGGCTAATTAATTAATTGGTGTTCTTGGGCAGGGGAGGAACGGTCGATGATGGAGAAGGGAGGTGGAGTTCTGCTCGTCGTCGTGAAGCTCTTCTTCTTCTTCAATGGTCGCTGCGATGGGGAAGTCGTCGTCCTCTGATGATGAGCAAGCACTGTTCCAGGTTCTGAGCTTTGGCCGCTCCAGCTCGCCTTGACTGAGGAGAAGAATAGGCGGCCAAATCGAATACCAAGGTGTCCACCGGAGAGTCGATGATGTCATCTTTCTTTCAAAGTGTGCTACGTTTTCTGTGTTTGAGATTTTACTTTATTCTTTTTTTTTGTTGATGAGGAGAGGCGATAGGGAGAATGATGAGGAGGAGGCGATGGCGATTGGGATAATAAGAAGAAGAAGAAGAAGAAGAAGAAGAAGAAGAAAGAAGCGAAGAAGAAGATATGACGTAAGCAATATTTATTTTTTTTGTTCTAAGGGTATTTTTGTCATTTCAATAACAAAAAAAGAAAAAAGCTCATTTAGGGACCCAAAAGTATAATAAAAATAAATCAGAGGGACAACAATATCATTTTTCAAACAGAAGAAACTTTTGAGTATATTTAAGCAAACTCGAGGTACTTGAGAGTAATTTTCCATAAAACTAAACATTACTGCGTAAAATAATAATTTTTATATGATAATAAGGGATGCGAATTATTTCAAATAAAATAATAATTAATCATCCAATGATTTTTTTAACTTATCAAAAAAATGAGTTTTTATTTTACAGAATCTAATACATTAATATTTGATACTTGTATAATATGGTGGCACGTATAAGAAGGCAACTTCCAACGCATAAGAAGGCAAATTAGAAGACGATGTCGTCCTCTCAGTAGATAAGAATGGGTCCAGGGAGTAGCCAATAACAACGAATCAAGCAACACCTCGAAGATGACGAGCTCCAAAAATTAAATGAAAATTTGTCAACCATCGAAGGAGAAGCGGGGGAAGAAGCAGACAAAAATGAGGGAATGAAAAACAAAAAAGAAGAAGTTGGTGCCTTGTTATAGATTAATTGGTAATTGACGTTCAATCGCTAGTCATTAATTGTATGCGTTGGTATTCAATCGCTTGGATTATATATGTTCCTGGAAGATTGGTTATGTTAAAATGGGTTGTCCGGTTATCTTAAAATAGTTTGTACGCTTTTGTTAAAATTATTTGTACAGTTACAACACAATAGTTTATCATGTTATGATACAATGATTTGTACAGTTACGACACAATGGTTATCATGTTATGATACAATGATTTGCACAGTTACGATACAATAGTTTATCATACTACAATACAATGGTTTTCACAGTTACGATACAGTGGTTTATCATGTTACGATAGAATAGTTTGCATAGTTATGATATATTAGTTTATTATGTTATGATAAAATAGTTTATCATGTTATGATAAAATTTGTTATGTCATGATCGAAAAGTTTGACTGACTATAATCGAATGATTGCACAGTTATAATAAAATAGTTCGTCATGTTGTGTTCAAATAGTATACCCGGTTATATCAAATAGTATGCTCAATTATATCAAATGCTATGTCTAGTTATTAAATAATTAATTAAATTATATATCAAATAGTATGCACGGTTATATCAAATGATATGTCCGGTTATATTAAATTATATCCCAGTTATATTAAATTATTTGCATGGTTATTAAATAATTAATTAAACTATATATTGACTAGTATGTCTGATTTATATTTAAATGGCATGTCCGGTTATATCATATGGTATGTTAATTATATCGAATGATATGTCTGGTTATTTAAAATATTTATAATTAAAAAATTAATTAAATTTTATATTAGATGATATGTCAAATTATAATAAATAGTATGTCCGGTTATATCAAATGGTATGCTAAATAATGAGCCACAAAAATTTAATACTCTAAGATTAAGATTTTATATATATATATATATATTAGAGAGAGAAGCCAACCCTACAAAAGTGACATGTCAACCACCAACCCCACAGCCCACAAAGACATGCGCCTCCCTCTTTTTTTATTTTCCCCTTTTAATTATCTATTTAATTATAATACTACCCCTGGTCTGTTTAAAATCAGGCCCGTCCAGAATTCTTGCTCCAAGATTGAATCCAGTCCCATAAAATGTGTGCATCAATTATATTTTTTAATCTTTCACATTTAGAATAGAAGACTCTAACCACATTTTAAAGTAATTATTTTAATAATATTTAGCTTGAATCTGAAATATTTTAACCTAATTTATTTCTTTAAGTTGGAGTATCGCCCATTTTGGGCTTTTAGGTTGTGTTTGTTAAGTATTCTGTACTGAACAAACCAACACTGGACTGGACAATACAGGGCAGGACACAATTTTTTTGGTGCTATCACATGTTTGGCAATATTCGTTAGGACAGTACAAAGTAAATACTGACCAACTTATCCTTCTTCCCAAAAAAAAATCTTTGTAAAACCCTAACTAACCGACAAAAAATCCTCACATATTTTTATTAATCCATAACCGGACAACATGAAACCTTAATACTAAACAAAACCCAAGATCTTTTTGTTATTTTTACTTTTCATTAACTCTTTTCTGTTTCTCATACTTCAAATTGGTTGTAGGATTTATGTTTGATTTTGTTTCAGTGAGTTACAAGCTTCTTTGTGTGTTTAAAATTTTATGTAGTTCTTTTTGTTGGAGACGTGATTTGCAGGGTTAAAGAGAAAAAAAGAAGAGAATTGATTTGAAGAAAGAGAGAGAGATAAAATAGCCATTAGAAGAAGGGAACTTAAGAGAGAGAAAGGGAAGTGACGAAGAGGAAGGAAATTAAAGAGGGATAATATTGAAATATTGACGTTATTAAGTTTTAGGCCCAGGACACCTTTTCTTGTCCCACGCTGAAGAAAGGGACTGTTTTCACAGGTTGGACGGAACAAAAAGTGAATCTTGTCCGGGAGATTGGATTCAGTTCTCGAGTAAGAATCTAGGATGGGCCTAACTTTAAACGGACCAGGGGTAGTATTATAATTGAATAGATAATTAAAGGGAAAAAAATAAAAAAGAGGGAGGCGCGTGTCTTTGTGGGGTGTGGGGTTGGTGGTTGACACGTCACTTTTGTAGGGTTGGCTTCTCTCTCAACGAACAATCGTTGAGGTAGCGTGAATATTTCCTTGAGTTTTAAAGTCCATTATAAAGCTATGATTTCAGCTTTTGCAACAAAGCATCATTTTCAATCCATCAAAGGCCAAACCGTTTTATTGCAAACTGACTTCACACGCGCCAACACCGTCACGCCTAAAGCCATCCAATGGAAGGATGTTACCCTTCTTGAGGAATGGATCTTAGAGGACATGGATCACTCTGAGACCAAACCTATTGAACCCCAACCTAGCAATGATGTTTCACGCATCTATCGCTATTCTGGTGGTACTGTTGGTATCACTTTCAATCGACCTTCAAGCTCGAGATCCAAAATCTCGGCAGAGTATCACAGTTAGGAACTTCACATCTCCCACCTGTCATACACCTCCCTGATAAGCCCAGATTTTCAACTTCCGATCTTCCTAACCCTACTTTACAACATGTCAACTATCGTTCCCAAATTCCCCACCCCATTTATACCCAAAATAAAGCCCCTGACAACGAAGAATCCCCTCTTTCTTCCCCAACGCCTTCTCAAATCACTGAGAACCAACAATTTCATAATGAACTCAATATCCTGGAAATTCCATTCCACATTGATAAGGATTTCCTCCGATCTGACTTCAATGCTCACCACAATAAAGCCAAAGTCAAATGGTTTTTCAGAAACTTCTATAAACCTGAACGCGATCAGACTCAAACCTCTTATTATGAGTTTCTTGAAGAATATCGAACCTAGATCTTATTTTTTGACTGGTTCGAACAATTTCTCATGCCTAATTGTATCCAAGAGATGATTGACTCTTATAATTCCTTTACCAAAACAACCAATCCCATCACTCGTTATAAAAGCCATCTAAGTCAATGGGAAACCACCAATGGTGATACCATATCCTCCCCCCATCCTCCCTTGAGACAAATCAATCTGAATATCGCCAACAACCCCATTGAAGCTGCGCCTTATAAAACTGCTACTGATGACGTCTTACAGAACTCTCGGCGTATCATTGCTCAGAATAACTTCTGTAACACCCATCTTAGTACTATTGGAAAAAAACTTGAGTGCATTGAAAGCCATCTACCTTCACCTTCATCATCTATGCCCTCCCCATCAATTCCTGTATCCAATATCCAACAACCTATTTTTAAACCTTTTAAAGTTTCCCAATCAAGTATCCGACAGATCCAAAAAAATTGGGATTTTGCTGATATCCTTCGACGCCAAATCTCCAGCATCACGGTCTCTCCTACCTCCCCTCTTATAGCCGCAGATACACCCTCTCAATCTTCCAACGCTATTCACACTCTTGACAAAGAATTTGATTCTAAGTCAACCCAATCACTTTCCTCCCCCCGACCATTTCTAAATCACATTCATGAACCTCAACGATTCTTTTCTTCAACCCCTGTCCCCGGCCCAGATATGGCTCTTGAGCAAAAGCCAAGCATCCTTAACCAGGCCAAATTCAATGTCATTTCTATTTATGAATGGAATATTGACGCCATGACTGAATATAACATTTTGTCTCTCTTACAACAAAGGATAATGGCTGCCAATGCCTACAAAACCCAAACGTCTATCACTGACAAATCCATTGCCGAAATCCTTATTTCTGGATTTTCAGGCCAACTCAAAGGATGGTGGGATTTCTATCTCACTGACACCTAACGGGATGAAATCCTTAATAGCCTTCAGCATGACGAATCCAACTATTTGGTCCTAACACCCGAAGGCCAACCCATTCCTCATGCCGTCTCTTCCCTAATCTTTGCCATATCACTTCACTTTATTGGTGATCCATCTCACCTCAAAGACAAAAATGCTGAACTCCTCTCCAACCTCAAATGTCACAAACTCAGCGACTTCCAACATTACAAAAACACCTTCCTAACACGAGTTATACTTCGCGAGGATTCCAACAAGCCTTTTTGGAAGGAAAAGCTTATCGACGGTCTACCTTTTATGCTAGGCGAAAAGGTTAGACGATTTCTCAAAATCACCCACGGCTCAACTATGCAGCCCTTACTTATGGAGAACTCATCAGTATTACACAACAACAGGGACTTCAGATCTGCCACGATCTAAGGCTCCAAAAGAATATCAAAAAAGAATTGCGACAAACTAAGTAAGAACTTGGTTCTTTCTGCAATCAATTTGATATTTCTAAAACACCTCAAAGCTCCAAAGATTGCCATTGCCCTTCCTCCTCAAAGACTTCTCACCATAAACACAAATCACAACGTTTCCATCGTTCTTCAAAACACAAATCTGACCCTAAACATGACAAACGCTCTTCCAAGCGTTATCCTAAACAAACATCCTTCAAACAAGGTGACGAACGCTTCAAAGACACCGTCTGTCACAAATGTGGAAAAAAGGGCCACATTCAACGTTATTGTCGTCTCAACAAAAAACTTCATGCCTTGAATCTTGCCCCTGACCTTATTGCTCAGATATCCGCCTTAATGATCAATGACTCCAACTCCGATTCAGACTCTATCACTGAAGAATCCGAACAACTTGACGAACTCATCCATTCCTCCTCCGAATCTGATTCAGAAAAATCGATCAATGTCTTGACTAAAGATCAAGAATTCTTACTTGCCATGGCCAATGATGTTGAAGACCCCACGAAACGAAAAACCTATCTTTCCAAACTCCTCAACTCCATTGACGACTCACCTTCCTCCTCTATGGCTACTCCCTACATTCTTACCAAAATCTTTCACACAAAGCAGAGTCAAAAGACTTCTCTCCCAACTACCCCTATTTTACAAGCTGAAATTAAGCATATCAAAACTGAGCTTAAAGACTTACGTCGCCAACAACAAGAAACACACACGATCATCCAAAATCTCTTATTGACCAAATCTACTGCCGGTGATTCCAGTGATTTTGACAATGATCCTACCATTGAGCCAAATGAATTTTTGCATGTTCTTAAACATGTAACTTCACGCACATACCTTATTACCATTACTATAAAATTTTCTGACGATTTTCAACTTGAAACCATTGCTCTATTTGATACTGGTCCTGACCTCAACTACATTAAAGATGGTCTTGTACCCAAACGATTTTTAGACCCTACTAAAGAAAAACTTTCTGCTGCTAACAATTCCAGAATGCTTATCACCCAAAAAACTGATGCTTTTATTAGTAATAACAATACACTTATCAAAACTATGTTTTTGCTCGTCTCCAATATGAATCATACTATCATTATTGGAATACCGTTTATCAACCTTATTACTCCTTACAAAGTTAATCACGAAGGCAACTCTTTCAAAATCAAGACTCCAATTTCAAAAAAATTAATTTTCCCATTTTTTCAAAACCCAACCACACGCAGACTAAACCTACTTTATTCCTTAATTTCTTCCAAAGAACATGATTTACATGATACTAAAAACTCTATTCATTTTCAACGTATTTCTCAACAATTGCTTGATCCTTCTACCCAATGCACTATTGACATTTTTAAAACTAAGCTCCTTAACGAGCTTTGTTCTGATCTTCCTAATGCTTTCTGGCTTCGAAAAAAGCATGTTATCACTCTTCCTTATGATTCCCAATTTTCAGAAAGACAAATCCCCACAAAAGTCCGTCCCATTCAAATGAATTCTGACATGATTGCTTTATGCGAAAAGAGATCCACGATTTAGAACAAAAGGGTTTGATCTCTAAATCCAAATCTCCTTGGAGCTGTGTTGCATTTTATGTAATAAAAAACTCTGAGATCGAACGTGGAGTTCCACGTCTCGTGATCAATTACAAGCCTTTGAACAACGTCTTAAAATGGATTCGTTATCCAATCCCAAACAAAAAAGATCTTTTAAATCGCCTTCATGATTCTTTCATTTTTTTAAAGTTTGATATGAAATCTGGTTTCTGGCAGATCCAAATCCACCCCAAAGATCGTTACAAAACTGCTTTTACTATCCCCTTTGGCCAGTATGAATGGAATGTAATGCCCTTTGGTTTGAAAAATACCCCAAGTGAATTTCAACAAATCATGAATGAAATTTTCAATCCATTCTCCTTTTTGTATCGTCTATATTGATGATGTCCTAATTTTCTCCAAAACAATTGATCAGCATTTCAAACATCTCCACACCTTCTTTAATGTTGTAAAGAAAAATGGTCTGGTTTTGTCCCAGTCTAAAATTGTCCTTTTTCAAACAAAAATACATTTTCTTGGCCACTTTATCAGCCAAGGGACTATCACCCCCATCGACCGGTCGATTACATTTTCTTCGAAATTCCCTGATGAACTTATTGAAAAAACCCAACTCCAACGCTTTTTAGGTTCACTCAATTATGTTTTTGAATTTTTCTCCAACATTCATCGCATCATCAAACCACTGCATGATCGTTTAAAGAAAAATCCATGCCCATGGACGCATGAGCATACACGCATTGTTCAATGCATCAAAAAAAAATTCAGCATATACCATGTTTGCATCTGGCTGACCCATCTGCATTCAAAATTGTTGAAACCGATGCTTCTGATATCGGTTATGGTGGCATCTTAAAGCAACAACAAGGCACGCATGAGCATATCATCGCAGTTACCTCTGCTCATTGGAATGACACCCAGCTCAAATATCCTACTATTAAAAAAGAGATTTTGAGTATTGTTCTATGTATTACTAAATTTCAAAGCGATCTTTTAAATCAAAAATTCTTATTGCGTATTGACGCCCAAGCTGCAAAAGAAATTTTGCAAAAAGATGTTCAAAATATAGCTTCCAAACATATTTTTGCCCGTTGGCAAGCTATTTTGAGTATTTTTGAGTTTGATATTGAATATATTAAAGGACAAAATAATTCCCTCCCAGACTTTCTCACCCGTGAGTTTTTGACCAATAGGTGAGCCATGCCCCCAAAAGCCTCCTCCAGAGGAGCTAAAGCTAAATCTATCGTACCTGCTCGCACTTGGGCATCTATTGCCGAAGAGGAAGATTTCAGCGCCCACAAAAATGTCCAAGATTGGTTGAAAGCAAACCAACACAATCCCATCTATCCGACCGAAGTTATTGAAGCCTTCCAACGACTATTCCAAAACTACCAAGCCTTAACGACACCCCTACCTGTGTCCCAACACTCCACCAGCCATACTACTGCCCCCCCATCCTAACCTTTTACCCGAAACGCAACCAAGGCCACTTATTACCATAAATCCCAAACTCAGTCTCTTCTCTTTGTTGAAAGAGATTATCACCAGACTGACCCTACCATCGCCGCCACCCGCATCTTTCCCCCCGGTCAGCATACTATTCCAGCTGACTCCCACAAGACGCTCGCCTACTATGCCTCTATCCTAGAAAACACCGACTCCACCAAAGTCAGATATTTTTACAATGCCATAGACAAAGCTACCCCCGCCTACTCCATCTGCCAAATTATACGGATTATTCATCCAAAGCACCTCCCTCTCACTACCGCCACCACCCATAGCACCCTTTATAGTTATTAGGATTACCAGCAAGCCTGGTTCAACACCTTCCTCAACTAAAACCCAAAGTTTACCCACACATGGCTTTTCTATTTCCGACAGCCTTTCGATTGCACCCACATCCCCTATTGGTTCCTCACATGGTGGAAATATTATGGCTGCTCCCTTATCATCCTTACGGACGACGTCCTCGGATGTTATAACCTTTTTAAAGCCAAATATTCTCCTTCCTCTATTGAAAAACCTTTCGGTCCCCTATTGCTCTTCTGTGCCAAATTTTACCTCCCATGGGTTTGTGCCTGGCACTATGAATTTCAGACTTATGACGAAAAGAATAATGTCAATCTGCTCGTTCGCCGCTTCTAGGTTAAATTGTGGAACGCTTTCAGAGCAGATGAAAAATTAACGTCTACTATTGTCCTTAATTGGCTCAAGACAGCCAATCCTTCACAAGTTATTGCCTCTCCATCGACCTCCCATCCACAATTCCTCGCCCAAAAAGCCAAAATTCAATCCATGCTGGCTTCGGCGAGTAATGAACAAGAATATTTTGCCATCATGCAACAGATGGTCAAAGCCAAGTCCAATGCATCTTCTTCCTCGCCTTATGCAACAGAAGAGGATGAAGACGAAGAACCATTCATCTTCCTTGAAGATGATGGTGCTGGTTTCCTTGGCCTTCCTTAAAATAATGGTACAGGATTCCTCAAAACAACGACAATGAAAAAATTGACCACAACGGCTTCAACGACAATCATAGGTGACAAGCCTTCGCCTTTAGTTCACCGCGCCGGCAAAGGCAAAATGGTCAACGGTCCAGTTAAAACCGTCCAGAGTGAGGGTTTGCCCCCAATAGTCTCTCAGCAGCTTGCTGCCATAACGTCCATCAAGACGGTAAAAATTGTAGACCAACCCAAGCCTAGGCTTGCGGTTGCCATAATGCCCTTTGACGCGGTAAAAGTCAAATTATCATGGTGGACCCCAGCCACCAAAAGTAAATGCCAGCAACGCCCCCAGACAGAATTATAATGGTGGACCCTAGCCACCGAAAGTAAATGCCAGCAATGCCCCCAGACAGAATTATCATGGTAGACCCCAGCCACCGAAAGTAAATGCCAGCAATTCCCTCAGACAGAATTATCATGGTGGACCCCAGCCACCGAAAGTAAATGCCAGCAACGCCCCCAGACAGACCACCCTTTGCCTATATAAGAAAAGGACCTCCTCTATTGTAATCAGAGTGTATTTTAGTTGGAAAACCCAATAGAAGATATAGAACCCTCTGAGCTTCCTCACCCTCAGTCCCTTCTTCACTGTAATCCTTCTACCCTCTCACCCTTTATTGTGTATCTCCTAGTTTATGTCTTAAAGTTTATAGTTTATGTTTATCAAGTTTATGTTTATTATGTTATCATTTTAATAAAAATTAAAAAGTTTATAATCTTAATCTTAAAGTATTAAATTTTTGTCGCTCATTATTTGGCATACTATTTGATATAATCGGACATGCCATTTAAATATAAACCGGACATACTAGTCATTATATAATTTAATTAATTATTTAATAACTATGCAAATTATTTAATATAACCGGACATATAATTTAATATAATCGGACATATCATTTGATATAACCGTGCATACCATTCGATATATAATTTAATTAATTATTTAATAACTGGACATGTCATTCGATATAATTGAGCATACCATTTAATATAACCGGGAATACCATTTGAACACAACATGATGAACCATTTTATCATAAATGTGCAACCATTCGATTGTAGTCGGTCAAACCTTGCAAACTATTGTATAATAGCATGATAAACTATTGTATCGTAACTGTACAAACAATTTTAACAAAAGTGTCGAACTATTTTAACATAACCGGACAAACCATTTTAACATAACCAATCTGCCAGGAACATATCTAATCCAAGCGATTGAACACCAATGCATACAATTAATGACAAGCGATTGAACTTCAATTACCAATTAATCTATAACAAGGCACCAACCTCTTCTTTTTTGTTTTCCATTACCCCATTTTTGTCTGCTTCTTCCCCCGCTTCTCCTTCGATGGCTGCCAATTTTTCATTTAATTTTTTGCGCTTGTCCTCTTCGAGGTGTTGCTTGATTCGTTGTTATTGACTGCTCCCTGGACCCGTTCCTATCCGCTGACCGGACGACATCGTCTTCCAATTTTCCTTCCTCGGGAAAGTCTTGTAGCGATTTATAGTTTTTTTTCCTGATTTACTGACTTCCAATTGATTGTACTTCGACTTCTTCTTGTTCTTATGAGGAAACGCCCACATTTCTTCGTATCCTCCCAAATGTGAAAAGTTGTAGGTCACCAATATAAAGAGGTTCGCCGAAAGCTAACGCCACCACCGCCCGCCCGAACTCACCGCCACGACGACCTGACGCTGATCACCGAGAGAGATCTGCGGTTACAGATATGGCTCCGATGACGACGACCTGACGCCGCCACCGAAGTCGCGGCCGTCGCCCGGTCGAGGTTGATGCTCTTCCTTGTCCTTATCTTTGGTGGTTTTTGTAATTCAAGTTGTGTTAAAGGGACGAACTTATCCTTGCTCGTTCTTGTCCGTCAAATGAGCTCCCATTTTTATTTTGACTCATCCAAGGGCTGCAATCACTTTCAGGATGGTCTTGACATTATTTGTACAACTAGGACCAAATCCACTTCCACATTTTATTTGGGCGCCTACTAGTATCAGAGATTTCCAGCGACAAAAATGCTTTATTAATAAGGGATATGAATTATTTTAAATAAAATATAATTGACATCATCTATGTTTTTTATTTTACAGAGCCTAATACATCGTTATTACTTATTCGGTATTTTTATAACATGATAGCACGTAATTACGTAAAACCCTGGGCGTTGCTAAGGTAGGTGAGCTGGCGTGTCCAAGTTCCAACGCATAAGAAGGCTATTAGATATCTAAAAAAAGAAGGCTATTAGATATCTATGTAAGCTACAATCAAAACTACATGAAATCGGAAAAATGAGTAAACTGGTTAATTTATTTTCTGGCAAGGCTATGCTACCGTATTCATTTCCTCAAAAAAGAAAAGGAAAGGGCTCTTTTTTATAATGATCAATAAATTTCAGGAAAAAAAAATTGAAGCGGTAAATTTGAAAATCATCATTCGTAATTCAAAAGAAATCATGGTTATACCTTAGAGTACTCCAGAATTTTTGTAGCGATTCCACCGGGCAAAGTTTTGTAAAATGTGTGCATCATCCAAAAATGTCCAAAAGAGGACAACTTTACTCGAATTACTTCGACGCAACTCTTTTACTTCTTGCAATTGCCATTTGGACCCATGTCTTAAATCCCCTGCTTTGCTACCCACAAGATGCCATTATTATTATTATTATTATATACGAGAAATTATTTTGATTTAACCAGTTTTCGAATTCAAATTTTTGGGAATACAACATTGTTAAATATTTGTTGAGAGAATGTTTCACCTTTTAAAACTTCCACCCAACTCGTTTCTTAATTAGTCGGCTTAGTGACCAAAATATCAGATAGTATAAACTAATAAAACAAGACGCCATTATTTTCAAACAAAAATTCATCTCCTTCCTCTTCCTTCGACTCCTTCGTCGGAACTCCACCTGCAAACATCAAACCAGTCCCGACGTTCATGTCAAAATTTGCCGACGATGACGAATCCTCATCGAAATCAAAAATCTTTATCCCTTAATCTTCTTCTTCCCGAAGAAATAAAAAATCGCTAGAACTAATCCCCAAAGTGAATGATGGAGTCACCAATGTTGGTCAACTTCACGGTTCAGGTGCAAGCCCGGAAGAAGGGAAAACGTGGGAAGGTTCTAGGCCCATCATCAGGCCCAATGTTAACTTAAGTAGCTTTGTATAAATAGCTCTACTTGGTACACGTAGATAGTAGATATATACAATACAGAAAATAGCTTCCAGCTTATCCCCCTCTCTCTGTTTTTCCCACTCTAGAAGAATAACCGTCACCGCCATTAATGAACTTCAAGCTTCCTTGAGTTTTTCCGTGGCTCCGCTACCACTTTCGACATGGTATCAGAGCTTGGCTGCGAGATCCCGACCTTCGATTAGGACTTGTGGCTCGAGTTCTTGGAGTTTGTTAGTGCTGTAAGGTTTCTTCCTTCCGATTAAGTAGTATTTTCTCGAGCTTCGTTAATGGCGAACACTGGGATAGCATCTCATACTGCGATGGATGAATCAGATCCTCTTTTCCTTGGTTCAAGTGAATCCCCTGCTGTAGTTCTTGTTACTCCTCTGCTTAATGGTACAAATTACCATTCCTGGAGTCGTTCTATGCAAATTGCACTTAGGTCAAAGAATAAACTCGGTTTTATTGACGAATCTGTTCCTATGCTTCCGGTTGGTCATGCGAGGTTTTCCAATTGGGATAGATGCAATACTATGGTCATTAGTTGGATATCGCGCTCGGTTGAGCCTTCGATTGCACAAAGCTTGCTTTGGTTTGATTCTGCTCATGCTATTTGGAAGAACCTTAAGGAGCGATTTGGTAGGGGAGAGTTCATGAGGATTGCTTCGCTTCAAGAACAGATTTTCAATCTGAGGCAAGGGGCCCTGAGTGTGAATGATTACTATACTAGTTTTCAGATTTTGTGGGACCAATTAATGCAATTACGAGTCATTCCTAGCTGCAAATGTGTGAAATCTGTTGATGGAGGAGTATGTGGTGATAATTGTGTTGTTGCTGTGGCCATGAGAACTTATCTTGAAGGTGATCAAGTCATGCATTTTCTTCGAGGGCTAAATGACAGCTTCAATAGCTTGAGGTCACAAATTTTGATGCTAGACTCTCTGCCAAGCATTAATCGTGTTCTGTCAATGGCGGGAGAGCATGAGATGCAGTTACTCCATCCTGTCATGGCAATGTCTACACAGCCACCAACTCATTTTCCTGTCATGTCTGCGAGTGGATATCAGGGAGGGCAGAAGAAGCCTTGGAATAATTGGAACAACTCACCTGGATCTAAACGGCCACAATGCACCTATTGTGGGGGAATTGGGCATGTAGTAGATAAATGCTTCAAGAAGCATGGTTATCCACCTGGTTACAGAGATGGTTACAGAGGACGAGGCTTAAATAATTCTGGTTTTGGGAACTTTTCCTCTGCTCGCTCGATTGGAGCCTCTTCCATTTCATGTGTTACTCCAGTTCCTCCGGGATATCATTCTATTGGTGCATCTGTCATGAATCACTCCTCTGATGTTGGTGCTGCTCCTTCTCAGGCTTGTTATTCTGCCTGCAACATGAATGTCTCTGCTGCATTATCCAAGCTTAATTTGAGCCAAGAGCAGTACAACAATGTTATGGGCCTCTTCCAACAGACCTCTACAGCTCCTGGTCCTTCCATTCCTACTATTGGCTATTCTTCCTCTCCATTAGTATCTGCCGTTATCTCTCCAGTTCCTGCTTCCTCTCTTAGTTTGTCTGGTAAAATCAATACTTCTTCCTCTGTCTCCTTATTATCTTCCTATAGTTGGATCATTGATTCTGGTGCCTCTGATCATGTGGCATGCTCTTTAGATCATTTTGTAGCTGTGTCTCCCGTGTCTAATGTCTATGTTAGCCTTCCAAATGGTCTTCAAACTTGTGTCACACACGTAGGTGATGTCAAACTAGGTGCCCTACTTCTCAATCGAGTCCTTTACGTTCCTGCTTTCCAGTTCAACCTTGTCTCTGTCACAAAGCTACTTGCCAATTCCTCTTATTCCATCTCATTCACTTCAGCTGTATGTACTATTCAGGACCTAGTTTCCAAGAGGGTGATTGGCTTGGCTAAAGCACAAGCTGGCCTCTATTTGTTGCAGTATGATCGGGGAGCAGCAGCACCACCTTTACCGCTCACCACTGCTTTTACCTTTCACTCTAAACCTGTAGACCTTTGGCATTGCCGTCTTAGACATGTACCCCCTGCCAAATTAGGTCAGTTTAAGACCCTTGATTCCAGTATAACTGCTGAGATTACTACTCATTGTGAATCCTGTAAGCTAGCCAAGCATGCTAGACTCCCATTTCCTGTCAGTTTTTCAAGAGCTGCTCAGTGTTTTGACATTGTCCATATGGATATTTGGGGCAAATGTCGTGTTCCATCCCATGATGGTTATGAATACTTTTTGACAGTTGTTGATGATCACTCTAGATCATTGTGGATATATCTGCTTCGTTCCAAAGGAGAAGTTCGGACTTGTGTTGAACATTTTTATAACTTGGTGTTAACCCAATTTGGTGCCAAGATTAAGGTCTTGCGTACTGATGGTGGCAAGGAGTTCCTTATGTCAGAGTTCTTTCATCATCGTGGTATTATACATGAGAGTTCATGCGTTTATACCCCCCAACAAAATGGGAGGGTCGAGAGGAAACACCAGCACATCCTCAACATTGCTCGTAGCCTTCTTTTCCATTCCCACTTACCTCTTGTATTCTGGAGTGATGCCATCTTACATGCCACCTACCTTATAAACCGAACACCAACCCCTATACTTCACAACCTTACTCCCTTTGAAATCCTTTACCATAAGCCACCTGTTCTACGTACACTTCGGGTATTTGGATGCTTTTGTTACGCTTCCAACCTCAGTCCTCACAAGTCCAAGTTGGACCCTCGAGCTCGACAGTGCATATTTCTGGGTTTTCCTTTTGGCACGAAGGGTTATAAGCTATACGACTTGGTCACACATCAAGTTTTTATGTCCCGAGATGTCACATTTTGTGAGAACATTTATCCGTTTGATCAAGGCAACCTCTACCAACCTCAGGATTTTCAGACTTTAGAAGCAGTTTCTCCTTGCCTTCCTTCTTCCCCGACACTTGACATACTACCTGACTATGACTATGACTATGACGACTCTCCTCCCATAATTGAGCAACCTTCATTTTTTGCTCAACCTATTTCTCCACCACCTCCAGCTATTGACCCTTCTGTTACTTCCCAGCCTTCCGACACTATACCTCCTCTTCTTTCACAGCCTTCAGATGTTGTTTTACCCTCTGCTGCTCCCTCTGATACTGTTCGTAGGTCTGCTCGGGCAAAGAAAGTCCCAGCTCATTTCCAACACTATATTACTGCTTTAGTTTCTCCCATGTCACAGTCTCTGTCTCCTACTAAGTTTAGTACTCCATATCCTATCTCTCATTTCATTTCCTTTGCGCGTCTTAGTCCAGTCCATAGAGCCTTTAGTCTTTCTCTTGTCTCCACCCTAGAGCCTATTAGGTACCAGGATGCTGTTAAGGAGGGATGTTGGAGGCAGGCTATGCAGCTAGAATTGGATGCCCTTGAAGCTAATAACACTTGGACCTTGGTAGATCTTCCTCCTGGTAAGGTTCCCATTGGATGTAAGTGGGTCTACAAGGTTAAACATAATTCGGATGGCTCCATTGATCGGTATAAAGCTCGTTTGGTGGCTAAGGGCTATACACAAGCATTTGGTATTGATTTTGTTGACACTTTTTCTCCTGTGGCGAAGTTAACTACTGTCCGATTGTTGTTGGCTATTGCTGTCTCTCAGGGCTGGTTTTTACATCAATTGGATGTAAACAATGCATTTTTGAATGGCGACCTCGATGAAGAGGTTTATATGGAGGTCCCCCCTGGCTTAAGTGTTGCTGCAATTGACAAGGGGAAAGTGTGCCTTCTTCAGAGATCACTTTATGGACTTAAGCAAGCTAGTAGGCAATGGTTTGCCAAACTAACTTCTTTGCTCTTGGCCATGGGATTTACTCAATATTGGAATGATTATTCTCTGTTCACGATGATTGATCAGTCTGGATGTTTCTTGGCTCTTCTTGTCTATGTAGATGATATAGTGATTACTAGTGCATCTCAAATGGCAATTGCAGCTGTTAAACAACGTCTCAGTGAGCATCTCAAGTTGAAGGACCTTGGTGTTCTTAAATATTTCTTGGGTTTAGAAGTTGCACGACAAGAATCTGGTTTACACTTGTGCCAGAAGAAGTATACTCTTGAATTGTTGCAGGAGACTGGGTTTCTGGGCTGTAAACCAGTACTTACACCAGCAGATTCATCTGTTCGTCTTTCTGCAAATGATGACAGCCCCCTGCTTGATGAAGTTCCTTTTCTTGTGGACATTACAGATTACGATCTTGATCCAAATCGTGCATTAACCTCGTCTTCTTGCAGGCAATTGGTTGGAAAGCTGTTGTATTTGACCAATACACGGCCTGATATCAGCTTCGCAGTCCAACAACTTAGTCAGTTCAATTCCAAGCCTCGACACAGTCATATGCGAGCTGCTCACAGAGTGTTAAGGTATCTTAAGTGCAATCCGGGTGCTGGTCTATTATTTTCTAGCAAGTCTGATTTTCAGCTCAAAGGATACTGCGATAGCGATTGGGCAACGTGTAATGAATCCAGGCGTTCTATTTCTGGGTTTGCAGTCTACTTGGGTAATTCACTCGTTGCTTGGAGGTCAAAAAAGCAGAATACTGTATCGTGCTCATCATCCGAAGCTGAATATCGAGCCATGGCGTCTCTTACGCGTGAACTGCAGTGGCTTCATTATTTGCTGCAAGATTTTCAGCTTCTTCCGCCTGGTCCATCTCTCGTGTATTGTGACAGTCAATCGGCGATCTATATAGCCGAGAACCCGGTGTTTCACGAACGTACGAAGCATATCGAGTTGGATTGTCATTACACACGAGAAAAAGTGCAACGAGGATTGATAAAATTGTTTCATGTCCCTACAGAGTTCCAAGTAGCAGACCTATTCACCAAGGGGCTTGCAGGGCATCGTCACCATTTTCTTATCTCCAAGTTAGGCATGAAAGACATTCATGCTCCAACTTGTGCGAGGGTGATGGAGTCACCAATGTTGGTCAACTTCACGGTTCAGGTCCAAGCCCGGAAGAAGGGAAAACGTGGGAAGGTTCTAGGCCCATCATCAGGCCCAATGTTAACTTAAGTAGCTTTGTATAAATAGCTCTACTTGGTACACGTAGATAGTAGATATATACAATACAGAAAATAGCTTCCAGCTTATCCCCCTCTCTCTGTTTTTCCCACTCTAGAAGAATAACCGTCACCGCCATTAATGAACTTCAAGCTTCCTTGAGTTTTTCCGTGGCTCCGCTACCACTTTCGACAGTGAACTCGGCTTCCAATTAATCCCGACGAACGCTTCCAATTAATCTCGACGAACTATTCCTGACGAACTCCACTTCCAATAAATCCTGACGAACTCCCTCCCTCCCCTCCCCTCTGTCACCTCAGCTTTTGTGAATGGGTGTTTCTGTGTTTCCCCTTGGTTGTTTCAGTGTCCTCCTTTGTCGTTTGTTACTGTGAGTGAGCCGAAAGTATAATAAAATCAAACATGGGAGACTTTGGCGTGAATTTAGTCAAACACAGGAACTTGAGAATAATTTACCAAATATAAATTATCTTGTGTTGTTTTGGATATTTTCACTTGTACAACTCAACAACATCGTGGTTAACAAAATTGCCGATTAGCGTACCACGTGACATTTATTTGACGACGTGGATGACGGTCAAACTTTGGCTGACGGCCTTTACAACCTCTTAGATCTATTTGATGCGTTTCAAACCACAGTATTGAAAGTATTGAATAATGAAACTACAAAGTACCAAAATATGCTTTTCCTATTAAAAAAATACTACTAGCTTAATTTGAATTTTTCCAGGATGGAACCTTAGTCAAAATCAAGGCAAAACACACAGTAATATTAGTGTTATAAACTTTGCTGCCTCATTGAGATCTTGCTGCTGCCGCCCCTAGTGCCAATGAGATACTATTTACACTTAGAAGGCTTTTGTCCTGAAAGCAGAAGGGCCAACCAACAAAAAGTTTAGGTAATATGCTATGTTAATATCGTTAAAACAAGTTTCTGGCTTGTGCATTACCTTGAAGATTTCCATGCGAAATGTTTTGCCTGCTTTCTTCACTTTTTTATTTGCCCAGTCCAGAATGTCAGCATCTGTTATCTCTTTACACCTTGGGAATGGGAATGAGATCTCAAGTTCTATAGGAGATCCAGCATTTTAAATCTCATTATTTGCTATGTAGATATGCTGTGTGAGGCAAAATATTGAATAAGATTATGATCATCAGAGAGGAGTTTAACCGCATATCTTTCTTTGTCTCGGAACTCGATTGAAATCAAGTCTTTAAAAGGAAAGAGACAACTCAAAACACCTGCATAAAAGATGATTCTACATAGCTCCTCCACAAGCAAGCCAAAGGTGCTAAAACATGAGGAGCATGGAAGAAAAATACCAAATATAATGACGATGACAATAACAGCTGACGAGGTTCACTCGAACAGAAAGCAATAAGCATTTCTAGCTAAAGAGATTACAGAATAGATCCATATGAAACTAAATTATGGTCAGTTGTCTCTCATCCTCACCTCCTCCTGACTCTAGGCGAAACCAGACTCTCAACATAATCGGTTAAACGACAACAACTAGACAAGTAGTTATTAATCTAAACCCGACCGACTTGAATTGTCAAGTAGTTATTTTGATAGCGGAAGGTACAAACCAAAAAAAACATGATTAAATTAAAACGAAATAGAAAGAGAAAAAATAACGGACATGGATACATATATATATATATTGAAAGAAACTAATAACATACAAAAAAAAAGATGTCTGCGGCCGAAAATAAATCGATACCAATAGACTGAATTAACCAATCCAATGGACGAGTTAAGCAAGTTCAACGATTATAAACGCAACAACAGCGTTCACTAGCATACCCACAGCAATTCCCCACTTAAAATAATCAAACATGGAGGCGTGAGCGGTAGGAGCAATAGGTGGAGCTGCAACGGTGTAACTACGAGAAAAGTATTTAGGTAAAGTACTGGCCTCGGATACTGAATTCGAAATGGCGATCGGATCCAACCAGAAGGCGGAGGTATCCATCTTCAGGCATCGGGGGCGCACGGTTGCACAACGGGTCGGATAACATTGCTTGAACTTTGTCAAAGAGGGGCAGGGCGGATGGTTCATGGTCTTCATCATGGTATATGATGATGATCATATGAATATCTCTTCACTTCAAGCCGTTATAAGTAGAGGGGGAATGGATTAGGGTTTCCTGTGATAAGTATCACATGGTTTTTGTAATTATTACGAGTCTTACAGCTGGTAGTTGCAATAGGATAGATGTCTCTAGATTTATAATTATCTCTTTAACCTATCTTAGTTAGGGCTGGTAAACAAAACCCTAAACCTAACAAATAAACCCGTCCGCCTCTCCTCATAAACTATATAAACTCAGTCTTGATAAAGCCCTACAACGAAAAAAGCAAGGAGCGATAAGTTAGAGGAAGCATGTCCACCATATCATCCTTGATCACGATGAAGACCGCCAATACACATCATGGGTTGTGGTGTGGTTCGAGTTCTCCCTCCCTACAGATTAGACAGAGAAAACATATCAGTGTATCATTCTCTCCGGTGGTCCTCAACCCCGCGATCGCCCGATGCTCCTCTGATCATCCGCAGTCGGAGGCATATATTGCCAGAGAAAGAAGAACCGAAGTCGCATTCTCCACCATTCTCGCAATGTTGGCCGTCGGAGTTGTATCGCTAGTCGGTTATAAGAAGAAACTATGTGATACCAATTATGGTTCTTCTTCTTCGGCTACTCAAGTAGTGCAAGTCTCCTTCGATAAGTATAGTATCGAACTCGACTCATTTGATTGTTTTATGCTTGGAGTATCGACCGGTTTCGTAAACGGCATTGTTTTATGCTTGGCCTATCCACTTTAATTCCCGAGTTTATGTTACTAGTACATGCTTTTCAAAATAATTATGACATCTTTCATATTTCTTATTAAATTAGATGTTTATATTTTGATCAGATCATTGTTTGCTCTTTTCTGTTCAATGTATCTTCTTCAATCTTCCTATAATTAATAATATATGTGTCCCTTTGATATGGCCAAAAGAATAGATACATCCTAACGAATATGATTGCAACCAGGAAACCTATGAAGGGGAGGTTCTTCGCCATTCTTTTATGCTTTGTGAAATGGTTCTGGTTTTGGGACGAATCTTTATCGAACAAAATTATAAATACAATTTCAGATTTTTTATTTAAGTTTGATGTAGTTTAACTTATTATTTTTACAATTCTCATTATAGCTATACCATTTTTTTTCTATTCAATGAAATCTATATTGTTGTATTTTTTTGTCAGAGTTGGAATATTTTTTTCTGAAAAAATGACTTGAATCTATTCTCAAATTTGTAGAATAAGTTGCATATTATTTCTCATAGATTAGTGAAAGGCTTCAAAAATCATTGTGGTTCCTCTTCTCAAATTGTAATTTTTCATCATCATCACCCCTGTTCGTCATGCTTCCAAATTGCTCATTTGATGGTGTGTTTTGTGGGTGGAATAAAAGATGGAGTACTAGTTAATAGTGATTAATTGGGATAATTAATTTTGTAATAATTACGTGTATATTGGCACTGACACACAATTCTGAGCCCCGTGGTCAACTTTCCAAATACTTCAAAACAATAAAAAAATTCACCAACCTTCCAAATAAAACTTCTACATGTGCATGTTTATAAGTATTAATTACTAGCTACATGAGTTTTGTAGCACTCAGAAAAAAATGCAAGGGAAACATGGACTCCTAATTGGGATTTGTTTCATGTAATTGATAAAAATTAAGGGTAATAGTTTCTCCAGGTACACAATTGCATTGATCAAATAATAGTGTCATCATGGGAGAATAACACTTAGAAGTAAATTAACGAAGTTCACAAATTCTCTAAATTGAAGCTTGATGGGGAATTGGTCACTTGGAATTATGCGTTTCGGTGTGAATAACTAACTCTTTGTTCCTGGAAAAATGGGAAGAAGGATGTTGCAACTTGGGCCTCGTTGATTGTGAGGTTCAAGCACATCGACATATCGACGTCATGAACCCATAATTACAAATAGTTCGAGAAATTATAAACGAAATACGAAAAACTGTTTGAGAAAGAAATTCCGTACAGAATGGGAATTCATTTTCTAAAAAAAAATAGTTTCATGGGAACAAATATATTTGTCACTGATTCAACTAGATTCGAGTGATTAGAAATACAATAATGTTAAATATTTATTAAGAGAATTTATCGGTCTCTAAAAGTCATAACTATCTCAAATTTGTATTAGTTGGTGTACGTCTATGATTAAAAAAACATATGGGTCATTAATATGTTGCTGCCGTAAGGTTTCACTTTGGTCGCTATTGGGACTCCGTTGCTTCCAATATTTCTCGATAATATACTTTAATTTCATTCGTAATTTGGATACTAACATGCTACTTATAAAAAAAATGGATACTAAGAAGGGCCAAGAAGAAGAAGAAGAGAAAAGTATATTATATTGGGTAAATTGTCATCAGGTCCTTGTTGTCGGAATCTCTCAGGTCCCTCATGGCCAGAGAAATTTTATGATTCTGACGACTCAGACGTGAGAGTTCAATAAAAATAAATTAGGGGATCAAATTTTTTATTTTGAAAAAGCAGGGACTAAAATAGTAATTTAGACAAATTCCAGGGACCTGAAGGAAATTTGTCATATTTTAATGATCTTTATACCCTTCCAAAAAATTTTAAAAAACAAACATTCGATTTCTAGGACCTGATTTCAAGAATCTGATCCGTGATTTGATTCAATTTGATTCGTCTAAAAGTCGATTTAATTTGTTCAAAATTCGATTAAAATTTGTCATCAGAAGAACTGATTATAGTTCAATATTTCTATAATTCGTCGCACCGGCAAATTCGATTCAAATTCAACTCGAGAATTTGTTGGAGCCAAATTCATGTCAAATTCGATTCGAATTCGTTTATTCATATAAAAAAATAGTACTTATGTGAAAGAGAGGGAAGAAAAGCACGTCTGAGAATAGGGACAAAATGGTCAATATAAACGCTCAAGAAAGCACGTCTACGAAAGGAAAAAGATGCCCCTGACGCGTGTATAGAAAGGAAAAATCGACTGACGCGCATGGGGGTTGTGCACTTCCACTTTAATTTCATTTTTTAATTTTATTGTTTTTTAATTTTGCACTTGTTTTTTTATAAGAAATTTGTGAACTCTTAGTAGATTTTTTTAATTAATTTTTTGTTTTTAATCTTGCATTATAATAGGACATGTCTTTTACCATACTCGAATATACTATTAATCATAGTCGAACATGTCATTTTAACATAACAGTGTATGCCATTTAATTAATTTATTATAAAATTTGCAAAATATTAACTGTGCATGTCATTATACATAAGAGCGTGTCATTAGTCATAGTAGGACATGTCATTTTAACATAACCGGATACATTATTTATTTTATTATTTAATTTATTTATTATAAATTTTATTAAATATTTTTTAGGCATGTCATTTAGACATAAATGAGTATGCCATTAGAGATAACCGGATATGTCTTTTATCAAAATCAGACATGTCATTTTATCTTAATTGGGCATGTTATTTTATCTAAAATGGGCATGTCATTTTATCAAAATTAGGTATGCCATTTTATCATAAAATCGAATGTGCCATTATACATAGCTGAGCATGCCATTACTCATAATTGGGTATGCCATTTTAACATAACCGAATATGTCATTTAATTAATAATTTTATTTATTTATTTATAATAAGTTTTATGAAATATTAAACGAGCATGTCATTAGACATAGTCGGACATTTCATTTAGACATAATCGGATATGCCATTACAAATAATCAGGTATGTCTTTTCATCAAAATCGAGCATGTCATTTTATTGTAACCTCGAATGCTTTTTTATCAAAATCGGGAATGTTATTTTATAAAAATCGGGTATGCCATTTTATAAAAATCGAATGTGCCAACATTGAAAATCCAAAATAAGCAAGGAACCAGCAACTAAATGTTCCTCTTAATCTCTCTCCTTCACCAATTGAAACAAAATCCACTGTTATCTCAAGTTTAGTACAAAGACGAATCCAGCTAACAAAGAACACAACTTTGACAAACAACAATCCATAGTACAGAGACGAATCCACCAAAATTCGAGATCCATTTTCATGGGCAACAAAAATTTTCGTATGCGGATCATAACATGGATTTCTTCCTACACAAAATTGAGACGCTAGTTCGACTACTATCCCATCATATCAGCAGAGTTTGTGCACCTTATACACAAACGATAAATAAAAACCCAAAACAAAAAAGGAACACACTTTCCAACCCAAATCAAGATACCAACTCAGAAAAAAAAACCAAAATCACAAAAAATGGCCCAAAAAACTATCCTTTACGAGATGAACAGCGAAACCCACAATTATCTCTGAAGGACGGATCTAGGAGGAGCGACAAGGATGGCGAGGACGACCATGTCCCTCTGCCTCGTCATGACCTTCGTCGTCCTCCGCGGCACCATCGGCGCCGGCAAGACCATCCATGTGGAGGACCCGCTCCACTGGGACCCGTCTCCCCCTCCTTCGCTCGCGTGGCAGTCGTCGAAGTCGGAGGAGGTCGCTTGTCAAAGAGGGGCAGGGCGGATGGTTCTTGGTCTTCATCATGGTATATATATATATATATATTTTTTTTTTTTATGGGAAAGGTAAGCGTCATGCGCTCGTACTTCATCCGATGAGCTTCACGTGGCGGCCCTACAAGCATGGTATTTTAGAGAAGCCCTAAATCTTGTATGATTGGTCGACAAGGTCAATGAAAATGGCCCTTGCTATTTATTGCTGTTGTGAAAATCATGCGATGCGGCATTCTGACGTTACGACAGGGCAACGTGCTTCGGGCAGAACCTTCAAATCTCTTCAAGCCGTTATAAGTAGAGGGGGCACGGATTAGGGTTTCCTGTGATAAGTATCACATGGTTTTTGTAATTGGTTATGAGTCTTACAGCTGGTAGTTGCAATAGGATAGATGTCTCTAATTTTATAATTACCTCTTTACCCTATCTTAGTTAGGGCTGGTAAGCAAAACCCTAAACCTAACAAATAAACCCGTCCGCCTCTCCTCATAAACTGTATAAACTCAGCCTTGATAAAATCCTACAACGACAAACGCAAGGAGCGACAAGTTAGCGGAAGCATGTCCACCATATCATCCTTGATCACGATGAAGACCGCCAATACACATCATGGGTTGTGGGGTGGTTCGAGTTCTCCCTCCCTACAGATTAGACAGAGAAAATATATCAGTGTATCATCCTCTCCGGTGGTCCTCCATGTCGCGATATCCCGATGTTCCTCTGATTATCCCCGGTCGGAGGCATATATTGCCACAGAAAGACTTGTAAGAAGAACCGGAGTCGCAACCTCCACCATGCTCGCATGACTATTACATTGACGCTACTACCATTGCCCTTTCCATTAAAGACATTGGAAAATTATGTTATATCGTTAAAGATGCCCTTAAAACTTCCAAAGACATTGAAAAATTATGAAAAAAATTCGGGTATAGTCTTAAAGATGTCCTTAAAGCTCTCATTGAAAACCACATTTACGTTAAAAATTCTGATGACTTTGAAGATCCCAAAAAAGATCTCAGTCAATATCGCATGGATGTTCTTAAAAATGCCGTTAAAACTGATGTTGAAAAATCTGGTCAAGATTCTTTAGATCGCGTTAAAAATGCTTTTGTAGATGTCATTTACCGTTACCGCGCTCACCACGATCCCTACAATATTGATTTCTGGTATGTCATTAAAAATACCGTTATAGATGTCATTAAAGATCCCAGTTGCTGGCCGTGAGAGTTGTATCGGCAGTCGGCTATAAGAAGAAACTATGTGCTACCAATTATGCTTCTTCCTCGGCTCATCAAGTAGTACAAGTCTCCTTCAATAAGTATAGAATTGAACTCGACTCATTTGATTGTTTTATGCTTGGCCTATCGACTGGTTTCGTAAACGGCATTATTTATGTGTACATTGTTATTGAGGCAACGTTGTACCACTTACGCCATCGCTGGGCTTTAAGGCTGCATTTGATACCTTTTTTGGAGAGGATTAGAAAAATAAGACATACGAGATTGTGTTTGGTAACTTCAGTAAATGATTGAACATTCAGTAAAAAATTTTGTTTGGTACACGTGACAGTCTAGCCTGTAATTTTTTTAAAAACAAAATTATCCTTCATAATAACATAAGAGAAAATTTATTAATTCGAGTAAAATCGATCATCTCTCATACATTAAAAATAATTGTATCAAAACCCAAATCTTTGCATAAAAAAATATCAAACAGAGATAGAAAAAACCAACACGGAAAGCAAACTATTGTGTTGAATAAATAGTAATCTGTTTGGTTGGTCTACTAAAAACTAGACTTTAATGACTGCTAAAAAGCAAACATAGATCACCGCAATCAATGTGAAAAAAAGGATAAAAAAATACAAGTACACTCGCATGAACATGGATGCAAAAATATACAAGTATTAATCACATGAACGAGATGCAAAATAATTGAATTTTTTTATCTTTTTTGGTATAACATTTGAGTTTTTATCTTTAATCGCATGAACATGCATAATATCAAGAACATAGGCGTTGATGTCAAGGAATGGCGTAAGGATAAGGAAAAAAAATAAATATAAGAAATTAAGAGTAATATAGTAAAAAAAGAATAAGTTGATTCTTGTCTTAGGACTGATTTTTTAGGCCTTAAATTTAAATAGGACAAAATTTTAATGTAACACTTTGACATTTTTTAAATTTTGTCCAAACCATTTGTGGTACTAAATTTATTGTGCAAACCCGTCCCGTAACAAACGCAGCCTAATTCCCGTGTTCATGTTACTAGTACGGATATGAATTATTTCAAATAAAATATAGTTGACATCATCAAATGATTTTCTATTTTGCGGAGTCTAATACCTTAATTATAATTATTCGGTACTTCTATAATATGGTGGCACGACTTACGTAAAACCCTGGGAGTTGTTGTTTAACCAGGTGAGCTGGCGTCCAAGCTTTAAACGGTTAAAACGAAACTTATTAAAAAAACAGTTAAAACCAATTTTTCCATATTATCTAAATGTAATGTTGATGATTGTTATAAGCAAGTGGAAGCAACATTTATTTTGACTTTATCAACATGCGATAAATATTGAACGTACGAATATAATAATCGATGCAAGATTTTCCTATAATATTATGTTAAATACATTATATCTAATCCAAAATCTTAAGATAATAAATAATTAAATTGTTATATTTATAAACAACAAACCCACCATTCTTGCACTTACTTATATGAAATTCTCAACAATGATTTCATTTCGGTACGCTGTTACGCTAACAATTTGATGCCAATCATATTGTCAAAATAATTCGATTACCGGACCTGATTGTGGAATTTTATTTTTTTTCAAAACTGCATGAAATCCAAACATAACCAGTTAATTTATTTTCGAATTGGTAAGGTCATACTACAATATTCGATAATTCAAAAGAATCTACGTATAAAAAAATATCAAAAGAAATCATGGTCATACATTTGAGTACCACATATTTTTTCTAAATATTCCACCAGAAGAAGTTTTGTAAATCCCCTGCAATATTGTCTTAAGACGCCATTATTCCTTAACCGACAAGCAACAAAGCAAAGCTTGCTCGAAGATAGAAATGTAACGGTATTAAATATTTTTGAAAAAAAATTTGTTACTTTTTAAAGATCATAATCGTCTCTACCAAGACGACCATAGGTGGTCGCGACCGAGGAAAAACTATCGTCGATCTCAATCGAGTAACCATCGTCGGTCTCGACCGAAGAAAACCATCATTGGTCTCGACTGAGAGAGACCGTCAACGGTCTCGACCATTGGAATAACATAGTGCGGTCTCGACCGAGGGGACCCGAGGCGGGACGAGATCATATCCCCGGGCAAGACGAGACCGCCAACCTCATCACTTGTTGGAATGAGACCAACCTCACCACCTGTTGGGACGAAACTGGCTCCATCTGGTGATATGAGATCAAACGGGATGACCGAGAGCCGTCTCATTTGCAGCTGATCGGAAGCAACCACTTCCAATGTAGGCTAAGACCAACCACAACCAAGGGGCTTCAATATGTATCCGAAGCGGACTATTGGTACCCGTACTCTAATATTTTTGTACCTCAACAAATCCAAAAATAAATTATCTCAAATTAAATGGAAATAAAAAGTAGAATCCGAGATTGGGATTCAATGTACAGGTGTTATAGGTTTATAAGTATCTCGTATTTATTTGGGGACGTATAAAATCTTGTGTACTTACCAAATAAAAAGCGTACATTATGTTATTAGGATACAAGCGTATTAGGATAAAATCAAGCTAAGCAAAAGATTCATCACAATTCTAAATTCTAAACTCTATGGGAGATTGCTATTAGATCGGGTAGTTTAATGTAAAAGTTAGGATAAATTACTCCCTAGTCTCTGGTATTTAGTCAACCTCCACATCGGGTCTCTACATTTTCAAAAATTATTTTACCGTCGGGTCTTTGATTTTAGAAATTCTCGGAACTCTAGTGCCTGAATATTACATATTCTCCGGCGAACTTCACTTGAAAAGACTAAAATGCTCTTCTCCCTTAAAAAATAAATAAATAAAATCATTCTTTCTTCTTCTTCTTCTTCTTCCCCTTCGTCAACAACAACCAGTTTGTAAGAAATCATGTTCCCCAAACAAATGGCAACTCAACCCAAGGGATATCGCCAGGGGCAAATAAAAACACCAGGATTCAATTGCACAAAAAATGGGAACGGAGAAAACCTAGAACAGAAATAGGGCAATTACGAGGGGTAACGATGACGGCGGTGGCAGCAGGAAGCGTCAAGGAGATAGAGAAGGCCGAGAACCCTTCAATAAGCGGCGTCGTCGATCGGTGAAAAAAATGCTGCGAGTGGTCCTTGCCCCGGCTGGACACAGAGACATTCTTGTTGCTCTTCGCTTGCTGTTCACTTCGTCCGGACACAGAGACGTTCTTGTTCGCTTGGTCTAAAATTCTGTCCGGAATCTCGCCTCCTGCTCTTGTAGCGCGGCTCCATGACTTACTCGATCCCATGACTTGTTCGACAGAAATGTTTGGGTCTTGCTGACTTTGGTGTTTGGGTCTTGTCGTTAATGAGGATGAAACAATTGTTAATTTACCCCTTAGTTGTTTTCTGATTAGGGTTCATCCCAATCGTTAATTTGTCGATTGTCTCAATCGGCGAGGGTTTAATCGGAAGAACCTAATAAACCGAGGAGAGGAACCGTGACCTCGCCGGAAAAATAGTAAGCCCGGGAAGGACAACCACGAGCAGCGGTGGCGGAGTCGGTGGTTAGGGATTTGTTTTGGAAGCCGACGAGGAGTGGTCTGCCTTATCTCGGTGTCGAGGTGAAACGATTCTCTAATTTATTTTGATTCTCATTAATAAAGTTTTGGCTCGAGTTTTAATTTAGTTTTGGTTTAAGGTTGGAAGAAGCGGATGAAGGAGAGGAAGAAGATGAAGTGGGAGAAGGAGAGATTGATTTTTTCATTTTTTAAGTGTGAGGGGTATTTTAGTCTGTTTAAATGGGAATTCGCCAGAGAAAATGGAATATTCCGATACCAGGGACCCGAGAATTTCTAAAACCAAAAATAGGGAACGGTAAAATAATTTTTGAAAATGCAGGGACCCAAAGAAGAGGATGACCAAACACCTAGAACTAGGGATAATTTACCCTAAAAATTATCATATATTTAGTAGCATATGTTATTTAAATAGTAGAATATTGTTTGATACTTTTAGGAAATACTTAGGGTTAAATGGCACTATAGTGCACTCGTACATATTATTTGAAGGCAAATTGTATGTCCATTATAGTCTCAATATTGCAGTGTTACTTAAGGCATCGACCGGCCCATGGGTCAATGAGCACGAGGAAAGAAGATTCCAATAAAGGAAGAAAAATTAAATGTTGGCGTCCACAACTTGTTTCGATAAAGACTAAAAATGATGAATTTCGAGTCCAATTTAATAAAATTGTTACTGTTGCTAGTGAAAATTTACAGGCCAGACCAAAAAGGAGTTGACTTCAACCAAGTCAATTTGATCACGTGGTCAAACTAATCGCGCGAAGGCTCCGAAGAGGCCTGGGAGGAATGAGGCGGTGTTGGTGAACCAGCTGCCCGTTCGGGTCAGTCGACTGGATTCCTCGAGGCAATGTCTATGTTCCTACGCTTGCTGCCGGGGTGATAAGGCTTCATGACCCTTTCAGAGAACTTTGATGGTCAGCAGAGTTTCGGAAGGAATTCCGTTCTGCGGCATTCTGGAATAAGTAAAGAGAGGTGAATCGAATGCAGCAGGATAAGGAGGAAGGCTCAGGTTATAGCCATATGAGTAGCCGACGAAGGGGTGATCGAATCTGCACGCTGGGCCAAACTTGCAGACTCCATAAGCGGTGTAGTTTGGACATATGAGTTGCCCCTGCGGCAAGAAAAGGGAAGTCAATCAAGAAGTATAAGATACCTCGCATCTTAGCAAGTTCTTAATCAAAGTAAGCACGCTAAAACTGGACCAAGACCCACGAAACATAGTTGTCTTTGGTTCTAATAGCTACTACGAATAGAGCAAGAGAAAAGAGATCCAAATGTGTCGGAGATGGATCGATTCTTATATGCGATAAAACTTACAGGTCTTGAGGGTAGGGCCAACCATGTTGGTCACCAGCTGAGGCATCCTCTCTCTAGGGTGGTGGTACTTGCAGTCTGATCCATATTTGCAGGTTCCATTGTTCATAAAGTACCGGCATTCTGGTTGATCAGGTCTCTCGGGATAACAAGTTTGTTTGCGTGCCAAAACCTGAGTCGCCCTGGTTCTTAAGAGTTGTAAGCTGCACCGTTGGTCAAAATACTAGAAGACGGTACAGGGCTCAAACTTCCCTGACAATTAAGATATTTCGACCGAGTTAGAAAAGAAAAGCTCGATAAGTAATAGGAAAAGAACTTAATGCGAAAAATTGATACTTCCTAATAGATACACACTGAAGAAGGATCGACTTCAATCATCCTTCCTGATGTAACCTCCAGACCTCTCAACTAAAGCTCGACTCGTTTTTTCCCCACTAGATACGACTTAGCTCTTAAAACAAGAAGACCAAACAAAATAAGTAATCATCCTATCTTGATGTAAGAATAAAAGAGAGCAGAGACTAGGCTAGTGCAACTCTATGTATACCCAAATCTAGAACAAGCAAGTATTTTCCATAGGGTCAGTGTTGAAGTGTAGTAACCTTGCGTTTCCAGAAAGTATGAGATCATTCCTAACATATCCAAAAATAGTTCTTGCATTTTGGACTTTAAGAAATAACAGGAAAATAAACTTCGAAAAGCAGGAAATTGAGCAACAAGGAGGAGAAGTACGAGAGACATTCTCCAGATATATTGTCTCCCCATTCCCTTCCTTCTCTACAGCAATATCACGATTATGTCAACAACTCGAAGAAGGTAGCAAAAAGTTCTCTGATCAAGCAAATGCTTACCACAAAGGTGTTCCGGCCAGATGTAGCAACCATGCTTTGTGAAGACGGGACAACAACAGGCATATAAGCTTGTGAACCTTGCATGCGTGCTCTTGACAGTGACCATGTTGGAACCCCGCCAACGTAAGGCATACTGGATACCATGATCGATGATCCTAAAGCAGCTTGTCCATTTAAAGGCTGCCCTGCTCCAAGTGATGCAGGCTGGGGATGGTGAAACTTGCACGCTGCCCCAAATTTGCACGAACCATATCGCATATAATGAGGACCAACCAAACAAGAAGTTTGAAGTTGTATTCAAATGGAAGTAGTTACTTGGCGCATGGGAAGTCCTAGAGAGTTGAACAACACTGGTCCAGCACCATTCCTGTCTTTTGGGAGGTGATACTTGCAAGTTGGCCCGTACTTGCAGGTTCCGGTCTTAAGATGGTACTGCAGTTGAATTCAGCCCATGAGTGAAACATGGAATCATCTCTGAGATATCGGTGAAAAGTGAAAATTTACCAAGAGTAAACATTAAAACGACATTAGCAAACTCGTAACTGTTAAATTAGTCTAGTAGTTCAGACTATAAAGAACCGCATCGCACTGGAAATGTACAGCAGATGACCGTAGTTGCTATCTTCGTAAATCACAGATTCAGTTCCTTTTCCTCGGGACACAAGTCGCAAGACAAATACAAGTTCGTGCGTCTGACAGCTACTCCAACATTTAGTAGAGGATGATAATGGAAAAGATGTGATTGAAACGGTCAAATGTATAGCTCAAAGAAATGTTCTGCGCCATCGATACAACATATCCGTCATCTAGAATCACTACTAAAGCATGGGGTTGGACCAAAAAAATATGCACGCTGGTGGACAAACTTACTCCGCAGTCTGGTTGCCCCACTCTCTATGGAAGATGTTGTGCAAAGGCTGTCTCTAAATGGAACAGCCCTTGTATTTTCACTCCCACAGCGGAAAACGATCCGTTGTCGCCGTCACTGGTCACTATCCCCTTGCTCCACTAGTGTTTAGTATAAATAGGAAGATGAAAGCAACCGAAGAGAATAAGAAAAGGGGCTTCCTTTCTATTAAGGTGTCAAGGCGGTCGAAAACTTGTAAAGTTAGAGTGAGTAGGTTAAGGTGTGTCCTTCCTATTCCTATCTCTTCATTCCCTATTTTGCTCTATATACATTCCAGTAAATTCATAGGCTCCATGGACGGAGAGGAGCAGCTATAGAAATCATCATCCATCACAACAAAACTAGGAAATTGCCAAAGGAAAAGAATAACAGAGCCTCTGTTCTTCAAATAATCACATAGCTTCATGGAAGACAAAGAACAATTGAAATGTTTGTTAGTCCACATTATATTACCCGAGAAGAATAAGGAGGATGGTTGTATCTACAGTTTATACCGTACCCACACGATCGAGTCCTCAAATAATATTTACAATCAGGTTCACCAGGGAATGGTCCGGCTTTCGCCACACCGCCTGATCATCATGAATTTTCAGACGCCAGATTGCATCTGTTATACAGCAAACAAGTAAGGTCCTCCCTCCAGCACCTCGAAAGAACATCGGTGAACAATACAGATTCAAGATAGGCCTCCCACCCAGTAGGAGATTAAATGTGCATGTAGCTCCAGGGCAGGTAAAATCAATCGCAACTGCGCCCAACCGGCACCACAAACAAACACGGCAAGCCAGCACGCCGCAGCTGAGATCCTCATTTCTCCGGACACCCACCCATATCTGAAACAAACAAACAAACAAACGAAACAGATCTCGACATCATCATCATCATCATCATCATCAACAACAACAACAAGAGCAACACGAGCAAATCTACCAAAACAATAAAACCGCAATTCTCTCCAAAATACACACAGCCAAAACTCACTCCAGAAACAGATCCGAAACGATAAACAAGCCTATTACGGTCTAGACGCATCAAATCATCACCGACATCGATATACCTATAAACCGTAGAATCCAGGGACAAAAAATGTAAATACACTAAAAGAGATCGAACACCACACCACGCTAGGGGATAACAGGAAGAAAAAAAAAACGGAGAAACGAGGCGGAGGGTAAGGGAAAGTACCTGGGGGGTTAGATCTGGAGAAACGACGCCGGATCCGAACTCTACCCGTAAGCCATTTCACACTTGGGCTAGGCTAGTCTAGTCTTGTCTTAGAAGTGTATTGATTTCGGGGGAAATTAATTTTGATAATTTTTCCGCCATTATCGACGGACGCGAAGGAGAAGAAGTTGGTGAAGGGAAGGAACCAAAAGTAATTATAAACAATAAATGAAGACCGAAACGTTGACTAAAATATTATAAAACAATAAACGAAAACTGTCACAATCAATTATTGTTATATTGATAGGGTGGGTCCGGGAAAATCACATCCTTCCTTTCCTTTAATACTCGTAAAAAAAAAACAAGTGGTCAACCAAAATTCCCCTCCCGGCCTATTATTCTATTTCTAGCCGTCTTTCTCTTCTTCATCGGCCCCAAACCTCTTCCTGGCATAGCTACGAAACATGCAAATATAAAAGACACCCTCCAGCTGGTCATTACTTATCACCTTACAGAAAAGTGATAAAATCAACGATGCAACCATAATATCCACCAAGCGGAGTCGATCTTCAGAAGACTTCAAAGCTGCTGGACTTTTCTTGGCCGTAAAGAACCGTACCCCCTTATCAAGAACGAGTGTTGCGACGAAGGCGATGCCGACGGCGTAGACGTTGACGTTGACGACAACCTCGCCCGTCTTCAACACCTTCTGCACCACCGGAAGCACCGGCGTTCCCACTGTCTGGACCACCTTCTGCAGCACCGGAAGCACCGGCGTTCCCACTGTCTGGACCACCTCACGTTTCGGGGAGAGAGTTGAGCACACTCTCACGCCCCATCGCCTGGGCACATTGGGCATCGCCATCTTCATACTTGCACCATAGACCCATCCTCCATTTTTTATCATTTGCTTACACATTTCTTTTCTTCTTTCTTTTCTTCTACTGTGTGGACTTGGGGTGGACTGGGGATCGACTTATTTCTGCTTTTTTTTTAAATCATAACCTCTCAGGTGGTTGGTGGACGCACGTACAGTTTGTTTTCTAACAAACCGATCCCACAATTTATTTTTCAAATCACTATTTTCCACGTTAAAAAAAGAGACTTTATAATTACGATATAACAATGCGGATGTACAGTACGACGGGTTTATTTTTTCAATGGTACAATGTGGTGCTTTTGGTGACACTTATAAAACAAAACATGTACGTAGTTTTATAGTTTTATTATGGTACGCAATTATCTAATGTCTTAGGTGTTATTTTTAAAGTACATATGGTATAATTATCTTTTAATTACCTCTTGGTATTTTTTTATGGAGTAATTGAATTTTACTTATCAAATAAAATAATGGTTCTAGAGCAAGGTAAGGGCAACGGAGTTGAAGAGAGCAAGGATCCAGACACGGCCGTTCGCCTAGCTACGGCAGCAGTGGCAACCCTGGAGACAACGGTTTGCCTAGCTATAAATTATTAAAAATTATTATAAAATTTAAATTGTGGCTAACAAATATTAAAAATTATTGGTGTAAATTTGTAATCTATAAATTCTTTTTTTTTAATGTTTGTAATGTGCAAGTTGTTACAACTATAGTTTCGTATCGTCGATGTAATTTTGGGACTTTTTTGGACATGGGTGTGCATGCATTGTGATGAATATATCCTAAAACAATAGTGGATTCGGTCTGGCAGGTCCCCCACCGTGACGCGCCCTGATTCGGTCCGACGAAATAAGCAGAAACAATGCCACCAGATTATGATCAACACAAGCTAACACAAAAAGCTTGACGTACAACAACTCGATACTCGGACTTGGTGAAGATAACGACCAAGAATCTACGTATTCTGATTTTGCTGTCTTCTCATTGATCACATAGCATATATATACAAGCCTGTCTAGGGTTACAGTGAATATATGTTTCCTAGTCTGAATAGGACACAATCTATACCTTCCTAATCAAACTAAAACACAATCAATTACAATCACACGTAATATTCTCAATACTCCCCCTTCAAGTTGGAGCGTGAAGGTTGACAATGCCCAACTTGCGAACAAGAGTTTGAAATCGATCTTGACCAAGTGCCTTCGTAAACAAATCGGCCAATTGATTGCTGGTGGAAATTTTGTATGGAGCGATCTCTCGCGATTCAACTCTTTCTCGAACAAAATAACAATCTATTTCAACATGCTTTGTACGCTCGTGATAAACTGGATTCATGGTGATGTGTAAGGCGGCCTGATTATCGCAGAAGAGCGGAGTCGGCCGGCGGAAAGGAATGCCCAAATCGTGAAATAACCAGCGTAACCATAATATTTCACTAACCGCAACAGCAATGGCTTTATACTCGGCTTCAGCAGACGATCGAGCTACCACATGCTGCTTTTTAATACGCCAAGAAACAGGCGAGCCACCAAATGTCATTAGATAACCTGTCCGAGAACGTCGCGTCATCGGACATCCGCTCCAATCGGCATCACAATAGGCCACAAGCTCAAAATTAGGATCATTATTGAGAAGTATCTCCTGTCCGGGTGTTGTTTTTAAGTATCGGAGGACCCGATCGGCTGCCTGGACATGCATCAAACTTGGCTTATCCACAAACTAACTCAGGACATTTACAGCATACACATATCCGGTCGAGTGACTGTCAAATACATGAGCTTGCCAATTAAACGCCGGTAACGACTAACTTCAGTGACCACTGCGCCTCCCGTCTACAATCGATGGTTTTGCTCGATTGGAAAGAGACACGGGCGAGCATCATCCTTTCCACAATCCTGAAGAATGTCTAGATTGTACTTGCGTTGACTTAGGACTAAGCCCTTGGACGTTGTCGCTGCCTCAATGCCCAAAAAATATTTGAGAACTCCTAAATCTTTGATTCTGAACTGATTATGGAGACGGTCCTTGGTGGATTGGAGCATTGAGAAATGGTCTCCGATAAGGATCACGTTGTCAACGTAAACTAGCAAAATAAGAACTTGTCGTCCTTGTCGGTATATGAACATGGCGTGATCAGCTCGAGATCGAGCAAAACCGAGACGCAAGAGAAAAGAAGTCAGCTTGCTGTACCACGAACGAGATGCTTGCTTCAGCCCAAACAGAGACTTTTTCAATCGGCATACACGTAAGTCACCAGGTCTGGCAAAACCTTGCGGAATTTTCATGTACACCTCTTCTATCAAATCACCATGGAGAAAAACATTGTTGACGTCCAATTGATGAATGAGCCAGCCTCGTTTTACAGCCAATGCAAGCAGGCATCAGACAGACACAACCTTCGCAACAGGAGCAAAGGTTTCATGATAATCCATCCCTTCAATTTGTTTGAAGCCACGAGCCACCAGTCGAGCCTTGTATCGTTCAATAAACCCATCGGGTTGGAACTTAATTTTGTATACCCACTTAGAATCAACCGCATTCTTGCCTGGGGGCAACTTAACAAGAGACCATGTCCCATTTGATTCAAGAGCAGCAACTTCTTCTTGCATGGCCATCCACCAACAGTGGTGCTTGACAGCCTCATAATAAGAACGAGGCTCGGTATGGGAGCTCAAAGCACTCAAATAGGCCTGGTGGACATGTGAGAAACGCTTATAACTGATAAATTGAGCCAAGGAATATAAAATCGAATTACCTGACGAAGTGGTAAGACGAGGGGATGGCTCATTAGACTGAGCTGGAACAAGCGAAGGGGGGAGTGCTACTTGATAATCTTCAAGGCGTGCTAGTATTTGGCGATGTCGCTCACTCCGACGCGGCTAATTTTTAACTGGATCAATAGGTGGAACAATTAATTCTTGCGAGGGAGAGGCAACTTGGGAATTCGATCCTTCCACTGAATCAGATGGACCAAAATTGGAGTTATCAGGTGAATTTGGTTGCGCACTTGCTTCAGTAATCGATATGGCCTTAGCTGGAACATCGGAATCGGCAGCCTCTTCATCAAGGTCCAACACTTATTTCTCATTCTTGTGATATGAAAAAACATCTTCAATAAAAATTACATCCCGAGACACATGGAATTTGCAAGTTTGGTGATTATATAGCTTATAGCCCTTCTGGTTGAAAGGGTAGCCAATAAATAAGTAAGGACGCCCTCGTTCATCAAACTTAGCAGTCCGTGTATGATTGTACATGTAAGCAAGGCAGCCAAAAGTGCATAGATGATCATAGCTGGCCGGTCTACCAAAGATTACCTCATATGGCATCTTACCTTGGATTGCACATGACGGCATCCAATTAATCAAATAGGTGGCCGCTTGAATGCATTCTCCCCAAAAACGGACTGGCAACTTTGCCTGGAATCTTAATGAGCGGGCTACCTCGAGAACATGGCGATGCTTTTGCTCAATAACTCCATTTTGTTGGGGAGTGTATGGGCAAGAAGTTTGTAATAAAATGCCCTGATATTCATAATACTGCTTCATTTGATTCGAACAAAATTTGGATCCATTGTCAGTCCGAATTCTTTTGACATTCACACCAAATTGGTTGGTAATCATCGTGCAAAACGTCTTGAGGTGCCGTGAGACCTCAGATTTGAATTTCATGAGGAAGGTCTAAGTTCCCCTACTAAAATCATCGACAATTGTCAAGAAATAATGAGCCCCAATTGTTGAAGCTGTCTGATATGGACCCCATATATCATAGTGAATGAGCTCAAAACAGCCAGTAGTCTTAATATTACTCTTAGGAAAAGGTAATCGTGTTTGTTTTGCACGAGAACAAGGATCACAATGATCCAAGTAGGAAATTTCAAATTTCTAAACAAACCAATATGCTTCATCTTGTTAATGGAGATATGACCTAGACGACGATGCCATCTCTGCGCGTCCAGCTTCGATCCCGCTGAGAACACCACCCCCTTTCGCATATCTTCAAAGTAGTATAAGCCATCCTGCTGTCTACCCACTCCAATCAGGTTCTTCGAAGTTAAGTCCTGAATGGCACAAGAATCAGTATAAAACGTTATAGAGCAATTGAGATCTTTTGTCAATTTACTCACAGATAATAGATTGCACTGAAACAATGGAATATGCAGCACATTGTTTGAAGGAATGCGGGAATTCAATTGAGAATTTCCCATGCTAACAACAGAAATCTCATCACTATTTGGAATCTTCACTGGAGGGTGAACGATTTTGGTGTTCTCATCAATCAGAGAGGCTCGGCTACACGTAATATGGTCGGTAGCTCCAGAGTCCATTACCCAAGGTGGATCAAAATTTATCTTACCAGCCATATTAGCGGGGGGATCAGATGGTAGACCGATTGTTGTAGACTCCGATTGGATAGGTTTTCCAGCTAATTGGCGAAGCAGTATGTTGATTTGATCTTGTGTAAGCCCCGTCGTAAGTTGTTCGTCTTGGAAAACTTGAGCCGCCCATGGAGGAGGTTGAGCACCATTAAAGTCCCGAGATTTGGCATTTGACCTGTTGGAGCTACTGCCTTGTGCTCGATTGGAATTAGTTCCTGAGTTGTTGCCAGAATTATTCCTCCTCCAACCAGTGGGATATCCAACAAGTTCGAAGCAATTTGCTTCAAGATGGCCCGTTTTGCCACAATAGGAGCCCTTGGGCTTACTCCCTCCATTGCCTCGTCCATCACTGTTACCACGAGTATCTTGGAACCTGCTTTGAAAGGCTACAGATTCAGTGCTAGTGTGATGGGCAGCGGAGATATTCCTTTGTTGCTCGTCTTCGGCAACAAGATGATAGGCTACTCCGATGCTAGGGACCGGTTGGGTACTGAGGATTTGTGGTTTGACAGTCGCAAAACACTCATCCAACCCCATGAGAAAATCATACAAATAATCCTTGTCGCGGATCTCCATCACCTGCTTCTTCAAATTGCAAGAACAACCATTGCAGGAATACACAGGCAACAGTGCAATATCCCATGCCTCATCCCATAAGCTTTTCAATTTCGTATAATAAGCAGACACAGACAACTTATCTTGGCGAAGATTCGCAATTGCTCGTCGTAGTTCGAAAGCACGAGGAGCACTCCCTTTCCCGAATCGATCAGCGAGGTCAGTCCAAATTTCATGGGATGTCCGGACACTTCGTACACTCCCGCATACGTCCTTCTCCATCGATGATTTGAGCCATCCTCGAACCATCGCATTAGCTCGAACCCAATACTTGAGATCTTCAGAAGTTACCGATGGCTTGGGAAGACTACCATTGACGAAGCCAAATTTGTTCTTTGCATAAAGAACTGTACTCATGTCGCTAGCCCACTCGCCGTAGTTCCCTTCGCTTAGGCGGTCCATGACATGAACTTGACTAGGGCCGTCCGAGGGATAAATATAGTACAGCGACATGGTGTCGTTTCCACCAGCAACAAAATTCTCACCGCCGGATCGATGTAACCCAGTGGGGGTGGTCATGGCAGAACTTGAGTCGGACATGTTTCAGACTTTAAGGCAGCGATTTGGAACCTACAACTCTGATACCATAAAGTATTCTGATTTTGCGGTAAAACTTCGCATGTCTTCTCATTGATCACATAGCATATATATACAAGCCTGTCTAGGGTTACAGTGAATATATGTTTCCTAGTCTGAATAGGACACAATCTATACCTTCCTAATCAAACTGAAACACAATCAATTACAATCACACGTAATATTCTCAATAGATTTGAGGGTTCCAAGCTCGACTTGCGTGAATTGGCTCGGAAGCCATTGATCAGAGAACAACACTCCCATAAAACCAGCCATCTTTCACACACAAATCAATCCACCACCTTCAAGGCTCAAAGTCGCTTTCCCTTCCGGATTAATGTCAGTCAGTGTAGACATCATCATTTTAGAGCCAAAAAAACTGACACAGGAACACCATCAAAGAAAGTTGGCAGACAACAACGTGCATGCATTCATGTCTTTCTATATATATATATATATATATATTTATATTTATTTATAAACGCATGCGTGAGTTGGACGAGTTAAGCAACGATTATAAACTCATTCATGTTAAGCAACAACAGCGTTCACTAGCATACCCACAGCAATTCCCCACTTAAAATAATCAAACATGGAGGCATGAGCGGTAGGAGTAATAGGTGGAGCTGCAACGGTGTAACAATAAAATCCTCTTCTAGAGGAGGCAAGTTCTCGGACTCGGGAACTACGAGAAAAGTCTTTAGGTAAAGTACTGGCCTCGGATACTGAGTTCGAAGCGGCGATCGGATCCAACCGGAAGGCGGAGGTATCCATCTTCAGGCATCGGGGGCGCACGGTTGCACAACGAATCGGATAACATTGCTTGAACTTTGTCAAAGAGGGGCAGGGCGGATGGTTCATGGTCTTCATCATGGTATATGATGATGATGATCATATGAATATCTCTTCACTTCAAGCCGTTATAACTTATAAGTAGAGGGGGCATGGATTAGGGTTTCCTGTGATAAGTATCACATGGTTTTTGTAATTATTACGAGTCCTATCTTAGTTAGGGCTAGTCAACAAAATCCTAAACCTAACAAATAAACCCGTCCGCCCCTCTTCATAAACTATATAAACACAGCCTTGATAAAACCCTACAACGACAAAAGCAAGGAGCGATAAGTTAGCGGAAGCATGTCCACCATATCATCCTTGATCACGATGAAGACCGCCAATACCCATCATTCGAGTTCCCTCTCCCTACCAATTAGCAGAGAAAACATATCAGTGTATCATTCTCTCCGGTGGTCCTCCATCCCGCGATCGTCCGATGCTCCTCCGATTAACCGCAGTCGGAATCATATATTGCCAGAGAAAGAACTGTAAGAAAAATCGAAGTCGCAATCTCCACCATGCTTTGTATCGTTAGTCGGTTATAAGAAGAAACAATGTGATACCAATTATGCTTCTTAATCGGCTCCTCAAGTAGTACAAGTCTCCTGCGATAAGTATAGTATCGAACTCGACTCATTTTATTGTTTTATGTTTGGCGTATCGACTGGTTTCGTAAACGGCATTGTTTTATGCTTGGCCTATTGACTTTAATTCCTGTGTTTATGTTACTAGTACATGTTTTTCAAAATAATTATGATATTTTTCATATTTCTTATTAAATTAGATGTTTATATTTTGATCAGATCATTATTTGCTCTTTCCTGTTCAATGTATTTTCTTCAATCTTCCTATAATTAATAATATATGTGTCCCTTTGATATGGCCAAAAGAATAGATACATCCTAACGAATATGATTGCAACCAGGAAACCTATGAAGGGGAGGTTCTTCGCTTGGCTCGTGGCGAGAGGGCAAGATGGCTAGTTTCGGGGTATTCTGGGAATTTAGGAAAAGATTGACTGAGAAAATAATGGAGTGACTAATTTATTTTTTTTCAAAACATGAAAGACAAATCAATATTTGTGTATTCTGATTAATCAATTTATTCGAACAATAGAAACATCTGACTATTTTATTCATTCTTTTATGCTTTGTGAAATAGTTCTGGTTTTGGGACATATCTTTACCGAACAAAATTATAAATGCAATTTCATATTTTTCATTTAAGTTTGATGGAGTTTAATTTATTATTTTTACAATTCTCATTATAGCTATACCATTTTTGTTTCTATTCAATGAAATCTATATTGTTGTATTTTTTTTTGTCAGAGTTGGAATATATTTTTTTCTGAAAAAATGACTTGAATCTATTCTCAAATTTATAGAATAAGTTGCATATTATTTCTCATAGATTAGTGAAAGGCTTCGAAAAACATTGTGATTCCTCTTCTCAAATTGGCTTTGCCGTCCTCTCGTCCCTTTCTTTCTTTCTTTTTGGGTTTTCTAGGTCTCAACGAGTCTGGACACACAAAAAAAAAGAATCAATTCTTGACTAGAACCGAAGGACAAATGTCTTGTTCATTTCTTATATTTCCTTTTAAATGGTTGTCGTAGTTTGGATCAGTCCGGTTCGATGCAAACTATTTGCGCCTCTACCTATGCCCATAAATGCACACGTGCGAAAAATTATATGGTTGTCGTACTTGAAGATCATGTCGTATAAGAAGACTAAGTCGGCGCTTCTCCTTGGATCGTTAATCGACAGTTTGAATGTTCCAGATGTGGCACTTCAAGTAGAGATATTTTCAGAAGTTTGGCAGCTTATCATCGCGACAGACTTCTCGTGAGAAAAAGATACTTCGCATATCTTTCAACTGATCAAGTACGTCGCCCGAGGCTCGATTCATTGGTACTTTGACCCTCCCTAATGGTTCTATTTGTTTATGTTTGGTGTAATTTTGGTTTGACATCCCCCGGTGTAATTTTTTTCTAAAGAAGATCCTTTTGGTGTGATCCAGATAATGTCTATCACAACTTGTGATAGACATTATCTGGAATTTATGTACTCAATTGAGAAGAAAAAAATGACTTAAATCTGTGCATGTGTAAGTAAGGCTTAAGTTAAATATTTGTTTTAAGAATTTTATCATTTTAAAAGTTTTAATCGACTTGAATATGTATTAATTAGTATAATAATATCCGGAAGCTATATGGTCTCGACAAGAAATATTGTAATTCTTCGCCATCATCACCCCTGTTCGTCATGCTTCCAAATTGCTCATTTGATGGCGTGTTTTGTGGGTGGACTAAAAGATGGAGTACTAGTTAATAGTGATTAATTGGGATAATTAATTTTGTAATAATTACGTGTATATTGGCACTGGCACACAATTCTGAGCCCGTGGTCAACTTTCCAAATATTTCAAAAAAGAAAAAATTTACCAACCTTCCAAATAAAACTTCTACATGTGCATGTTTATAAGGGACAAATTACTCTCACGTCCTTTTCTTTTGGTCATTCCCTCATAGGGTCCCTGATTTTTGGAAAATGATTATCTCGTCTCTACGTTTTGATGATAATAGATTTTCGGGTCTCTGGAGCCAGAATATTCCTTTTATTCCGATGAACTCCCACTTGAAATGACCAAAATATCCTCCCTTGTTAAATTTTACTCCTCACTTGTTAAATCCATCTCCTGCAACCTCTCTCCTCCCTATTCTACAACTCAATTACAGAAAACAAAAATTTAATTATAAAACCTAGATCCAGAAAACTCAAAAACACTAATTACAAAACCCGAACCAAGTTGGGATTGTGTTGTTAGAGGGGGTCGGGCAGGCGACGAGGCAGGAGAGGTAGTTGGAGGTGAGGAGGGCGCGGTTGGGGCGCTTGGTCTTGGACGACGAAGAGTCTTCGTCGTCATCGTTAGGGTCGCGGTGGACCACCGCGACGAGACAGAGACGGCGAGCTCAAGCATCTTGGTTGGGGTCGCAGTGGACCGCAGCGACGAGACGGAGACGGCGCACTCCAGCATCTTGGTCGGGGTCGCGGTGGACCGCCGATGGGACGGAGATGGTGCACTCCAGCATCTTGGTCGGGGTCGCGGTGGTGCTCAGGCTTAGTGGGTTACCGCCGCCGTAGTGCTTTTATTGCGTGAGGTTGGTCGATGCCGTGAGATTGTCGATGCCTTGAGGTTGGTCAATGCTGTGAGGTGACAATGACAGAAAATGGCTTCACTTGCTAATTGAATCTCCAATTCCACTGTCAGATCCCTAAAATGGCTTCACTTGCTAATTTAAACTCCAATTTCATTTAAAGCAGCTTCAAATCATCTGGGCAATTTCTGTGTTTTGTACTCTGAGTTTAATTTTCTTCCGCTTTGCTAAGTGGGTTTTGTTCGAGGAGGGAGGAGAGGAAATTGGAAAAGGGTTTTTAATGTTTTGGTTTTCTAATTAAAATTTTTAATTCAAATTAGAGTTTTAAAAATTAGGATTCTTTAAATTTTGATTCTCTCAAATTAGTTCAATTCTAACCAAAGAGATTTTGATTTATTTTTTAGTTTGAGTTTGAGTTTTAATTGAATGTTGAAGGTTAGAGGAAGAAAATGAAGTGAGGAAGAAGATGAAATGAGGAATCAGAGAATTTTTTATTTTTAAGTGGGAGGGGTATTTTGGTCATTTCAAATGGGGGATCACCGGAGAAAAATGAATATTCCGACTCCAGGAATCTAATAGTCTATTATCATCAAAATTTAGGGACGGAACAATCATTTTTCAAAAGTCAGAGACCTCAGGGGGAGGGTGACCAAAAGTCAGAAACTAGAGGGTAATTTGCCCTGTTTATAAGTATTAATTACTGGCTACATGAGTTTTGTTACACTCAGAAAAAAAATTGCAAAGGAAACATAGACTCCTAATTGGAATTTGTTTCATGTAATTATGTAATTGATAAAAATTAAGGGTAATATGCTTCGAGTGCATGAGATAAGTACTAGTGATAGCCGTCAAAGACCAAGTTCGTGGTGGAGCATTTGAACTTGGATCCAAAGATCAGGGTCCAAATTTTGGACTACAAGATTATGGTTGAAAATTTGGAAGAGAAATTGTACTTGTGAAAAACAACTGAGCGACAATTATTTGGACTTCGAAGAACCCAATTAGCTTATTCTTAGGGTACACAATTGCATTGATCAAATAATAGTGTCATGATGTGAGAATTGCATTTAGAAGTTAATTAACGAAGTTCACACAATTCTTTAAATTGAAGCTGGTGGAAATGAGCAAACAGGGATAGATTCAACATAGAATTTTTGCACTTAGAATCCTGCTTAAACAGAAATATAGCTCCAGAAGCAAGCCAAAGATGCTAAAACATGAGGAACAGGGAAGAAAATGACCAAATACAACGACGATGACGGTAAACATAAAAGCGACGAAGAACAGAAAGCAATAAGCATTTCCAGCTAAAGAGCTTGCAGAATAGATCCATATGAATTATATGTTGAGAATTCTACATCGGTTAAAACACTAATAGGGGACAAATTTATAAGTGTAAAAGATCTATCAACCCATTGTCCTAAATTTTTGGTTGGATATGAAGATTCTAACATTAGAAGAAAAACTGGTTACAAATCGCCGTGGGATCTGCTCTTTACCTTGGATGGCAACCACGATTGGAGGGCTTTCCAGGCCTGCCAAGTATTGCAGCAGATCAGCAACCACGATTGAGCACGTTTAGTTTCTTACAGCATACAATTAATCAGTACATATATTTATACATATTTTACAAATTTGAAAAATATTTTAAGAAAATAGTTCGTGCTAAGCTTGTTTGATTATTTTTACATCTTTCTTCATCTTCTGAATTGTCTTCAAATATTTATTGTAATTATCGTCTTGTTGTAGCAAAAATATATCATCGAGTGAAACATTTCGAACCATAACACTACACTAACTCTAATCCTAACCCTAACTTTGACCCTAAACTCTAACCCTAAAATTACACTTACACTAATCCTAAACCTAATCCTAAGCACTAACACTAACCCTAGGCAACTTAACCCTAGACAACTTAGTTCGGTATATTAAGTGCAAGTTCAATCTTTAATTTATTTCAATTTCCCAAAAATGTTAAATTCTAAACCGTAATTTTGTAATATTTCAAAAAAAGTTGATTCTTTTTTAACTCTTAAAAAATATTACGAAAATTTTAAAAATTTGGAATTTTTGAAGTTTTTATATTAAATATTAAAATTTAAAAAATTAATTCGAATTCGAAGGTTCATAATTTGTATGCAATTCATCCTTAAATGAATTGATACAGTTGAAGATTTTGATAAATTTGAATTCGAACTGTGAATTCAAACCTCAACAAATCAGCAGCCCAACCATCTTACTCTGTCTATTGTCGTCGAACCCATGCTCTGACCGGAAATTTTCAGATATGTTAAATGGAGAATGTACGAGATGTGGAAGCAAGGCACGCGAACGACAAAAGATTGAGCAAACGACAGGGATGGGACTTTTTGGAAGAGGACGCAGATGATAGTTTTGAAGTTTAGGAGGGCGACATCTTATTGTATTAGAAGAGTGCTGGGCCTTTTGTTGTCTTAGCCCATTTATGTTTTATTTCAATTGGCTGTGGGCCTTTGCATTTCTAGTGGTAGTAACTAGGTCATATTGCTACTTGGATATAAGGAGAAGAAAAACCAAATTGAAAAAAACTTTTGGGAATATTAAAGAATTTGGTTCTCTCTAGAGTTGCTCTAGAAGAAATTGGCCAAGCTCAGCTTGTTTAGCTTGGATTATTTTCTTTTGCTTATTTTCTATCAAAACTTCGAGTATCTCTTTGGGTTTACCCGAGCAGACTTGATTTTATCGAGTTTTCTTCGAGTGTTCGACTCCAAGAAATTCACCCTCTATCAAGATACAATGCCGAGGAGGTTCTTGGTCTCGCAGTCCCCGTCCACCGCTTCTCCTTCCTCCAGAGAGCCACCGCCTTTAGAAATAAAGTCATCGCGGTCGTTGGCTCGAGAGTACCAGGCCGGCGAACTGCAAGCTTGCTAAGAGAGATCCAGTGGAGTGCAAGACCAAGAACCACATTCTCCCCAAGTCTTGCAATGCCGGCAGCGCTGATTCTTCCTCTGCTCGCGGCTCCACTCAAGCCAAGGGAGGAGGTGGCGCCGCCCACAAGGAGCTTAGCGCTAACCATGTAATCTATCCTATTCCTAATCAGGTTTTAAATCAAAGTGAAGGGAATTAAGATTTCTCAACTAAGGAACAAAAAAGGAGAAAACCCAAATCAAAAGAGAGAGACATGAGCGGATTTCGGATGGTCATTTTTTAAAAAACTAACAATTTATGTTTTGCAAGTAGAGTTTAGCGTGGGGATTTGGGATTTAGTCAAAGAACGTATAAAATCTGATAAGCAAATAAAAATGAGTGACAGGTTCACGATTAAGCAATTTTAAAATTTTGATTTAGTTGCAATGGCAATAATAGATGCATGATTATTATGTATTTTCGTAGTAAGAGAAAGACAAGATACAATGAACTCGTAAATAACTGATTGACCATTATGATGCTGCCATCGCTCGGTGAAGTAAACTTGTGGACTAAACTTGGATCGGTGAGTAAGTAGTTAATTCATATGATTAAATTAATCTAAACCCGACCGACTCAAATTGTCAAGTAGTTATCTTGATAGCGGGAGGTACAAACCAAAAAAAACATGATTAAATTAAAATGCAAAAGAAAGAGAAAAAGTAACGGACATGGATATATATATTTATATATATTGAAAGAAACTAATAACATACAAAAAAAAGATGTGTGTGGCCGAAAATAAATCGATACCAATAGACTGAATTAACCAATCCAATGGACGAGTTAAGCAAGTTCAATGATTATAAACGCAACAACAGCGTTCACTAGCATACCCACAGCAATTCCCCACTTAAAATAATCAAACATGGAGGCATGAGCGGTAGGAGTAATAGGTGGAGCTGCAACGGTGTAACAATAAAATCCTCTTCTAGAGGAGGCAAGTTCTCGGACTCGGGAACTACGAGAAAAGTCTTTAGGTAAAGTACTGGCCTCGGATACTGAGTTCGAAGCGGCGATCGGATCCAACCGGAAGGCGGAGGTATCCATCTTCAGGCATCGGGGGCGCACGGTTGCACAACGAATCGGATAACATTGCTTGAACTTTGTCAAAGAGGGGCAGGGCGGATGGTTCATGGTCTTCATCATGGTATATGATGATGATCATATGAATATCTCTTCACTTCAAGCCGTTATAAGTAGAGGGGGCATGGATTAGGGTTTCCTGTGATAAGTATCACATGGTTTTTGTTATTATTACGAGTCTTACAGCTGGTAGTTGCAATAGGATAGATGTCTCTAGATTTATAATTATCTCTTTAACCTATCTTAGTTAGGGCTGGTAAACAAAACCATAAACCTAACAAATAAACCCGTCCGCCTCTCCTCATAAACTATATAAACTCAGTCTTGATAAAGCCCTACAACGACAAAAGCAAGGAGCGATAAGTTAGCGGAAGCATGTCCACCATATCATCCTTGATCACGATGAAGACCGCCAATACACATCATGGGTTGTGGTGTGGTTCGAGTTCTCCCTCCCTACAGATTAGACAGAGAAAACATATCTGTGTATCATTCTCTCCGGTGGTTCTCCGTCCCGCGATCGTCAGATGCTCCTCTGATTATCCGCGGTCGGAGGCATATATTGCCACAGAAAGACTATTAAGAAGAATCGGAGTTGCAACCTCCACCATGCTCGCGATGCTGGCCGTCGGAGTTGTATCGGCAGTCGGCTATAGGAAGAAACTATGTGCTACCAATTATGCTTCTTCCTCGGCTCATCAAGTAGTACAAGTCCCCTTAAATAAGTACAGAATTGAACTCGACTCATTTGATTGTTTTATGCTTGGCCTATCGACTGGTTTCGTAAACGGCATTATTTATCTGTATATTGTTATTGAGGCAACGTTGTACCACCTACGCCGTCGCCGTGGGCTTTAATTCCCGTGTTCATGTTACTACTAGTACATGTTTTTAATATAATTATGTCATCTTTGATATTTCTTATTCGATTAGCTGTTTTTATTTTGATCAGACCATTGTTTGCTCTTTCATGTTCAATTTATTTTCTTCTTTCTTCCTTTAATTATTTAATTAATTAATTAATTAATATATATATATATATATATATATATATATATATATATATATATATATATATATGTATATATGTGTGTGTGTGTGTGTGGCGCCTTTGATATGGCCAATGTTTACCCACCGGAAGCTGGATGTTTAATTCCAAATCTTACCCGATGAAGGTGCGTGTATCCTTGGGTTCATCTAACTTTAGGAGCACGAACTTGAATTCTCTCTCACGAGTTTGTAACTCTAAGAATAATGAGGAAGATGATATGGGTTATCATTCATTCTTTTGGAACACCTGGCTACAATGCAATCACCACATTATGTGATATTGCAATCTTGTACACTCGGCACAGCAAGCGTCTATCGAGCTTTTAAATTGAGATTGAAATTCCCTTATTTTAATAAATTTCTGCCTAAAATTTTATTATGTATGTAAAAATGTAACATACAAGTGTTGAATTCTCTCTAATAAGGTTGTATTTTTTTTATGAATTAAAAAGCGATATCATTTTTTTAATAAATAAATTTGTATTAAATCTACCAAAAAGTAATTACATCTAATTATACATTTCGTACAAACCCCGAGCATCTAAGGTACTAAATAAACACATATTTAAGTTAAAAAATAAAGATAAGCACTATCTAGCACATTTTCCTAATGTGACTCCACCAAAAATACAAAGGCATCCAATTACACCCAATGAAAAAACCAAATTAGTGAGGATCAAGAGGTAAGAATCGATCAGACACTCGAGCCATAGTCTTAAGCATGTGGAGGATAGATGAAACGTCTTCTTCCAAAGATATTTCCATAAGAATTTCCAAGCGCCAAGCCTCGGCCGCAAACTCCTCATTCTGAGCATCATCTCACACCTCCAAGTTTAACAAGAGCGAGCTAAGGCTTTGTCCTACAAAAGGCCTCTTTGAGGTATGTACTTCAACTTCCCCCGCAAAAAGCTATATCGTTTGTGGTTCCAAATGAGCTAATTTTTAGCGGAGGGCGCTAATTAAAATTTTATAGAAGTAGAGAGGTTTATTTATTTTTTATTCCTAAATTAATTGATAAATAATTTTTCTATTTTAATATGAAGTACGGCTTCAAACTTAAAAATTATACAGCGTTAAACTTGTTCATTTTCGTTTAACCGGAAACCCTGTTAACTGGCTTGGTAGATTTTAGAAAAATTACGGACGGAGGGAAAGGCCTTATTGTTATAACGTATCTCACCAATATGACATTTACATGTTCAGTGTCCTTATATAGCAAGTGACCCATAGATTTGTGTGCAATTGTTATGCATTTCGCTAGGTAAATTTTTACACCACACCAAAACTTGAACCTTGAATCTCTTTAAAATTTACAACTCTTATGCCGCTAGACTACATGCTTTTTGACTTTCTATGACCATCATTATCAACAAAATATAATAATACTGCTCAAGAACTCGGAGTTCGATTAGTCAATATCTAAATACTAGATAGTTTCAGTCCAAAAAGAAACTTAAACTCCTCTAAGGATTAACGGGAAGAGGGGGTCTAATCTTTTTCTAGGGAAAAATGTGGGTCGGAGATGTTTCTTTCCAAATGTTTGGATAGTATCGCCTCATTACAAGGGCTAAAAGAGTGTCATTTCTTGAACTCTACTAAGCAACCACCTCAATAATAAGTTTCCAAAAGCAACAACAACCTTTTGAACAGCTGGTGAGCAATTGCTACCCAAGCTTATGGTTGAACATGAGACATTGGGGCCACCAATTTGTTTAGCTTATCAACAAAAAGGGGGAAATTGGGAATTAAAGAAGCAAGTGGAGAAAACAATAAAAACAGGTCCAAGTAGTACTAGGGTTCGAGCCTTACGGACATGACACCATAAGAGCCACTACTAAATAGGAGCATAGTGAATATTAGCAATAACAGAGGAAGTGGAATGATAGTTCAGTAAGGCCGTAGAAATTAAATTAAACACAGATTTTTTATATATATAAATGAAGTTTTATTAATTGTAATGATATGTGCAAATTTACATCCTAACAAGTGTAGAACTCCTCAAAATGAGTTGAGGTTGCAATCGAGGCAATATCGCAGACATGGAGAGAGCAAGAAAAAGCAATGTCTATTAAAGTAAAAAAAAAAGTGCCCAACTTACATCAAAATCCACCCTCTTCAACCTGCAGAAGCTAAGAAACATTGGACCCAAAAAATTACATCTTTAATGAGGGTGCTTTGTACTAATACTCTTCCAAACCCACAAGTCAGTAAAAGCCAAGTCAACACACACAAAGCAAGCAGATCTGAGCTGCTACCTTCCCACGCACTGGAACAATTGGGCAATTGCTCACATAAAAAGCCTAAGATCTTCAATGTCTCAAGATACAACTAAAGAAGGAAAGACACCAAAAAAAGTGCTTAAACTGACCTGTCTGTCTTAAAGAAGGGTGCCTGGCTGCTGCCAAATGCTAAGCTCAATACCCTGTTTGGCTTGTGAACTATGATGCCCTGTGGCTTTATATAATTAGAGCTATCTTATAGTAGAATAATTACTTGCATGCCAGGTAGATTATAAATAGATAAAAGTGGTCAGTGTAAGTCTAGTTAGTCTGCTAAGGATGGAAGCAAAGAGTATGTATTTACTATTAGACTCTGATTACAATTCTAATCATGAGTTTAAACTTTTGAAGTATTTGCTTAAAATAGTATGTTAATATCAACAGGGTTTTAGTTTAGTTAAAAAGTCTTGAGTTCGAGCTCTTGTAAATTCAACAATGTTAATGAATATGGTGTGAAATTAAGTCTAGCGATGTAAGCGTTACGATAGGGTATTCACTATCGAGATACTCTTTTCCTACCGTAATTTTTTTCCACATGATTTTATCACGGTAGGATTTTGTTAAATCACATTACTTATCAAAAAATTCAATGCTAATTATTTGATTATGAAAATTTTGTCGTATTGATGCATTTAAAAATTCTACCCGCCTCAAAATTTAAATTAGTCATTTGTAAAAATGTCATTTTCGGATTTCACTTTCCAACCTGGTTTGGGTGTTCTCCTTCTTGGGAGGAAATCTTGTTATAACGGAAACCAAAATAAAAGAAGCCCAAGTGAAGGTTGGCCTTTCAAAATCAACTTTATACCTAATTATTCACTTTTTATTTGTGGGTTAGCCGTCGATCTGGTTAGGAAAAGTGTGGATATTTCTGTATAGCTATACAGACTTTTAGTTGTGGGGTGGGGGGTTGGGTGGGGAAGGGAATGGTATAAAGAACATAAAAGAGAAAATTACTATCAGGACCCTGGTGTTTGGTATATTTGTCGCTCACCCTCCTATATTACGGCAATCGATAAAAAACTTTTCATAGTTTGGCAAAATTATACTCTAGGGTCCATCGTTGATGTCATCAACCATTTTTCTCATGAAAATAACTTTTCTACCCTTAACATAAAAATAAAGAAAAAATCATCTCCGACTACGACCACCTGGACGCTCGATGAATTTTCACCAATGGAAGGAGATTCGCCTGTGGGGGAGGTGAAAAAGGCATCTCCAGCGGCTGAGGAAGGAGACTCGCCAGCAGCTTCCCGGCAAGGACCTCGATGCTCTCGTCTCTGTCACCGACAACAACGACCTCTCCCACATGAGAAAGGAGACTCACCAGCAACTTCCCAACTGAGGAAGGAGACTCGCCAGCAGCTTTCGGGGGAGGTGAAAAAGGCATCTCCAGTTTCTAGCTGAGATATGCCATTGTCAAGATCTAAAACAAAACGGCACCAACAAAGGTGTACCTCATTGTCCCTCCGGTTGACCTCGTCCCGACGACATTGTCAAGAAATCCAGCAAGACCTTCGTCTTGTCCCGACGTCGGAGTGACCCTCTTTTCTACCAGGTGAAACGACGACGAAATGGCGAAAGAAGGACCTCGTCGTCGACGTAAAATTGAACCCATTTTTATCTTGGTGATATATTTATCAGCATTTGACTTGAATCCATTTTTTTCTAGAGATTTTTAATTTTTGAAGTAAAATTGTATCACTCCTGAAAAAACTATCAAAAGCTGTATTACCATGAGTATAGCACTATTGATATTAGATAAACATATATGAGAGCATTACTATGATAAGCGTTATTGTAAGAACCATGATACACGAGGAGTTAATTAGTAATTTTCCACGTACTATTTTGTATTTTTCCATTAAGGAAGACTTGGGGACTTATTTAAGTAAATAAGTTATCTAATGGTAGACTTAACGGACTAAATTGAGTAGTTAAGTCATTTTTCCTATTTCAAGAAGTCTCGAGTGTATCTATGGTTTGAGGTGGAGTTGGTAGAGTCGGTTTGGTTTCGTGAGATTCCATGTTTCTCCAAGGGACAGTGTCTAATCAAGGTGGAGTTTATTGAAGTTTGGATGGAGCTTCATGGTTCTTCGCAAGGGATGACTTCTCGTCAAATGTGGAGATTATTGGATATTGGCGTGAAGTGCTGGTTGACGGGCACCATGTTGTTGGTTGCCGCCAGCAGCCACAAACAGAAGTCTGCACCCTGGTGGCCACCAGGTCCTACGTGACAGTTTTTTCTGTTTTGCTCGGACTCTTGTATTGGACTCTTGATTTGACCTAGATAGGTTTTTTGTGTACAAGAGTTTATCTATTATATAAAGACATATTACCCTTGTTTATGTATAGCTTTTTGGCTTGTTTCTCAACAATAAAAATTTTTATTTCTTCCCGTGGACGTAGGCATTAGGCCGAACCATATAACTCTTGTGTCCAATATTCTTTGCGCGCTATTGTTCTCTTGCGTGCAAATTCCGAACAAGAAAAAATAATAAATATTTAATCGGCATAGATTTGTTTCTCGAACATTTTTAAAATATATTATATGATGATTTTATATCTAACGATTTTGGTATAAATCTATGTTTGTAAAAACGGATGAGTGAAAAAACACGTAAATTTTTTAAAATAATTATATTTAAGATAAAAATATAATAGAATTTTAAATCTCCTCTTCTTATGTATTACAAAATTTATCATTTATAATCTATCTAAATTTTGAGAATCATTTTTTTCAAAAGAAAAAGTTAGATAGATCTGAACGGTTTCATATTTTCTAAAAGATTTACTTTTCAATCCAAAAATCCGAATTCACAATTTAAAATGAAGAAACTCCTGGTGATCTCTCTTTGCCAACTACTAGGCTTCTCATTTTCCTTGGCTCTTATGAAAACTGCCGTTATACTCTCAAATATGCAACACTTGGCGTCTAATAACTCCCACCTTCCCATTTATGTAAATACCGGCTTCTTTTTATTAAATACTAGTAAATATTCACGCGCGATGCGAGTGCCATTTTATTTCAAAATCCGCAAATCATATCGTTTATTGACTTTTTTTTTAGCTGTATAAAAATAAAAACAGAACGAGGCTTGGAGTCTGGGGTCCGCGGTCGGAGATCTGAAGGTCAGGGGTCTGTGGTCGAGGTTCCGGGTCGGGGGTCCAGGGTCAAGGAGTCCGCGTTCCGGGGGTCATAGGAGGTCCGTGATTCGGTGGTCCGATGGTCCGGGGTCCATGGTCCGGGGTCCGAGGTCCTGTGGTACGCAGTCCGGGGTCCAGGAGTTCGGTGGTCCGGGAATCCACTATTCGGGGGTTCGAGGGTACGGGGTTCGAGGTTGGAAATTTTGGGTTTTGGGTTTTTAGTTTGAGTTATGGGTATTAGATTTGGGGTTTGAGTTTAGAGTTTGGGGATAGTTTAAATATTTTTATCATGTCGGACAAAAAAAATTTATATTATTATAGTATGATATACTTTTTGAGCTGGTATGTACCCGTTCCCTTCCCAATAAATTCCGTTATTTGATGAATAGAAATTATTAGCTCCGGGCTGAAAAAATGTAAGTTCATTAGCTGTTGCGGTTCCAACATTGATAGAGTTGTGCTACTTGGCCGGTTTGAATCAATTTTCGAAATCTCAAATTCAAATTAAATGGTTTTAAAATTTACACGAATTTTTACTTCGTTAACGTGAATTTGAAACAATGGTATGAAATTAATCTACTTTAGTACCTCGTCACTAAGGGTGAGTTTCAAACTGAGCAAAACTGCAAACCGAACCAAACCGTACCGAACCAAACTGCACCGCACTTCTATTAACAACTTTGGTCTCCTGGTACGGTTTCAAACCATACCGCATAACTTCAGTACGGGGTCGATTTTGATTTTTGTTCAAAGCACCAAACCGTACCGTACCGCACCGCACCGCACTTCTATTAACAACTTTGTTTTTAGTATATGTTGAAGTAATTGGGCTTCACTTCTTAAGGAAAGCAAGGCCCACACAAGCCCACTTTGTTTTTAGTATATATTAGAGTGAGAGGAGGAGGGAAGGAGATATTTCCTCTCATTCCAATCTCTGTCCTCGTCTTCTTCACCTAAATAGGCTAAATTAGATCTTCTCCTTCATCTTATTTTTTCTTTCTCCACTAAAATTAACGGTATATTAAGCCACAATCCCGGAATCTTGATGGCCGGCTCGCCGCGCCTCCTCCGTTCGGCTTCCTCCCTTTCTTTATCTCGTTATCTCCATTCTCCTCGCAAAGATAAACTGGAACAATTGGTAGATATTTGGGTTGGAAATTTATTTTGCTGTTATGAACTCGGTAAGGATTGCTGTTAGGCAAAGATAAACCACAAACCGCACCTACACTGCCACACCGATTATCGTGCGGTTTAGTACCAAACCGAGACATCTGCGGTTTGATTTTTTCAATTTTTTTAGTTGCGGTGCGGTTTAGTCAGCCCTACTCGTCACCATTTTCATACCTAATCCAAATTACAAGTCGATAGATTTTCAATAATGTCTTAACCATAAAAATTTTGTATTACCTAATTTTGTTACGTATAAACTCATAGGAAATTAAAATAAAATACCAAATACTGTTAAAAATTTAAATAATACAAAAAGCTCAGATAATTGATGTCGTACACAACAAACTCATACGAAATCAAAAATATTATACAATTCAAATATGTCTATTACAATTATATATACAACGACCAAACCGACTCCCGTAATTCAATAAAACTAATTAGAGGTGCAAGACGGTCTCCAAAAGGAAGATATCGGTAGTGATCCAACGAAGGTCGTCCGTCGTGGTTGGGGGGGCGACACGACAAAAGAGCAAGATAAATACTTTGAGACGATTATAGAGGGAAAAGAGAGAGAAACGATCAATTTATTCTAGTATTTTGTGATTGAATAATTCTGAGTGAGACTCTCTGGACTCTAGGGATTAGGTTGTGAGATTTGAGAGAAGAGAGGAAGAAAATATGAGAGGTAAAAAGAAAAGTTGAACATTTCAAAAAATTTACGATATCAAAATTATCTAAAGTGACCATATATTGAGTCATTTAATATAAATTGGTGTAATAAAATGACAAAATATATTTAGGGATCATCAACTAAAATTTGAGAAAGATTTGTGACTATTATATTCCGAAAATAAAGCTTGAGCAATCACATTGAACTAATGGCACAAACAAAGCTTAATATAAAGTAACGGTCTGTAATTAGAGTCTAAAAAGTTTAGATAAACGGGACCACCAGGTTAACCGGTAAGAACAACCGACCGGGCCCGTTAAAATAAAACGCAGAAAAGAAAATTCGAGATGGACACGTCGTCGTTTTCGTCTGCAACCAACTCTCTCTCTCTCTCTCATATTACGGCAACCATCTTCGCTAGGTCAAAGTCGTCCATCCTCCAATAAGAAACACACACACGTAGCGGAACAAGAAAAGTATTGACCTGACGAGCCTAAGTTGATTTTAGTTTGGGTAAATTACTGTAGTGTCTCCCGTATTTGACTAAATCAAAGATTTAGTTCGCCGTGTTTCAAAAATTATTCTCTCGTTTTACGTATTTGACTAAATCAAAGATTTAGTCCGCCGTGTTTCTCATTCTTGTCAGACCAAAATACCCTTAGAAAAAATAATTAATTCCATCGTCGTCCCCGTGTTCCTCTTCCATCGTCTTCTTGTTCCCCTCCTCTTCATGAACTTATAACCTCCCAATTAATTCCAGCTAAAACACACAATTAATTGAATACACGAAGAATGATAAGAAACTGAACAAACAGGACAAATTGAAACCCAGAATCGTCGTCCCCTGTTACAACCCAGAAACTTAACAAATAGAAACCCAGAAACTTAACAAATTGACCGAATCAACTAAACCCAAAATCGCTACCAGACATGAATCGACACCGATCTTTCCTTCACCTATGATCTCTACTCTGCAAGGGCGACGAGAATCTACGATGTCGATGCCGATTGGAACTGGGTAGACCAGCAATGCCGAGATCTGCAACGGGACCCATCTCTTGCCACTGGAAGAGAAGCTGTGGTGGTGGCCGTTGCCGTCGTTGTTGTTGTTTGGAGAGGGGGCGAGCGGGACCCACCTCTTCGTCCACTTACGGACTGGGCAGCTGAACACCGTCGTCGGGCCGCCGTACCTGGCCCACCTCCGAGCATCCGACCCGCAACTCGCCCGCTAATCTCCGCCACCCGCCACTCACCTTCTTCCCTCTCCTACCCGGCCTCGTCATCCCCCTCCTACATGTTGAAAAGAGAAACCCTAATCGCGCCAATAGCCTTTAGAGAAGAAGAAGAAGAAGATGGGTCTCCTGTCTTGTTTTATTTTGGCGTTTTAAGGATGCGTTTATTATGGTTTTGTGTTTAAATTCACTTAGTTTTTGATTTTTAGTTTCTGGAATTATTGGTTTCTTGTTGTGTTTAAATTCACTTAGTTTTTTGATTTTTTGTTTCTGAAATTATTGAGCATGTTCTTGGGTGTTTAGAGGTTGAAGTTGAAGATTTTTGTTTTATTTTTTGTGTAAGGATAGAAAAGTCATTTCAGTGACAAAAACAAAAAAAAATTGACTGCTACCGTGAGCCAGGACCCGAGAGTATAATAAAGTCAAACACGGAGAGGACGGAAGAATAATTTTTAAAATACGGGAGACTAAATTATTAATTTAGTCAAACACGATGGACACCACAGTAATTTGCCCTTTTAATTTTCTTAAAAATATTTTATTTACAAATTTAAAATATATCATACAGTTTGATAACCGAAGGATAAGATTCAAATGTTAAGCAGAATTATACTACATATGCAAAACATGTTAACTGAAGGTAATTTATTAATATTTTTTAGGTAAATGGATTAAATTTTATAAATGATAATAATTACAAGTAAGAAAGATAGACAAGTCTAATCTTCCATACGCAAAGAATTTAGATACAATAGAAGGTCTTGGTGGCCTAAGTCCGAGATGAAATTGGACCAACGTAACTACTCGTGAATTCGGATTAGAACAGTATGAATAACAAGCTCCCGGTTGCATCTCTCGCCAAGAAAAATTGAACGATTTTTCGTCAACCAAATACCCTATATAATAGCGCTAAATAACGCAAACCAAATCTTCTTGTTCATGTCCCCATTAATTAAACCCATCCATTGATCCAGACGCAAGGTCAGGCGCACATTCGGACAACATCTAGCACCGATGCGCCGCACAAAATAATTCCATATAGTCCGAGCAAAATGCGATAAATATCGGTATTCGGTAAATACCGCTATTATACCAAAATCTTTTGGGAAGAAATGTAGTTCAACCATACAAATTTAATTTAGTATCAAATTGAGGATCGGTAGGATATTTTTAGCATTTTTGTTTCTGTAAATTTAATATTCGATAACAGTAAATACCGAATGTCCACCTCTAATTACGGGTAAGAATGGAAGAGAGAGATAAAGAGGGGGTATAGTTGTACAAAAAGAAAACAAACGAGAGGGGCAGCATTTTCTCATCCATCGTCGTGGCTGTGTAGGTGGCGGTTACTGGGTAGAGACAGGCGGTCGTTCGATGGTGGGGCTAGTTTATAGTTGGATTCAATCTACCCAACTTCCAGCGAAATCTTTTACTATCATGATATTACAAAAAAATAGAAATGTTATAAAATTATCATTAATCAATAATCACAATAAATATGCAAACCGTTGATGTTTCTAGGGGCGGAGGCACGTTTAACACTGTGGGGTAATTCTATTACTTAATTTTTTTTCGATAATTAGATATAATTTTTAATGTATGTCCCCACTAAAATTAGAAATTGATCCCACTAAAAAATTTATCAACCTAAAAATTGAAACCAAATCTTTAAAAAATTTAGGAATTCCTTAATCTTTTAGTATATAGGAGATCAATTGCTAGCAGATTGTTTAATTACATATATTGAGAAAGACGTATTTGATTGTATTGACAATGTAGCTATTATGAAGCGATTTCAAACGTATTTAATTGTATTGACAATGTAGCTATTATGAAGCGATTTCAACAAATGAGTAATTGTAGAAGATAATTATAAATGTTATAATTACATACGTAGAATTTTTTGAAAAAAATTATATTGTCCCCACTAACCAAATTTTTTGGCTCCCTCGCTGGATGTTGCGATCATACCAAATTACGTTGTCATCTGTTATTGTTCCTGCATGAATCGCTTTCTTTCCGAGAATTACATTTTCACTTCCATATGCGTAGAAACTAAATTAATAGTTAAATATTAGCACATTCGAGTGGAAAACTGGGGATGAGGTCTATTATAAGACTTGAATTTGAGATTGATCTCGCTTAAATCTAAAAATAAATTATCTCAAATTAAATGGAAATAAAAAGTAGAATCCTGAGATTGGGATTCAATGTACAGGTGTTATTTTGTAGGTTTATAAGGATCTCGTATTTATTTGGGGACTTATAAAATCTTTTGTACTTACCAAATAAAAAGCATACATTATGTTATTAGGATACAAGCATATTAGGATAAAATCAAGCTAAGCAAAAGATTCATTACAATTCTAAACTCTTTGGGAGATTGCTATCAGATCGGGTAGTTTAATGTAAAAGTTTTTTTTGAAAGATAAATATTACACCTAGTTATAATATCAAGGATTAAATTTTTGACATCTTTGAAGTTAGGCAACGCCTATGCCGCTAGGCCAAATGCCCGTTGTTTAATGTAAAAGTTATTATATATATATGGTTTGGATTTGGTACGGAGCGAAGGAATTGATTCCGTACGGTTTGGACTGAAGGGGGACCGCAGCGGCAAGCGCAGGTATGTGATAATGGCAAACGCAGTTATGTGATAATGGCAAGTACAGTTATGTGATAATGGCATTTATTTTTGTGAAAACAGCAAGTCTCCGTTGATGATAATAACACACATAATTTTTTTCATTTTGGTCCCCCATATTTTAGCATTTTTGTAAAAAGATCATACTGGCATGCACTGTTATGTGATACTGGCGTACGCAGTTATGTGATACTGGCATACGCAGTTATGTGATAATGGCATTTGTATTCGGCATGTGTTTGTGCATGACTTTTTTTATTTTGGTCTCCGTATTTTAGCGCGTTTGTAAAAAAGTCCCTGCGTGTCTTCATTCCAAACGGTTCGGAATAGTGGCATTCCGTACCCAATCCATACCCTATATATATAGTAGTACAAGTTATTTAAACAGTCGAATATCTTTTGATATTTTTAGAAAATACTTAGTTTTCAACGATACTATAATATACTCTTACATATTTGACATAACTTTTTGATGGATAATAAAACTTGAGGGCATATTGTATGTCCATTGTAGTCTCAATATTGCATGTGTTACTTAAGGCATCGACCGGCCCATGGGTCAATGAGCACGAGGAAAGAAGATTCCAATAAAGAAAAAAAATTAAATGTTGGGAGTCCAAAATTTATTTCGATAAAGACTATTCGAGTCCAATTTAGTAAAATTGTTACTGTTACTGTTGCTAGTGAAAATGGTTGTCCTTCACGATATTGTATCTTGTTGATATTTTCTAAAACAATACCGTTCTTCTAGATCTCAATAATATCTACAGATTTGAGGGTCCTTCTTGGACGACTATATTTATTACCGTGTGTTAGTGGCTTTGGAAGTGGCAGAATGATGTAGTCTTCTGTAATGGGCTTTTAACAGGCCCCTCTCTCTTATATCTCTACAGGCACATGAGTTTGCATGTGTTATGACTAATCGGAATACTCTAATCCTTTCCAAGCGCGAGGTACTTGTATCATGGACACGCCCACCACCTGGATTTGTCAAGCTCAATACTGATGGTGCATCACTTGGCAATCCAAGCATTTTTTATGCTGGAGGAGTTATCCGAGATGCAGCAGGCTATTGGCTTTGGGATTTTGCCAAGCGTATCAGAAACTGCACTTCTCTAGTTACGGAGCTTTGGGCTCTTGTGTTGGGACTCGAGCTAGCATGGGACGAGTTTTTCGACGTATAGTGGTGGAAGTCGACTCCTCCCTAGCTCTTCACTGCGTCGGCCGTGGAGTGGGCTGGGATCATCCACAGGCTAACTTGATCAGTCGAGCACGTGATTTGCTTAGAAAGGACTGGACGATACATGTACAACATACATTCAAATAGGGAAATTGGGTGACGGATTCTCTCTCAAAGTATGCTTTGACCATAGATTATGACTATGTTATATTTGATACCCCATTTAGTATTTGTATTGATATTTATGTAGATGATTTGAAGGGGATTAGTCTTCTTCGATGTACTCGAACTGATAATTCAGTTTGTGCTTAATAAAGATTAGTGGACTCCCTTGCCCCTCGATTTCTACCCAAAAAAATAAAGTAATATTACAGATCCATTTTGCCGAAAGGGAAATCCGTAATT